>CAMQGK010000166.1:997500-1242500 GCA_947000775.1 Pterois miles | reverse complement strand
TGTTGCACATGTACTACTACTACTACTACTACTACTACTACTGCTGTTACTACAGACTGGTAAAACATCTGGAGTAGCCTGTTGCACATGCACTACTACTACTACTACTACTACTACTACTACTACTGCTGTTACTACAGACTGGTAAAACATCTGGAGTAGCCTGTTGCACATGTACTACTACTTACCAGGGGTAATCAAGATGTTTTGGCTTCACTTTTGGGGAACAATCATGTCATCCATCTTTATATACAGTCATCAAATACCAGGTGTAATTAAGTAGGTAGATCTACAGTGAATGTCTGTTGCTTATGGCTGTTCCTTACCTCATTTATTACATTTCCACCAACTCCCCAAGTTTTTTGTTTCCTCCATTATCTGACTTATGATTTCGCTCTTTTTTGCAGCCATGGCTGACATGAGGGTCTGATCTTTTCCCCAATGTGGCTGTAGTTTGCAGAGGTATTTGAAGGTTCGTTGTGTAAGATCTGGCCAGAATTTTAGTTGACAACTTTCAAAAAATTAACGTTATCAAGAGATGTAAAAATGTTGACGTTATGTCAAATAGGTCAATGTATTGCTCTGCAGAGATATCTACTGCCAACCAGCAAGGTCTGCTGTTTGCAGGAGGGATGAGACGAAAGGCGAGGTTATTTTATTGATTTTGCAGCTTTTCATTTAATCCAATAAGAAGAAGAAGAAGAAGAAGATATTCCATTATTAGTCCCACAGTGGGGAAATTCAGTTTTACACTCTGTTGTTCACACAGTACAAATACATGCGTCAATGGAGAGGTGTCAGAGTGAGGGGGCTGCTCCTGACAAGCGCCCAGAGCAGTTGGGGGTTTGGTGCCTTGCTCAGGGGCACCTCGGCAGTGCCCAAGAGGTAAACTGGCACCTCTCCAGCAACCAGTTGGTCTTGGTCCATGGGGGACTTGAACCGGCTAAACCGGCTATAAAAGCCTACACGGAGAGTAGATCCCCCTGTTAGTGACACTAACGCAAAGATGGCTAACATAAACTACAGGCCAACATCTCAGGTGAAGAATATACAGTAAGAGAGCAGTGTTATTTTGACTGGCTATTAGCAGTTTAGTTGAGTGGTGCATATTCTTGCCCTACTGGTAGGTAGTAGTTGTTTTTTTTGGTTGGGCTACAGACAGCCAGCCCTAAAAATGAGTCTGTCGTTGAGTGACTGTCACACCACCAGCAAGAAGATTGGCTATATTATTCTTGCCATCGGGTCTAATTTCAGTGAAATCAACCAGCTCGCCACAGACAGACTCAGATCTGGCTTTCTGGCAGTCAAAACTTCGGCGGGAGGCAGAAAGCTACGCCCCCGGCAAAAACGGCTCCTCCTCAGGCCAGGAGCAGAGCGTTGCCTCACTGCTTCCAATCATTTCCTATGAAAAGCAGGAGAAGCAGTCAACAAGTGCATGATGGGAGTGTTGTGGCGAGTTGGACAGAGTCGTGCATAAAGTTGAAAAATCTTTTATGCAAAAGAGTCCGTCCAGTGCAACGTGTCTGCCTCACGAACCTTGGACCAAACTGTCCAACTAGGCGATCTAGTTCTAAATGAAATGAGATTCAGCAGTGACATTCCTCCTTATTCCTATTCTCCATTTAAAACGTTTTCAGATCTAGATTTTGGTGGATTGTTTAGAGGGAATGACAGAAAGTTTATCTGCAGGATGCCATGTTGTTTTCTGTTTGAAACGGCAAGCCAGGGACCAGTCAGGGGCATCCTGTGACATGCTTCACAGCTGAGTGAAGCAGCAGTAGTGTCCTCGCTGGACCTGTTGGACATGTAGCGCTGGTTTTAACATCGTAGACATACTGTAACTGCTGACTGTGTGGGTAACAATTTTGCCACAAAATCACAGACTCTTGTTATAGAAGATGATATATATGATATACATGAGTTTGAAATTAGAGTGTATGAACCCAGTAAGAGAGGTGAAATGCTGCTCCCTATTTGTGTGGAGCAGGTGGCTGGACAGTACACATTGAAGCTCTCATCATTTCATAAAAGAAATGGAAAAACAGTTAGTGGTTTTAGGGGGAGTTATGTTCTGAAAATATTCTTTGTCTATCATACATTGTGAATTTCTCCACTGTGGGACTAATAAAGGAATATCTTATCTTACATTCAGTGACTAGATTATTAGGTAGCCTACACCCAGCTAAAACTAACGCAGCCCTGTGTAATACAACTGTCTTCCAATAAATCTTCCCTTTGTGAAGGTTAATGTTCGCTGTTTTGGTGGTGAGGTGCTGATTCAGTTGTATGATCATGTTGGACACTGTAGTTTATGTTGTTGCTGAAGGTTGTTCAGGTCTACCTTCATGAAGGTGATATATTACAGTTGTATTCGACTGCATTCTGTTTAGCTCAGTGTTCCTAACATCATGCTATCTTAGCATGATTGTACTCCTGAGATATTTTCTATAGAGTCTAGTGACAGTCATGAAGTGACAGTTGATTTTTCACATTCCTTGAATGAACGTGAATCGCAGCCTCTAAGCGCCGTCAGCAGGTGGCGCTACTGCGACCTTCCAGTTGTTCGACCGCCATGAGAATGACTGAAGAAGAACATGACCAATCAGAACCCTCGCATTGAGGTCATGTGATCAGGAAACATGGCCACAGAGAGAGCTGCCTGAACGGCCGAATGACAACAATGCAGCTGTTTGGTACCGTAAAAGAATAATACCGTCAGGAACTGGCCGATATTTTATATCCGCCTTCACGGTAAGTAATGCATTTAAAATACTTATGCTACTGAGCTCATTTCAAGACCTGTGTTCCCTTTAGTCGCTTAGTTTAGAGTGACTGTCATCATTTGGTCTGAGCTGTTAACGCGCCGCCACATGGAAATAAAAGTTGTATGTGTAACAGTGACGTATAATATAACTATACCGAATTAAAGGGTGAATCTATAGTATAAAACCTCTTTAGTCATATCTGACTAGATTACTATGTTTAGGGATGACAAAAGCCCAGTAAATCCTTAGATTTTTAGTGTTTACATTGCTCTTTATTTTGGTAGATAATGAAGCTACGTGTCCAGCTGCAGTGTAAGAACCTGCATGAATACCTGAGAGAGCTGAGTCCTGAGATTTTGGACCGACTGTACAACCACCCAGCGACATGTCTGGCTGTCTACAGGTAAGCTGCTTATAGGACACGTCCTGTACTGATGCTCATGGTGTTCATACGGACATAAGACTACCAGGGTCATTTTATGTTGTGTTTAATCATCTACAGGGAACTCCCCTCGCTGGCCAAGAATTATGTGATGCGTATGCTGTTCCTGGATCAGCCTCTCCCCCAGGCAGCCCTGGCACTGTGGGTGAAAATAGACAGTCAGAAGTAAGTGGCTTACGTTGTCATGCTGTCATTACACCTCTAGCACCACGGTAAATGGGCTCAACCACTTTAATTACGCTTTTCTACCCCTTTGTAACATGTCCCTCTTTCACCCGTTGACCTGGAAGTTTAGCTCATGATTGCTCATTTATTTATAGCCATCCACATTAGTTTAAATCTCTGTAATGAAAGCTGTGTCAGCTGTTGTTGCCAGGCAGCCAGTCAGTCTCCTGGACAGTCATTCACACGGTAACAAGTAGCTGATCAGCATCATCAGATTCTCTTTATACCACAAAAACTGTTTTAGTGGTAAAATGCCAACAACACAACAGACCTCTCCATCTCAAAGTCCCGGGATGGGGGCCTGGTTACAGCCTGCTAAACAGCTTTGCACCAGGTGCAAGATGTTTGACAGTGGAACGTTGTCCAACTCTCTGCATCAGGCTGTGGATTGAACAGTCACAATGGATTAAAGCAAGTTTTCTGAGGGCTGGCTTGACAAACCCCAGTACAAAGCCTGGTTAGGTAACAGTTCACATCGTCACATCATCCTCCCCGAGTCGCAAAGTCAAATATGCTCTGAAAAATCTACAGCGAAGTCTGTAAATTGGTAATTGGTCTAAGTATGGACTTTTGAAATGGAAAATGAGTGGGAGCCCTGTGTATGCCTCCCTGTGTGGAACTCAGTGGAATCATTTTACATACGGTAATATGAGGCCTGTGGGAGTATAAACTGAGTCTGCAGCCTGCTGTGACTGATGAATGTAAAAATGATAGCAGACAGAAAAAATAATTTTACATTGACATTGTTTTCTAGTTCAATCCAAAGGTATTCAGTGTAGGGATGCATGGTCCTGACCAAATCTGGATCTGGTTGACCTTATTAAGCTGGTCAGGTGTCGGCCATGCCATGAACAATCCACATTAAATACACTTTGTCTCTCAGATTTACTGGAGTAGCCAGCTTCAATCTGATTTATATAATTATCCTATAATTTATAAATTTACTCCAATTTCAAATGAAATGAGTAGAAACTAGAATTGCAGTAGTATATACATGTCATACATATGAGTAGGGCTGCATGATGGCCAAAATGATAATAATGATTATTGGAATAAATATTGAGATCACAATCATTTATCAGGATTAGTCATTGATTTTAGGGGCTGAATGTTTTTATTTCAGATATTTAATTATATCTTTTCATGGGACAACACTGAAGAAATGACACTTTGGTACAATGTAAAGTCGTCAGTGTACAGCTGTTATAACAGTGTAAATTTACTGTCCCCTCAAAATAACTCAACACACAGCCATTAATGTTTAAACTGCTGGTTACAAAAATGATTACATCCCTAAGTGCAAAATGTCTGAATTGGGCCTAAAGTGTCAATATTTTGTGTGGCCACCATTATTTTCCAGCACTGCCTTCACCCTCTTGGGCATGGAGATCACCAGAGCTTCACAGGTTGCCACTGGAATCCTCCTCCACTCCTCCATGACGACCTCACAGAGCTGGTGGATGTGTGTCCCATGAAAAGATATAATTAAATATCTGCAGAAATGTGAGGGGTGTACTCACTTTTGTGAGATACTGTATATTAATGGAGCACTGCTTTCACTTTGACATTGTACTACATTCCTGAGAAATCAGCAAATGAATTACATCACAACACTATATACATACCTACATACAGTACATGCATACATACATACATACATACATACATACATGCAGTATATACATACACTACATTCATACATACATCTACTGCATACGTACATACATACAGTACATACAGACAGACATACAGTATATATATATACAGTACATACATACACTACATACAAACATACATACAGTGCATTCAGTGCTTTTCTTTAGACGTTCAGAGCAGTATTTTCATACACTACATACATACAGTACATACATACAGTATATATATACAGTACATACATACACTACATACAAACATACATACAGTACATACATACAGTACATACATACATACAGTACATATATACATAAATACAGTACCTACATACAAACAGAGACGTTCTTTAGATGTTCAGTGCAGTATTTTATATATTCAGTGCAGTACATTAGAGGTTCAGTGCAGTATTTTATATGTTCAGTGCAGTACATTAGACATTCAGTGCAGTACATTAGACATTCAGTGCAGTACATTAGACATTCAGTACGGTACTTTATATATTCAGTGCAGTACTTTATATGTTCAGTGCAGTACATCAGACATTCAGTGCAGTACATCAGACATTCAGTGCAGTACATTAGATGTTCAGTACGGTACTTTATATATTCAGTGCAGTACATTAGATGTTCAGTGCAGTATTTTATATGTTCAGTGCAGTATTTTATATATTCAGTGCAGTACATTAGAGGTTCAGTTCAGTATTTTATATATTCAGTGCAGTACATTAGACATTCAGTGCAGTACATTAGATGTTCAGTGCAGTATTTTATATGTTCAGCGCAGTATTTTATATGTTCAGTGCAGTACATTAGACGTTCAGTGCAGTACATTAGATGTTCAGTACAGTACATTAGATGTTCAGTGCAGTATTTTATATATTCAGTGCAGTACATTAGAGGTTCAGTGCAGTATTTTATATGTTCAGTGCAGTACATTAGACATTCAGTGCAGTACATTAGATGTTCAGTGCAGTATTTTATATGTTCAGCGCAGTATTTTATATGTTCAGTGCAGTATTTTATATGTTCAGTGCAGTATTTTATATGTTCAGTGCAGTACATTAGACATTCAGTGCAGTATATTAGACATTCAGTGCAGTATTTTATATGTTCAGTGCAGTATTTTATATGTTCAGTGCAGTATTTTATATGTTCAGTACAGTACATTAGATGTTCAGTACAGTACATTAGATGTTCAGTGCAGTACTTTATATATTCAGTGCAGTATTTTATATGTTCAGTGCAGTATTTTATATGTTCAGTGCAGTATTTTATATGTTCAGTAGCAGTATTTTATATGTTCAATGCAGTACATTAGACATTCAGTGCAGTACATTAGATGTTCAGTACAGTACTTTATATATTCAGTGCAGTATTTTATATGTTCAGTGCAGTATTTTATATGTTCAGTGCAGTATTTTATATGTTCAGTAGTGCAGTATTTTATATGTTCAGTGCAGTATATTATATGTTCAGTTCAGTGCAGTATATTAGATGTTCAGTATTTAAATTCAGTGCAGTATTTTATATGTTCAGTTCAGTGCAGTATTTTATATGTTCAGTGCCGTTCTTTGCTCTTCTTTCAATGAAGAAATACTCTCCAGTTTTGATTGAACTGATCTATTGCAGTATCTTCTACACTAACCTCTTCAGAAGCTGCCATTGTTGTTCAGAGACAAGAGTTGCCTCTCTGCGACGTCTCCCATACGCCTAAGCCACGCCCCTAGCTGCGGTCGCCCCTCATAGGACACTGATTGGTCCGTGGTCTGGCGAGCGGGACACAAACGTACTACTTGAAGCCTGACGAGATGGATTTTCATGTGCGTTTTTTTGTCTTTTCATCTACCTACAGGGATCACGATGAATGTGTCTCGGTGTTGGCAGGACTCCGCCTTTGGCACAGCCAGCAGCTGCAGGGTGGTCTGCAGGGATACATATTAAATCCAGTGTTCAAAGACAACCTGAGGATAGCTCTGCTCGGCGGGTAGGTCTGCTCCCTGTGAACACTCCGCTGAATCAGCTTCTGTCAGACAATGGAAATTCAGCTATCATACACACAGCTCTTTGTCAGTGGAAATGTAGTTGAGGCTCATCTATTATAGACAAGGATCCTAAATGTTCAGAAAATCCCACTCCCACAGTATAAACCAAGTCTAGAGGCAGCTAGTCCATTGAAGATGGAGTTGCAGTGCTGTAAATGGTAAATGGACTTGCATTTATACAGCACTTTTCTAGTCTTCTGACCACTCAAAACTCTTTGCACTACATGTCACATTCACCCATTCACACACACATTCATACACTGATATCAGAGGTTGCTGAGGCGCCAACTTTGCCCATCAGGATCTGATCTAAATACTCATTCATACTCATTCATCTCATTCACACACCGATGGCTATGCCAGTACTGTAGCTACTGTACGGGTATTACCTGTTGTTTTAAGTGACAGGGTGTGTTGACACACAGGGGCAGAGCATGGGCAGATGAAGGCAGCACTCTAGGACCTGACCGCCACGCTCGGGACATTGAGAGTCTTGACCGCTACGCTATGGAGCGCTGGGAGGTCATCCTGCATTTCATGGTGGGTTCTCCCTGTGCTGCTGTGAGTCAGGACCTGGCCCAGCTGCTGGTTCAAGCAGGCCTCATGAAAAGGTACTCTCTCTCTCTCTCTCTCTCTCTCTCTCTCTCTCTCTCTCTCTCTCTCTCTCTCTCTCTCTCTCTCTCTCTCTCTCTCTCTCTCTCCTGATCGCCCCCTGGTGGCTGGCTGCAGTATAGCTCATAAACCCGCCTCCTCCGTGTTAGTGGATGGGACATGGGCCAATCTAAAAAGTCAAAGTACACATCAAATACATTTCCCCCAAAGATAGTTTCAGCTCCAACCCCAGTCAGTACTGCACAGACTGACATCAGAGTCTCAAGATGGCAGCTCCCGTATCCAGGACATTAACTTCTGTACAGTGAGAGGACGAGGAGATGCTTCATCCATCTTTATATACAGTCTATTGTTCGAACACTGTTTCCGGCTCACTTTTCAATTTCTCCAGCTGATGCTGCAAAAGCGATTTATGTGCTGATGATGACCAACTCACACGATACAGTATAATGTCGACTCAGTGCTGTTTAGTGATGTAATAAAGACTGAGGCTGAAGCTAACAAGTCTCAGGCAAAAAGTCAGCTTCTCACCAGCTGATTCATGTAGTCTTAGATTTCTGCTTTATTGTAAACAATATGTGTCACTTTGAGGATAAGGACAAACTTCAGTCCAGTAAAAAGCCCGACAGAGCTTCTAATGTTACCCTGAAGTGGATATTTGTGTAGAAGCTTTCTGGACTGGCTGCCACACAGGGGATCTTCTAGTCCTGAATGGGGCTTTTTCTAATGTAACCAGGGACATGCTAACCCTAGGCTTCGGAAACTGTAAGCTAGTTAGCGAGGCACACTAGCACTAGGGCTTAGATTTGAGTGGATTCATTACACAGGTACGTTTGTGATTTTGGTTTTGGGAAGGAGATAATACAGACACCACACTCTGAACTCTGTCTTAGTACAGCCTAATGCACAGTGCTCCACCATGGGACCCCACCTGCCTCTCTGTGCAAACCTGAATCAGAGGAAGTATGTGGTGAATATGATTATTTCTATGCAGTTGTGAAATCATGTAAAATGGAAGTTCAGAAAGACCTTTCAAATGGTGCTAATTCATCACATGAAAAAGTCAGATTCATGCTTTAATGACAAACTCCACCCAAAGACGACACTATTCCAGGACTTTAGCTACAGGTTGTAGATATTGTTGTGTTGATGACACAGATTGCATTTGAAGACCAAAGGTTTTGTGTGGTACTCTATGTCGTCCTCTCCTCTGCTCTGTTTTTCAGTGAGGCAGGGAGAGGCGCCCTACATCACGTCAGCTGGTTTCCAGTTCCTCCTACTGGACACAGCCTCCCAGCTGTGGTACTTCACCCTACAGTACCTCAAAACTGCTCAGGTGAGCTGTTCTAAGCTTATTATTAGCTTTAAATAAGTTCGACAAGTGGCCATCCATGTGTCTTTAAAGGTTTGTAGGGTTGACGTTGTGTCAGAGATGTCTGTGTATTGTGTTACAGAGACATCTAGTGAAATGAGCATGTTAACCAGCTAGCCCCGACCTGTCCTGTGGTGTAGTACCACTTACCTATCTACCTCAAGAAGTGACAAGTCAATACTTCCATGGTCCATTGTTCGTTTATTTGATTAAAGCCAAAGTGGCAGAAACAAGAAAATGACTGGCACCCTCGCCTCGTCCTCCCCACTGCCGAGACCACTTCAACAGTGATCAAACTGAGAACAGACTCATTTAAAACCAAATAGGACTGTCTGTAAAGAGTAATGTGGCACAGGTAAAGGTGTATAATACAAAAAACAAAACTGTTAGACGACACCGTTGAGGTCATAAGGACGTGGTGGAGGCCCACAGCAGAGGGCCCTCTAAGCCAGTCCGGTCAGAGAGGTTATCCCTCAGAGCCGAGGCAGGTCAGCGTGAGCACCTCGGTACTGGAGAAGAGTTTAACTGTCCGATGTTCACAACATTTCTGGCTCTAGTTCTGTTCTTTGGTTTTGTCTTCTTGTTCTGAAGGAAGTGCTTGATATTTGTTTAAAAGGGAAGAGAGATTTAACATTAGCCTAAACAGTTACTCAGAATAGACCGCTGATCAGACCGCTGATCAGTAAAGTGACAGCACTGATGAGAGAGTTGGGCATCGGAGATGTATGTAGGGAACTGCATCCTACTATTACAGACTACACACACTACTCTTTCCAGCATTCAGTAAACTCATGGCTGGACTACTTCTTCATATTCAGTACAGACAGACATGAGATAAGGGATTGTGACAATGTGGCAGTTGACATGTCAGACCATAGCGCGACCTCTGTCTCTAATCCCAGAGAGGGAAATGAGGAAAACACTATGGAACCTAATTTGAATATTCTCAATGATCCACTAATAACGGAGATGCTAAAGGCTCTGGGGAAGTAGCTCCAGTAATCCTAAAGCCATAACGAGAGGGAAAATTATTTCCATCGTAGCATATAAATTAAAGGGCAAAGATTGGCTGATCTACAAGGAAATTAAAACAATTACAGTTCGCTGATAACAATAAAATAAATTCAAATTCAAAATGGGAAATTAAAAGCTTCAAAGTGATTTGATAATATGTATATAATTGACAACCCAGAAAAGGTTAATTTTCCTGAAACAAAAGAACTATGAAATAAGAGGCAAACCAGAAGACAAGGCCAAATGGAAGGACTTAGACTTCTGACCGTCTCCTACACAGACTACAGCTGAGCCATGTTCGAAAATATGGCAGAAGGTGGTTGGTTCACGTGGATCTCACAGCATATAGAGAGAGTAGAAACTGTTCAGCTGGTCTGCCTCTGATACAGGGTTTCTTCCAGCAGAGGAGACAGATGATTTGAATCATGACTAGGGAAAAAACACTAACAGCATATCTTTCATTTACACACAAAAATGCATTACATAACCTAGAGCAGAAAGACTTTTTCAGATACCTTCAAATCAGGCACTATTTCAGTCACAAGTGCAGAACTACATACTTAAAAACAACTGACTGAGTTTTATAAAATCCTGAAATCAGCTTGCAGTTCAATACCAAATAAATCTATTTCCAGATTGTACAATGCTTTCTTTTTTGCTGAAAATGAAAACACCTTGTACATTAAAGAATAGTGGGAAAAAGAGGCAGGAATAGGGCTGTCTGAGGGGAAAAATACAAGCTTGATGTGCTGGAGACACTATGACTCAATGGAGGCAAATCATTTCCATAAATTCTGGGGCTGCCCCAAACTGAGTTTATACTGGAAATATATTCATAACTCACTAAGCAGTGTATTTAAGACTCAAATACCCCTGAACATGGAGGCTCTTATCTTGGCCATGTTTTGTTTTTGAGACAGAGGAGTGATATAAAGTTGCTGCGAGCCCTCTTGGCGAAAAGTAAAACATCGAACACCAGGAGGTGGCTAAATCCACCTCCCCTGGATGATGGTATGGAATAATTATGGACATGTGAAATGGAGAAGTCAACTTACTCTGAGGATCCAAGAACAGACTGAATAAATCCGTAAGGGAAATAAAGAAAAGACTTCCTTGTAGGCTCTTAATGTTGATTTTCTGCAGGAAATGTAGAGTTTCACTGAGTTTCAGTGATGGCAGTTTACCAGTATGTGAAAAATGAATGGAAATAATGAGTCAATGAAAACAGTATTTGTTTTATAAGGAGATCTAGTTTTCAGCCGAGTAGTGAGAATGACATGACTGAATTAGCGCTGTGGAAATGTAAATACAACTACTACTACTACTACTACTACTACTACATGGTACTGATTTTATCATGTGCACTATTAGTGTGGGGAATTTCACTTCCCAGTAATGTTCTTTGTTACATACTGACTCGCTTTTATTTGAGAGTATCTAATATACATTTCATGATTTGTCTTTTGCAGTCCAGAGGGATGGACCTGGTGGAGATCTTGTCATTCTTATTCCAGCTCAGTTTCTCAACTCTTGGCAGAGTGAGTGCACAGCAGCTCTACTGTGTAGTCAGTGGTCTGAGGTTTTAAAAATCCCTGCTTCGCTTGAGCTTGTTAGTGATCATGCATTGCTTGTGTACCTCAGGATTACTCAGTGGAGGGTATGAGCGAGTCACTA
Organism: Pterois miles; assembly: GCA_947000775.1. NCBI lineage: Eukaryota > Metazoa > Chordata > Actinopteri > Perciformes > Scorpaenidae > Pterois > Pterois miles. Next base: position 1,230,702 of record CAMQGK010000166.1, on the reverse strand, counting down.
CTCACCTTCCTGCAGCACCTGCGCGAGTTTGGACTGGTCTTCCAGAGGAAGGTGGGGCACTGAGAAAGAGAGGGACTTCCCTACCACCTCACCATCTCCTTCAGATGATCGTCATGGGGAAGCAGGCTCACTGCAGTAGCAACATAATGATGCAGCTAAAGACGACACAGCAGATCTCACTGTTAGTCTGCAGCTAAATACGACACAGCGGATCTCACTCTTAGTCTGCAGCAAATACACACAGCAGATCTCACTGTTAGTCTCAGCTAAATACGACACAGCAGATCTCACTGTTAGTCTGCAGCAAAGACGACACAGCAGACTCACTGTTAGTCTGCAGCTACAACGACACAGCAGATCTCACTGTTAGTCTGCAGCTAAATACGACACAGCAGATCTCACTGTTAGTCTGCAGCTAAATACGACACAGCAGATCCACTGTTAGTCTGCAGCAAAACACACAGCAGACTCACTGTTAGTCTGCAGCAAAACACACAGCAGACTCACTGTTAGTCTGCAGCTAAATACGACACAGCAGATCTCACTGTTAGTCTCAGCTAAAACGACACAGCAGATCCTACTGTTAGTCTGCAGCTAAATACGACACAGCAGATCTCACTGTTAGTCTGCAGCAAATACACACAGCAGACTCACTGTTAGTCTGCAGCTAAAGACACACAGCAGACTCACTGTTAGTCTCACAAAACACACACAGATCCACTTAGTCTGCACAAAAACACACAGCAGATCTCACTGTTAGTCTGCAGCTAAAGACGACACAGCAGATCTCACTGTTAGTCTACAGCTAAATACGACACAGCAGATCTCACTGTTAGTCTGCAGCTAAATACGACACAGCAGATCTCACTGTTAGTCTGCAGCTAAATACGACACAGCAGATCTCACTGTTAGTCTGCAGCTAAATACGACACAGCAGATCTCACTGTTAGTCTGCAGCTAAATACGACACAGCAGATCTCACTGTTAGTCTGCAGCTAAATACGACACAGCGGATCTCACTGTTAGTCTGCAGCTAAAGACGACACAGCGGATCTCACTGTTAGTCTGCAGCTAAAGACGACACAGCAGATCTCACTGTTAGTCTGCAGCTAAATACGACACAGCAGATCTCACTGTTAGTCTGCAGCTAAAGACGACACAGCAGATCTCACTGTTAGTCTGCAGCTAAATACACACAGCAGATCTCACTGTTAGTCTGCAGCTAAAGACGACACAGCAGATCTCACTGTTAGTCTGCAGCTAAATACACACAGCAATCTCACTGTTATCTGCAGCAAATACACACAGCAATCTCACTGTTAGTCTCAGCAAAACACACAGCAGATCTCACTGTTAGTCTGCAGCTACAGACGACACAGCAGATCTCACTGTTAGTCTGCAGCTACAGACGACACAGCAGATCTCACTGTTAGTCTGCAGCTAAATACGACACAGCAGATCTCACTGTTAGTCTGCAGCTAAATACGACACAGCGGATCTCACTGTTAGTCTGCAGCTAAAGACGACACAGCGGATCTCACTGTTAGTCTGCAGCTAAATACGACACAGCAGATCTCACTGTTAGTCTGCAGCTAAATACGACACAGCAGATCTCACTGTTAGTCTGCAGCTAAAGACGACACAGCAGATCTCACTGTTAGTCTGCAGCTACAGAGGACACAGCAGATCTCACTGTTAGTCTGCAGCTAAAGACGACACAGCAGATCTCACTGTTAGTCTGCAGCTAAATACGACACAGCAGATCTCACTGTTAGTCTGCAGCTAAATACGACACAGCAGATCTCACTGTTAGTCTGCAGCTAAAGACGACACAGCAGAACTTAGTGTTAGTCTGCAGCTAAACACGACACAGCAGATCTCACTGTTAGTCTGCAGCTAAACACGACACAGCGGATCTCACTGTTAGTCTGCAGCTAAACATGACACAGCGGATCTCACTGTTAGTCTGCAGCTAAACATGACACAGCAGATCTCACTGTTAGTCTGCAGCTGCAGACGACACAGCAGATCTTACTGTTAGTCTGCAGCTGCAGACGACACAGCAGAACCTACTGTTAGTCTGCAGCTAAACACGACACAGCAGAACTCACTGTTAGTCTGCAGCTAAACACGACACAGCAGATCTCACTGTTAGTCTGCAGCTACAGACGACACAGCAGATCTCACTGTTAGTCTGCAGCTACAGACGACACAGCAGAACTTACTGTTAGTCTGCAGCTAAACACGACACAGCAGATCTCACTGTTAGTCTGCAGCTACAGACGACACAGCGGATCTCACTGTTAGTCTGCAGCTAAATACGACACAGCAGATCTTACTGTTAGTCTGCAGCTAAATACGACACAGCAGAACTCACTGTTAGTCTGCAGCTAAAGACGACACAGCAGAACTCACTGTTAGTCTGCAGCTGCACTTTGAGACACCATGGCCACTGCTGAAGTCAGAGATGATGGAGGAGTCACTGGTGTGGCGACATTTTGCCCTCACTGTGAATTATGTAAACAACGGTGTCATTCACAGAAAAACTACAGTTTTAGGCTGCAGAACATTTAGAGACTGCAGCAACCAATGAAAACTGCGCTCGTCAAACTGAATTTCAGCCGTGGTCAGGCTATCTGCACTTAAAATTGACTGTGTGGACATGGCTCTGTACATTAAAGTGGGGTTTATGCTCACCGTAGTGTAAAACAGTTTGGCACCAACAGGAATGTCATGGTGCGTTCAGATGTGCCTGGTAAAAGCTAAGAAACTCTAGCTGCTGTTGTAAAGTACACAACTGCATCTTGTGGATCTTCTTTACGTTGAAAATGAAAAGTTGATCTGATCCAGTGATCTGTTGACCTTTCTGAAGCAAGCCTCTATATTCTCACAATGGCATGTTTCAATTGAAAATCGAATGGACTCATGACCTTAAAATCTAAAGTCAAACCAAATGGTGGCTTTAGAGATTCGTGACACCCCTAGTGATGATAGGTCAAAAAAGAGAAAAATCTGATCTGATTTCTGTCCTTTAAAGAGGACCTATTATGCTCATTTTCAGGTACATGCTTGTATTTAGGGTTTATACTAGAACATGTTTACATGCTTTAATTTTTCTCATACTGGCATAGATCTTTTCACCCTGTCTGAAACTGAGTGTGTGTGAAACTGAACTAAGCGTTTAGAAATGAGTGACTTTTATTTAGATATACTGCATATAGTCATATGCGTATATAGTATTTGTGACATGTATATACTGTATGACATGTTTTCTGTCGTTCTTCTGTCTGTTGCCATCAGAGGAAGTCGAGGCGGTACTACCCCACCAGACTAGCCATCACTCTGGCTGCAGGAGTCACTACCAGCTCCTCCTCCTCCTGTAATTTGGCTTCCACCCCTGGTACTGGAGACGCAGGCTTCATTGTGGTAGAAACCAACTATCGTATCTACGCCTACACAAGTATGTCTGAACTCTGACTCGTTTTTCAATTGATTTGATCACATTTCCTTCACATCTTATCGTTTGAAAGGAAGGACCACTTGGCATTAGCTCACTGACCCTGTACTGACTTGACTGTGTTTGTGTCCCTCCCAGACTCAGAACTTCAGATCGCTCTGGTGGCTCTCTTCAGTGAAATGCTGTATCGTTTCCCCAACGTAGTGGTGGCTCAGGTAACGAGAGAGTCAGTGCAACAGGCCATCGCCAACGGCATCACAGCACAACAGGTACTCAACTATTGCACACAGTGTACAGGTTAGGGGGCGTCCTGACCAGTAGGAATGTCCATAAATCTATTTTAAATACCTTCTGTATTCACACTCTTCTCATCAACACACAAAATATTAATATGCTGCCATGATAGTGCCCAGTTGGATTCAGATACCCACATTTTCTCATAACTCACTGTTGATGTTTTGATATTTTGGCATGTGGGGATACTTAAACAATACTATGAATTACTATGAAAAGCAGAGCCTTTCACCTTAATGTACCTGACTCAAAATGGAAATACTGAAGAGCAGCCTCCTCTAGTTCAACCTGACAACATATTCATTTTGCTGAAGTGTGAATCAGTGTGACCAGGAAGAACTGCTACCTTTAATCTTAAATTCACTGAGTTGATTCAACACCAACAATCACTGGCCTGTATTCTGCATCGTGAAACCACTACTTTTGCTTTAGTTGCGACGTATTAGTGTAGTGATTTAGTGATGACTGTCCCTCCACTGCAGCTGAGCAACAGTGAGCTCACATTCACCCTGGAATGGAAACGAGGACTGTGGCTTTCATCCCATCATCACTTCCACTGGAAGCATGTTAGGAAGTGAACAGAAACAATGACGACAGCAAGCAAAACCCATTTCAGTGTGGTCAGCGGAGTATTGCTTTAAGACAGACTTGAAAAAATATGGACTGACCCTTTTCGCCTGATGCAATTGACCATCCTGTCCTGCACATCTTGTCTACCAGTACAGTGGGGTCCTGTATCGAACTACAGAGGACACCAAGCCCCGTTCACTCGAGTCTACTAGAGAAATAATCAAAGGCAATACACAGGGATGATAAAAATTACATATTTGAAAAATAGGAAAATTAGTTATAGTGATGAGAAGCCAGTAAGTCAGAAATGACACTGATCAAGATGTAGACTATTTCCAGTGAATCAAAACCTTATCTCAGTCTATGTTAAAAAGTGTCTCAGCACTCCAGAGCTGTTTCAACTGTTGGTACCAATGTAGGTTCCAGGACAGCACATAATAGTGCTTCTACATACACTATTTATCTATATATGTTATGGAAATAGATCAGATTTCCCTTGAAAACATCCACCTGAATATATGAGGTCTTTCTCTCTTTGTCCTCCAGATTATCCACTTTCTAAGGACCAGAGCTCACTCTGTCATGCTCAAACAGGTACATCAGTCCACCTGTCCTTCTCGAGCTTAAAGTGATAGTTGTGGTGTTTTGAAGTGGGTTTTTATCAGGTACATATCCATAGTAGGTGTACAATATATTTAGAATATTTTCACTGCTTTATCTGGCCGTCAGACAGCCCCGTCCAACGTCTTTACAACGGGAACTGAACTGAACTGAACTGAACGTGAAACTTTTCAACGAACTCTCCAAAGCCAGAAGGCTCAGATAACAAAAACATTACTTCAAAACACTCAACTATTCCTTTAAATGTGATAATGATAATAATAATAAAAGTGTCTGGCCTTTAACGGGTCTGCACAGGGTCTGTCTTCATTCTCATCTCTGTGCTGCAGACCCCAGTGCTGCCTCCAACCATCACAGATCAGATTAGACTGTGGGAGCTGGAGAGAGATCGACTGCAGTTCACGGAGGGTGAGTTTGATTTTCACGTGTTTGTCTGGAATACTCTGAGGTTTATGGATGATGGATTTATTATCACGGATATTTTGTCATATTAGTGACAAGTCTTGTTTTCTGATCTGAACCCTTCCTCCATGTTTGGCTGGGATCTTAATGAATTCAGTATACTGCACATTTAGCATGTGTTAGCAACTGTCTTTGTTAGCAACTGTCTTTGTTAAGGCTTCAGATTTCACCAGTGGGATATTTACTGACGTATTTTATATCATAGAGCAAAACGTTAAAATGTTCTCAGCTTGTGTTAACCACAGACCTGATTTAAGGCATCATCTAATTGACCTCCAGAGGAGGGAACAGGAAGTGCTAAAATGCTGACTTATTTCTGGGTTTTAGGACTCATTCCTGCAGCGCTCTATAGAAGTGAACTGTGTGAGCTGCTGTAATAGAGGATGAGTACTGACCTCATGTCTTACCTGTCTCTGCTGTTCAGGAGTACTCTATAACCAGTTCCTCTCCCAGGCGGACTTTGAGGTGCTACGAGACAGAGCTCAGGTTGGATTTTGTTTCCTACCTCTATCTCTACCTCCTACCTTGTTTTCTACCTCTGTGACTGAGCAGTTTTACACCCTGTGAATGCTGTAATTGCAGTTTTCCATGTTTTAGCTAATTTACAGAACTAAACACATCACAGATACACTATATGGTAAAAGCCCAGTATAGGGACATACTGTACATTTTCATGTATTTTTGATCTTATGTTGTTTTTTGTGGTTTTGGGTAGACCTCTTAGTTCCAATGAAGGAAAATCTTCAAGGAAAACTATGGTTCATTATAATTTGGGTCTTATTTTCATAACTGGTCACAGCATTAAACAGTAAACAGTAAATAATTGCTGTGTCAAGGAAGGTGGTAACAACACAAACAATAGATGTGACTGGGCCAAAAAACAGCCAGCAGTCCATGATTTAATAATTAGATGACCTTTGTACCTCTTGGATGGACTCCCTGCCAGTGAAGTGTTGATACTGTGTGTTATGCCTGCTGCTGTTTAATGGGGTTGTTGTGGTGCAGGGTCTGGGCTGTCTGGTGTGGCAGGACGTGGCTCACAGGGTGATGGTGGTCACACCGCAGGGACACAGTGAGGTCAAGAGGTTCTGGAAACGACAGAAGTCCAGCACATAACTGGAGGAAGAGAAACAAGGTGATGTGATGACACCTGATACCATCACGACTGTTCATTGCTGTTTGTATGTTTCATAAAATGTTGACTTCCATGTATTGTTGATTAAATGGTGATCAGAAGAAAATGTACACCTCTGCTCATTCTTTCTGCCTCTTTGAGTAGTTTGTTGAAATTTGCAAATGAAGTATTGTTTTATATACTGTACATTAAAAATATCTAAATATGGATGTGGATTATAATATTGTACCCATCTTATTTAAAGCCAGGGTGTGATGTGGAGAATCTATCAAGAGCACACTAGATTATAGGAAGTATCCACCCTGAAAACCCAGTCCAGCGTTACCAGCTCTTCTCCAATGAACCAGCCAGCAGCTCAGCTCCAGAAGTCCTTCAGTCTAGAGAGAAAATCACCAAGTCATCAGCACTGACAGTCTGTCCCTTCAGGACTCCTCCCACAGCCACGCCCCCAAAATGATCACTAGCAGCAGGTAGACAGACAGGTAGGTAGACAGACAGGTAGGTAGACAGACAGGTAGGTAGTCATCAGCACTGACAGTCTGTCCCTTCAGGACTCCTCCCACAGCCACGCCCCCAAAATGATCACTAGCAGCAGGTAGACAGACAGGTAGGTAGACAGACAGGTAGGTAGACAGACAGGTAGGTAGTCATCAGCACTGACAGTCTGTCCCTTCAGGACTCCCCCCACAGCCACGCCCCCAAAATGATCACTAGCAGCAGGTAGACAGACAGGTAGGTAGACAGACAGGTAGGTAGTCATCAGCACTGACAGTCTGTCCCTTCAGGACTCCCCCCACAGCCACGCCCCCAAAATGATCACTAGCAGCAGGTAGACAGACAGGTAGGTAGACAGACAGGTAGGTAGTCATCAGCACTGACAGTCTGTCCCTTCAGGACTCCCCCCACAGCCACGCCCCCAAAATGATCACTAGCAGCAGGTAGACAGACAGGTAGGTAGACAGACAGGTAGGTAGTCATCAGCACTGACAGTCTGTCCCTTCAGGACTCCTCCCACAGCCACGCCCCCAAAATGATCACTAGCAGCAGGTAGACAGACAGGTAGGTAGACATCAGCACTGACAGTCTGTCCCTTCAGGACTCCCCCCACAGCCACGCCCCCAAAATGATCACTAGCAGCAGGTAGATAGACAGGTAGGTAGACAGACAGGTAGGTAGTCATCAGCACTGACAGTCTGTCCCTTCAGGACTCCCCCCACAGCCACGCCCCCAAAATGATCACTAGCAGCAGGTAGACAGACAGGTAGGGAGGGGTAGACAGACAGGTAGGTAGTCATCAGCACTGACAGTCTGTCCCTTCAGGACTCCCCCCACAGCCACGCCCCCAAAATGATCACTAGCAGCAGGTAGACAGACAGGTAGGTAGACAGACAGGTAGGTAGTCATCAGCACTGACAGTCTGTCCCTTCAGGACTCCTCCCACAGCCACGCCCCCAAAATGATCACTAGCAGCAGGTAGACAGACAGGTAGGTAGACAGACAGGTAGGTAGACATCAGCACTGACAGTCTGTCCCTTCAGGACTCCTCCCACAGCCACGCCCCCAAAATGATCACTAGCAGCAGGTAGACAGACAGGTAGGTAGACAGACAGGTAGGTAGACATCAGCACTGACAATCTGTCCCTTCAGGACTCCTCCCACAGCCACGCCCCCAAAATATCACTAGCAGCAGGTAGACAGACAGGTAGGTAGACAGACAGGTAGGTAGACATCAGCACTGACAGTCTGTCCCTTCAGGACTCCCCCCACAGCCACGCCCCCAAAATGATCACTAGCAGCAGGTAGACAGACAGGTAGGTAGACAGACAGGTAGGTAGTCATCAGCACTGACAGTCTGTCCCTTCAGGACTCCCCCCACAGCCACGCCCCCAAAATGATCACTAGCAGCAGGTAGACAGACAGGTAGGTAGACAGACAGGTAGGTAGTCAGCAGCACTGACAGTCTGTCCCTTCAGGACTCCCCCCACAGCCACGCCCCCAAAATGATCACTACTACTACTACTACTACTACTACTACTACTACTACTACATCCTGGTAACTAGAGACCTAGAGCATTCAGAGGATGGATGAGTAGCACCAAATCTGTGCAACAAATTAATTAATTTATTAACCCAATGAATTAATTATTAACCCAAAAATTACTGCAAGACATGAGGATGACCATCATATAGTTCCATCATAATGTTCTAAACCCTTCCAATTCATTAATTCATTAATTCATTAATTAAATGATTAATTGATCAATTAATGTTTATTTCTGATTAATGACTGGAACAACAGCAGAGCTGCATCTCAGATTAATCTTCAGGTTCCAGCTTTCAGATGATGTTCACCACTTCTATATGGCATCTACTGTTGACCTGCTGTCCCCCCCTAAAGCCCCCCTGGACCCCCTAAAAAGACTAAAACAGGTCTAATGTGGATCTTAGGGGGTTAATCACTCCTGATGGGCAGGTTGGTTCCTTGCATGGCAGCCTCTGTTATTATGTGTTATAAAAGACCAATGGGAAGAAGACTTGCAGCTCCAACTGGAGTTTGGACATGTCACTGTTAACACATTGACGCAAATTTGTTTTGACGCCACTTATTTTTCTTTAACGCATTAACATAACTTGTAATTTTTAGATTGTAGCGGGCTCAGACTAACAAACAACAACCGGCCATGAACACAAACACTACACACTGGCTCTGCTCCAAACGGCTCTACAGAGGGACATTCACGTTTTCTCGTTGGCCATCGTAGCTCTCCAACAGGCGTGGCACACAAGACGCTTCCCCTGACTGCTAGGTACCACCAGGTACCACCAGATCCGACACACTGGACCTTTAATTATGTCATCTTGTTGAATCAGGACAGCCGATGGCCGATATATGATGCAGATTTTTTGGGGCTGATATGCTCGGGTCATCCATCCATCTTCAACCGCTTATCCCGTTAGGGGTCGCGGGGGGCTGGAGCCGATCCCAGCTGGCACTGGGCGAAGGCGGGTTCACCTGGACAGGTCTCCAGTCCCGATATGTTTGGGTGATTTTCTTGTCTTCCTCCATCTGATAAAACACCTATCTCTCCAATCTACATTTTGTCTCTGCACTGCAGGGCTCATATATTTTAAATATAATAATGTATAAACTAAATATCGAATACATGAAGCAGGTAATCAAAAAACGAAACTTTTGGATGAAAACCAAAGTTTTAGTCATTTAGCAGCATTTATCACTGAGGGTTTTAACTCAGGGTCTGACTCCCAGTCCTCTGTATTAGTGTCCAGTTCAGACTGAGACATGATGAGCAGCCAGCTGGGTGCTGCTGAAGGTATCCCCAGTTCTGCTGGTCTGACGGCTCGGAGAGGCTCACCCACTGTGGACGAGGTGAGGGAGTGACTGACGGCTGTGGGAGTGACTTTAGTGCAGTGATTTCTTATAGACAAAGAAAATGTTATATTGACATCCAGCCAGCGGCGCGGCGGCTTCGTGCGATTGGTTACGCAGCGGGATGAACATCTCCTGCTGTTACTGCAGCTATAGGAGGGACTGCTGACGAGGACCGGACCGACCTGAGCAGCACCCGCTGCTCGTTGAGAAGAGGAAGATCCAACCTGCTTTCACCTCAGAGTCTCCCACAGTCTCCACTGACACCAGAAAACGTCGCAAGTCATGAAAAAGAAAAAAAGTCAACTAAACGGCCTGATGAATTGGCCGACCTTTAGTCGTGACGTGGTTGTAGCCCCCTCAGCCCTGCACACACAAAGAGGGGACAAAATTCAAAATTTATATTCTACTTTAATTGAAACATTTTTATCCACTTTCTGTGTGTAGCATTGAGGGGCTACAACTACATGTCATTATGTATATATACATGTGTATATACGCGTATATACGTGTATAGTTAGAGTTGTGTGAAGTGGAGAGATACCCTACTACTGTACAGCCAGTGGCTCAGTGATCTAGTGCAGTTTAGTTCAGAGGTTTGATTCGCTCTGAGAGGATGATGTATTGATCAGGTCACCACCCATCACCATGGAGAGATAACCCAGGCTGTGGGTGTGAATGCTGCTGCAATGAGTAGTGAAAATGAATATATCTGTTGCAATAAAAGCTGTTCTCAATAAAGGTGTAATGTGTGTTGTGTCAACATCACAGTTTTTATATTACGTTTTTATTTATACATTAGTTTGTGTTAAATCTCATTTGTTTAAATATGTATTATTAATAATATTAATTGTTTCTTCTCCCAGTAAGGAGTGTCCTGGGAGGGTGAGGCTGCGGTTCTTGTTGCGCTGCAGCATTTCATCCTGTATGTCTGATCTACAGCAGACTACTAGCTCTCTGGGGGGCCCCCCTCGTGGGCCCCCCCTCTGTGGGCCCCTCCTCGGGCAGCCCCCCCCTCTGGGGGCCCCTCTCTGGGCTCTTTTTCTCTCTTTTTCCCCTTTTTTTCTCTCTTCCTCTCTCTTTTTTTTTTTCCTCTCTCCTTTTTTCTTTTTTTTTTTTCGGGGTGGGGGGTGGTTATGGATTTGGACTTGGTGTAGGAGCAGAGCTAGAGCAGGGAGAGAGAGAGAGAGAGAGAGAGAGAGAGAGAGAGAGAGAGAGAGAGAAAAGAAGAGAGAGAGAGAGGAGGAGGGAAGAGGAGGGAGAGAGGGAGAGAGAGGGAAGGAGAGAGAGAGAGAAAGAGAGGGAGGAAAGGAGAAAAGGAGAGAGAGAAAGGAGAGAGAAGGGGAGAGGAAGAGAAAAAGAAGAAAAAAAAAAAGAGAAAGAAAAGGAAAAGAAAAAAAAAAGAGAAAGAAAATTTATATTAATTTTATATTTATTATAATTATAGAGAGTATAGAATGTGAATTTTTTATATATAAATAAACCATCAAAACACATACAAAATTAAAAAATATAAAACTATTAACCATACAAAAATAAAAAAAAATGAAATAATTATTTTTTTTATGATTTTATTGATATTTCTATTTTTTCTGTTTCTTTTTTTCCTTTTTTTTTGTTTTATTATTATTTTAATTATTATTATTTTTATATTTTTTCTTTTCTTCTCTTCTCCACCCCCACCTACCCACCCCTATCTCATTTTTGTTTGTGTTTTTTTTATAATAAAAAAAAATTTTTTATTTATTAAGAAATAAATAATTATATTATTTTTTTTTTTTTCCTTCTTTTTTTTTTATAATTTTAAATTAAGTATTTTATAATTTTTATAATTTTTTTTATTTTTTTATAAATTAAAAATAAAATAATTATAATCTTTTATATCATATAAAATGAATATACTTCAAAAGATAGATAAAAAAAAAACACCACACCCCCCTTCTTCTTTTCTTTTTTTTTTTTTTTATTTTATTTTATAATATTTTTTCTTCTTTTTTTTTTTTTTTATTAAAAAACTTATCTTTTAAAAATCAGAAAAATGATCAAAAAAAAAAAAAAGGATTTTTTTTATTACAATTATAAAAAAAAATATTTTTTTTATTTTTTTTTTTTTTTATTTTTTTTTTTTTTTTTTTATATTTATTTTATTAAATTAATTACCGGGACGCAATAACTCAGTTTATAATTTTTTTTGTTTATGTGTTGAGATTTTGGTTTATCTCCCCTATCCCAAAACCACTTTTTTCTGAGATGTTCAGTTTTCCTCTTTCCCCCCCCCCCGACCCCCCCTAGCAACCACCACCCCCCCCCCCTCCCCCTCCCCCGCACCCCCCCCCCCCCTCCCCCCCCTCCCCTTTTATTTTATTTTTATTTTTTTTTTATTAAAAACAGTGTAAATTAAATTTTTCCCCCCTCTGTGTAATATTAAAATATTTTTCTTTTTTTTTTTTTTTTTTAAAATTTACCTAAAAAACCCTTTTGGAGCCAAAAAAACCGGTTTTCTAAAAGAGCCGGAATTCCCATCACTACAGACTACTGTTAGGTTACCAGAGGTATAAAACAGTATGTGATATCGGTTAACTCCACACAAACATCTGTGAGTATTTAGGGTCATATTAATTATTATGAACCACCTGGGGGGCAAACACTGCCCAGGAGCCCGCAGAAGGCTCGGACCAGCCCTGGTCACAGACTTCTTTACTACTGAATCTCTAGAAGTGGGAACATGAAAATACCAGCAGAACTACATCAATAATCAGCGTCTGTAGGAGGATAAGTGAGGACGGGAGCCAGCAGGAGCACCGGGAGCCAGCAGGAGCACCGGGAGCCAGCAGGAGCACCGGGAGCCAGCAGGAGCACCGGGAGCCAGCAGGAGCACCGGGAGCCAGCAGGAGCACCGGGAGCCAGCAGGAGCACCGGGAGCCAGCAGGAGCACCGGGAGCCAGCAGGAGCACCGGGAGCCAGGCGGAGCACCGGGAGCCAGGCGGAGCACCGGGAGCCAGCAGGAGCACCGGGAGCCAGCAGGAGCACCGGGAGCCAGCAGGAGCACCGGGAGCCAGCAGGAGCACCGGGAGCCAGCAGGAGCACCGGGAGCCAGCAGGAGCACCGGGAGCCAGCAGGAGCACCGGGAGCGGGACTCGTGTCATGTACCGGCTGAATGAGCGCAGCAGGCGGGCTACGGAGGCTCGTTTCTAACGGGAGCCTCACACCGCTGCCGGCGTTACAGGACCGGCGTCACGTTTTCACCACATTGCGGGTTTTGCTGTAGTCATTTTCCGGTGGCGTAAACGGTGCGTAACGACACCGGGAGGCTAACGCAAAAAAACGGCAGCCGAGCGACAGGCCGCAAATGGAACCAGGGACGTCGCGTGAAACTCCTACCGGCACGGGGCTCCTTAAACCGGGCGGTCTACGGGAGGAGACCCCCGGGGGAGAGGCGACAGGCGGAGAGGGGAGCCCCGTGATGCTGAAGCGGAGAGGAGCAGTCGAAGACTCCGCGGAGGAGGTGAAGGCACCGGGTGAGGATGAAGCAGAGGAGCACATTCCAACCGGAGGAGGAGGAGAAGATGCTGGCAAACACGAGGAGGAGCTGGACCCAAGAATCCAGGAATGTTCCGGTTCTCACTATTACTGACGCAGTAGTGGTTTTTATTTATGTATTTATTTATTACACAAATCATCCAGTTTTGTTTTAGTAGTCTACTACAGCACATTACTTAAACACGCACATTAAACATAATAAAATAAAATAATAAAATATAAGATTACACGGCACTAGTCTGCTCCTTTCACAGACTGGTACCAGGGATGGGCTGCAGGGCGGGCACCGCCGGGCTGCACCGGCTCGGCCAGGCGGCAGCGGCGCCGCCGGGCGGCGGGGGCATAGCTCCCCTCCCCCTTTACATCCAGCCTTTCTGCTCCTGTTTTGTTTTCACATGGATCCTCTTTCCTCTGTGTTCCCAGGAGGAGCTGGAGCAGCTCAACCAGGCCAGCGAGGAGATCAACAAGCTGGAGCTGCAGCTGGATGTGAGGAAGTAGTTGGTACCTGACTGCAGAGCTTCCAGGCGGGGTCATGGCAGGGCTCTGACTGACATTTGCTCTGTGTTGTCATGTGTGCTCCCTTCAGGACGCCAGGTCCAGCTACAGGAGGATCCTCACTGATTCTGCCAGGAAGCTCAATGCTCAGGGCTCCCAGCTTGGTGCTTGTATTGAGAAAGCAAGGCCCTACTACGAAGCTCGCAGACTCGCCAAAGAGGTGCGTTTTGTAGCTGCAGTGTATGTCTGCAGTCTGCAGTGTATGTGCATGGACTGGTATGACAGATGTACACTCAGTGAACTAGTGAGGTCCAGTAGATGGTGATCCAGTACCTCCTGCCATCATGAAGCTTCTGATGTTTAGTTTTAGCTCTACCTGTTTTAGAGAGGTGCAGATTCAACCTAAGGGCCGAGTATGGAGTACAGTAGGCTCGTTGGTACTGCTGTTGTGTTCTGTAGAGGTGTTTGTAATGTTTAGTACCCCTCATACAGTATACCATATTTCTATCAGAAACACATAGCTTCGGGCACAGGACTGGCTTGATGGAGCCAGTCTTTAAACTGTTGGATGATGCTGTTGGAGCAGTGTTCATTTGATCAGAGAAAGCTATGACCACCTTTTTTCCATGACAAAAACGTGACTTAAACTAAATATTAAGTAACCACTGAAAATGACAAAACGCATTACATTTTTTTGTCAGTGAATAAAAGCTAAACAACAATGTTAAAGATGGACAAATTGACAAATGAGCTAGTTATTCAACAATCTGTGCTGCAGCCTACTTCTGATCAGTGGAGCATGTCCTCTCTATCAGTGCTGTGGTGCTGTGTTGCTACATTAACCAGCGTATTACTCATGTCAAGCTAAACTCAGGTGATGAACATTAATTTAGTGACCTAGAGAGTAAATCCAGCTTGTGAACAACACGCTGCTCTGCAGGTAGCTGAGCTAATACTGACAGCGAGAGTGGTTCTGTTGAAACAGACAGTAGCTGAGTCACAGTGGAGTCACATGGGGGCTGTACCATGGGCAACAAGAACAACAAAATCAGAGACTACGTCAGTCACAAAAACAAGACTAATACACATTTCCAAAAGAATAAGACAAAGTGATAATTTTTGTTTAAATTTCCTCTTAAAACTCCATCAGTAGATCAGCCTACTGCTGAGGAGTCCTGCAGCCTCCCCAGTGGATCAAGTGTCACAGTCACTGTCATGGTTCTGATCCAAATGTAGTGATACAGAAATATCCGCTGCTGTACCAGCAGACTACAAGGCAGCTGTGAGACTCCTCGACTCCTCGACTGCACTCCACCAGAAAACATGACAAAGAACTTTCTGTTTGCTGGTTTGGCACATTACCATACCACTACCTTTTGCACTATTCTATTTACACAGCCATTCATTCATTCATTCATTCATTCATTCATTCATTCCTGTATTTATTTATTTATTTTTTTCCTCTTTTGTCTGCATTTATTCTCATGGTTTAACACCACAGTGGGAGGTGTCAGCCTTTTATGAGACTGATGCATATTTTAGTCTTGCAGTAAGATGTCTTAATATTTTATGTGTGTGTGACCATCTCCGGCCCTCTCTGGAAGCTAAGCTGTCATTCTTTATCAGATTTTCCTAACCTGTACCAGAGAGGGCAGCGCTGCACCGCAGTGAACGGAGGGGGAAACAGACGATAGACAAGACGAGACTAGATGAAGTTGGAGAGTACGGACAGGCAGGCAGTGCTGTTAGGATGCAAGAGTGTAGCTGCTGTGTTATTCCTGACAACCAACTCCTCACAAAACAAAACAAGGAATCGTAAAAAGGACCGTACTGAACACCAGAACTGTGGAAGTTCTGATAGTATAGAGTGGGCTGCCAGAAGATGCAAGTGAGGGAAGAATGCGTAGAGGGCCTGAGTTTAGTGTGACGGGTGAGGAGTAACTCAGCACATTCTGGCGGGTCTCGCTAGATCTCAACAGTGGGACTCGACAGGAGCAAGAAAGCCCTGAACAAACACGCATGTGTGATGGACACCGAAGCCGAATACCCCCCAAGGCACCCAGGACAAACCCAGAGGGCACGGGGCATGAGGGCCCACCCGCCACCCAACACCCAGCCCCACCGTAGACAGCTAGCCAGCGCCACATCCACAGTAACATGTTTGTCCACAACCACAGTCCCAAGGCCCAAGAGGGCCGGGCCCCACCAGCGAGGCATGACATGTTGTGACACCGTTAATACCCTATTACTACGTTTCCTCCATCCGAGACGAAGAAGCATTCGCCCTACACTGTGTTTGAGTGCACACCTGCGTGTAATGTGGTGCATTAAAAGTTGGGAGGGCAGGTGAGGCAGCAAGGGGCGGGCCAGAGGGCAACAGAGGATTGATACTCTGCAACCTGTGCCGACCCAGAGTCCCAAGCCACCCCGGACCACCTCCCAGGTTGTGAGTGTGTTTGCTGCATTAAAAGTGGGGAGTAGGAGGGCCCAGCAGGAGGAGGGAGGGCACAATGCTGTGGACCACTGCAATTGCCCCTTAGCAAGGCACCAAACCCCCAACTGCTCTGGGCGCTTGTCAGGAGCAGCCCCCTCACTCTGACATCTCTCCATTGACATGTATATGTACTGTGTGAACAACAGAGTGTAAAACTGAATTTCCCCACTGTGGGACTAATAAAGGAATATCTTCTTCTTCTTCTTCTTAATCCACCCCACCCCACAAACCGCCAACCCCCAACCACCTATCCACAGGACCCTGGCTGTTGTGATCCTAAATCTGCCTAAAAGAAATTATATACAGTGAGGTGTGGGATGTGTGAAATGCAAGTAAAAGGCAGTCTGGTGCGGGTCCCACCCAAAGGACAGGAACTGGGTGGGACAGAAGTAGAGAAGTCATGGGCCATACTGTGCGGGGCCCCAAGGACCAAGAGGCAAGGGATCAGGGGGCACCCACCGGAGCCGCACCACGTCCAGACCTAGGCCCCCAGCCAGTAGTACTTGATCTCCGGTGGCGGCACACATGCCTGGAAAAGAGCCTGTGCGCAGGTGAGCCAGAGCCCCCCCAGTGCAAAGAGAGCCTGGCCCCCACAGCCGACCCCCGTGAAACGGCCCCAGGCAAACCCGAGGGAGGAAGAGGGGTGAGGAGGAGCGGGCAGGCAGGAGAGGGAAGCCGATGAGGGAAGGGGAGTGGAAGACGGATGGGGGAGCAACAGGAGGGCCCTTACACCTCACACCCCCAGGGTCAGCCAAAGCGCCCCAGAAGAGACCAGCCACTGACCCCCCCAAGACACAGGGAGAGCGAGGAGACTCAGCAGCCCTGGAGCACCAGAGGAGAGACAACGGACACATCCCACCCCCAGGGGGGGAGCCAAGGCCAGGCAGGCCCCACAGAGCCAGAGAGCAACCCCAGGGACAAGAGGGAAAGATCACCCCTAGTGCATGCACACGGCCTTGGAGCTCCTGGCGCCAACATTCCTTAATGACACAACAACAAAAAAAACCTGTAACACAGCCAAGGAGACATGAGTTAAGGTACAGACCACAGACACATACAACTTATGAGAGGAGTGGTATACACTAACAGACAAGAGGAAGCTATGCAATTGTGTGTCTGGTAGGGCTGTTAACGTTAGATCACCAATTAAACAAAGGTTTGGAGAATGTGGGATCCTGCAGTCCAAAATAGAGGAGAGTTTCTCTGTACTGTTGCCCAAAGCTGATAGACAGGTGAACACAGCCAAAGAGCATGGAAATAAGTCTGTCATGTTTTGAGTGCATTGAGTACATATGTCGGATTGCGAGAAGCCCATTTTGTGCAATTCATATTGCGTTACATGTGTTCTGTGGAGAACCTTAAATTAGATCAGTTGTAAGTTGGTATTTTTGTCATCTTAAATGTGTTTTGACAGATCTGGGTCCAGAAATCATGATCAAAAGATGTAATTAGTCATTTTCCCATTTTGGGATTGGAAGATTTGTAGAGTTAACTATAAATTTTTGATAGGTTTTTCTAACTGTTTGAGGACAGTTTCGTGATGTATTTAACAAATTCAGGTGGTTGTAGATCTGGTGGCTGTGAAGTAGTCTGAAGTGATGGTATTCTCCTTGTAACGGTGCACCTAACCTGTAGGTATTGGAGGAATATTTCCATTTCTTATTTCAAATGTTTGGAATAAGTTTGTGTATGTCATAAGTGTGTTAACTTGGAGAAGGTGATAGAGATGGGTGACCTTTCTCTTCCCATGTGCTGAGATAGAGAGGTATTTTATGGTTTACAAAGTCAGGGTTGTGCCAGATTGGGGAGAGTATACTGGGCTGTAGATGGGAGCCTGTGATTTCCAAGGCTTTCCACCAGGCTGACAAGATGGAGGCGATCATGGGGTTTTTGAAGCAAGAATGATGTTTAAGAGTAGAGGTGATGAAGGGAAGGTTAGAAAGTTTGATGTGGTTGCAGACTATCTGTTCTAGTTCCAGCCAGGAGTTGTATTCTTCATGTGGATGTGTCCATTTTGTGAGATATTGTAGCTGATTGACTAAGTAGTAAAGCATGAAGTTGGGAGCCTCTAGTCCACCTTTAGATTTCTGTTTCTGGAGAGTAGTCAGGCTGATTTTAGCTTTTTTGTTCTTTGAATAGAATTTACCAGTAGCAGAATCTAATGATTGGAACCACTTAGATAAAAAAAAAATTTTTTTTTTTCCGGGGGAAATTCCATAGGGAGAAAAAAAAAAAATTATTAAAAAAAAAATTAAAAAAAAAAAAAAAAATTAATTAATAATTTATAAAAAAAAAAAAAAAAAAAAAAAAAAAAAAAAAAAAAAAAAACAAGAAGTATTTCCTTTTATATAATAAATATTTTTCCGGTATAAATGGACATACATACTAGTGTGGGCTTGAATGGGATCATGGAAAAGAGGGAGTTGATCTGAGGTCATATTTTAATTTTAACGGTAGCTATTCGCCCTAAAAGGGAAATGGGAAGGTTATTCCAACACCTCAGATCACCACAAACTTTGTCCAAAAGTGGAGTGAAATTCAAGTGGACTAGTTCTGAGAGTTTTGAGGAAATAGTTATGCCCAGATATCTCATGTTACCTGTGGGAAAAGAATAAAGTGAGTTTTGGACTGCAGGATTCCTC
The DNA here is from genome assembly GCA_947000775.1 of Pterois miles. Classification (NCBI taxonomy): domain Eukaryota; kingdom Metazoa; phylum Chordata; class Actinopteri; order Perciformes; family Scorpaenidae; genus Pterois; species Pterois miles. Next base: position 1,211,604 of record CAMQGK010000166.1, on the reverse strand, counting down.
GAGTTTTCTGTTAGTGGAAGTATAGTTGATTTTGACCAGTTGATGGAGTAGTCTGAAAGATGCGAGAAGGTTGTGATGAGTTTACAAACTTCATTCACTGATGTTTTGGGTTCTTGTAAATACAGTAAGATGTCATCTGCATATAGATTAATTTTGTGTTCAGACACCTGAGAGCAGATACCCTTAATGGTAGATTTTTGACGTATTGCTTTAGCTAAAGGTTCAATAAATATTTCAAGCAATAAAGGAGAGAGTAGGTATCCCTGTCTAGTTCCACTTTGCAAAGTGAAGCATTGTGAAGTAACCCCATTAGTGGTAACTGTAGCCTTGGGTGAGATATAAAATTGTAAGTAAGATTGTAAATTTCCCCACTGTGGGACTAATAAAGGAATATCTTATCTTATCTTATATACAGGGCTGATGCCCACTGGATAAATAACTCTCCGAATCCAAATCTGTGAAGCACAGCGAAGAGAAAGGACCAGTTAACTTTGTCGAAGGCTTTTTCTGCATCGAGTGACATTACGATTGCTTTTCTGTTGCAGTGTTGTGTTAAACTAATCAGATTCAGAAGTCTTCTGACATTGTTGGTGGAGTGTCGACCCTTAATAAATCCGGTTTAATCATTGTGAATTATTGACGGGATAATTTTCTCCAACCTGCTGGCGAGTGCTTTAGAGATAATTTTGATGTCAGTGTTGATTAGTGACAGAGATCGATAGCTAGAAGGAATCGTGGGGTCTTTGTCTGGTTTCAATAATAATTTTATTGTGGCTGTATTCATTTGAGCGCTTATATAACCATTTTTTTTATCTATCTCTATCTATCTGTTCTGAAAAAAAAAGAGGTGCTAACATTAACCAGAAATGCTTTAGGAGTTCAGCAGGGAAACCATCAGGACCAGGTGCCTCACCTGCTGGCATATTGTCTAATGCACACTGTAATTCATTAATAGTCAGTGGAGCATCGACTATGTCTCTGTGTTCGGTTGTTAGTTCTGGTAGGTTTAGATTATTGAGAAAATCATTAATATCTTTTTTTTATTTGGGTTAACTGTTGAATATAAGTTACGGTAATACCTGTAAAAGATCTGGTTAATTTCCTGAGGTGATTGAGTATATCTGCCATCGGGATCCTGGATTGCTGTGATGAGGGATTTTTCTTTGTTGCGTTGGAGTTTATTTGCAAGAAATTTGCCTGATTTGTTATTGTATTCAAAATCATTATTCCTTAGTTGTTGTATTAAGAACTCTGTTTTCTTTGATAGGATAGTGTCGAGGTATAACTTTGCACTTTGAAGTTCAGACCTTAATTGTTCATTTGGATTCGTTGCATAATCTTGTGTAGAGTTGTTTAACTTTTTCCTCAATATCTGTCTGTTTGTTGTTCCTTTTTTTTTCTTGTATGACGAGTATGAAATTATTTTACCCCTGATGACAGCTTTCCCAGTTACCCAAAGTAAAGAAGGAGATAAGTCCGGTGAGTCGTTATTTTTTAGAAAGTCTTCCCATTCCTTCCTTATTATTTGATCAAATTCTGGGTCTTTAAGTAGAGATATGTTGAAGCGCCAAATATGAGGAGGTTTACTGCTGGTATTGGTTTGTAGGCTGAGGGATATTGGTGCATGATCGCTGATGATCGGATGTATTCTGGTGGTAACTTTATGTGCAATAGAGTTATTTGAAAGGAAAAAGTCAATTCTTGAAAATGATTGGTGCACTGAAGAGAAGAACGTATAGTCCCTTTTGGTTGGATTTTTGAGTCTTTCATATAGTCCTGTAATACTTTGACTGATTGTAATTGATTTGCATGTGTTGGACTCCTAGATCGATCTAATGTTGGATTTAACACTATGTTGAAGTCACCACCCATAATAGTAGTTGAATTAGCAGATAAGTCTGCTAAATGAGAGAAGACTGTGATGATGTGATGAATCGTCATAATTCGGAGCATACAGGCTGGCAATTGTATATAATTTATTAAAAATTGTTGCCTGGATAATAACGTATCTGCCCTCAGGCTCTGTTATTGTACAGCTCAAAGTGAACAGTACTCTCCTGTGGACTAGAATGGAGACCCCTCTTTGTCTGTTGGTGTAACAGGATGAAAAGGTGATATTATAATTTGGATCTGTAAGAGATTTTTCCTCTGATTGAAGTAAGTGTGTCTCTTGCAGGAGCAAAATATCTGCATTAAGTTTAGAGACGTAGTCCATAATTTTAATTCTTTTTGTCTGTGAGCGCATGCCGTGTACGTTTCAGGATACTACATTTAACTTGGACATAAGGAGAGATTGTGTTCTGTCATTATGTAAATGTAGTATAACTTCTGTGCCTGATTTTGTGAGATGTCTGTCACTGTTTGTAGATTGGATGTTACAGTCTGTGATCTGTAGATGTCAGGATGGTTTGGTGAGAGGTGTTGGATCAGAGATATAAGCAGCAAGTCATGATCTATGTATACTTCATATACAAGCACAAAACGACCTGGAGAATTATCAACAGACTCGATATGAAATACACAAGTAGCACAGACAGAGGGGATACATAGATTGAGACAAATAGAAAAGAGGAGGGAATGGAGAAGAATAGGCTGTAAAGCTCACAAGCAAGGTAGAAAGAAAGAAAGAAAGAAAGAAATTCCTTTATTAGTCCCACAGTGGGGAAATTCAGTTTTACACTCTGTTGTTCACATAGTACATATACATGTCAATGGAGAGATGTCAGAGTGAGGGGGCTGCTCCTGACAAGCGCCCAGAGCAGTTGGGGGTTTGGTGCCTTGCTCAGGGGCACCTCGGCAGTGCCCAAGAGGTAAACTGGCACCTCTCCAGCAACCAGTTGGTCTTGGTCCATGGGGGATTTGAACCCGGGTCCTCCACATCCTAACCCAAGTCCTTACGGACTGAGCTACTGCCGCCCCCAAGGTATGGGCTTACACGGTTAAAACTCGTCCAAACTAACAGCAATCAAATGTGAAACAAATTAAAATGTGGAATTAAAGAGCTGATGCAAAATTCTGAAAATGCAAAGGATGTGCATCTGGAGAAACTGATTCATGTGCAAATGCAAACCCAGCACATTTATACTGTTATAGTGTTGCAGCCCAAGGAGGAAATGGAAACCGGAGTGACTGGTTTAAACACATAACCAAACACAAGGAGGATTTCACAGAAGATATGAAACAATGGCTTTTTGAAGGCCCTCCCTGTCAAAAAGGTCAGGCAACTTCCATTTTATCAACTACTACAAATTCAGACATTTCTCCCATTTCTGAGCTGACACCTGTTGAATTAAAGGAGAAGTTCCCCCACACTGATGCCCAAAGACCTTCTGTCTTCCCAGTCAGACATTAAAGCGACATTCAGGAGGAAATACAACATGTGACAGTGTGTCAAATGTTGGAAGCAGGAAAAACTAGTACAGTTCTTCTGGCTTATGCTCCAGAGTTGCATGTTTAAAGGCCGAGGCTGAGGTAGCAGCTCTTATGGTACAACAAAACCACTCAAGGACCAACAGGCCCTGGATGAACAGGAGGAGCAAACATTGCTGCAACCATGGCAAAATGAGGCACTAGGAGCGTCGGAGGGATCCAGTATTCATAGGAAAGTGATGGTATGGAGTCACATTTTGAGAAAGGATGACAGGAAAAGAAAACGCAGATTCTTTCATACCACAGCCACAGATCCTGCACACACCTGGAAAAATCCTCCCACAAACACCACCAATAACAAGCAGAGACAGAGTCCAGTATCCCATCACAGCTCCCTCAACACCCCAGCCAAGCATCAGACATCCAGGTGAACAGCCCCGTGTGACATCTCCAGATACATTACTTACTTCAAGCCAAACAGAGTACGATATTATCAGTCATGGAAAAAATGAGATCACTGTATTATTAATCCAGCAGCAGTGTCTCTCTTCCACACCCAACAAGGAGATTCAAGTTTTTGTAAGTAAAGTAAAAGCAGGATGATGAAAAGGTCTTGTGCATCTTCTTAGGATCAAGACCAAGAGCAGGTCTCTGAGCAGACCCATCAACAAAGTGTGTCTTTGTCTGGAGGTAGGGGTCCTTTGAGTTCAAACACACTTCATTTTTGTTTTTTGACCGTTGCCCCCTGCCCACTGCACACATTCAGTACGATACAGACTGCAGAGTGTACTGATCCTGAGTGGTGATAAAGAGCATTGTTGGATAAAGACTGTGATAGAAAACTATGGACGGAAGCAGGAAGACTTGCATTACATTGGAATGTGTGTTTGTGATTATTTATAATTGGGTAATTATGTATATTTGCAGTATATTAATTAGGGGCCAGTATTATAGGAGCCAACATGTGAATTTAGTCATTTTTCTATTATTATTATTATTATTATTATTATTATTATTATTATTTGTTTAGGCTGCACACATTCTTTTGGTTAGCATCATTTCCGATAATTGGGACAGGATGTGGTTTCACCTATTATTACCTGTTCACATGGACCGCAGGAGTTAGACACAGGGTGACATAGGGTTGGATATTTCCTGTTGACTGTCTCTTCATGTCTCTTCATGTTTAGTTATTCCAGTTAGCCTTACTGTTTGTAATTCATTCATTAAATTTAATAATAATAATAATAATAATAATAATATTTAGTTTAACAAATCTTACAGTCAAGAGCCAACTTTAAATTCTTAGCACCTTTTTAATTGATAGTAGTCGCTGAACCGGAGCGTTGGTGATACCTTAATAAATGAAGGTTGATCACCGTTACGTCCCTCGAGTCTTCCCCTGTCCCCCACAGTGGCTGATATTGCTGATCCAGACCCCTCTACAGATCTGACTAGTGCTGTCTGGAAATAAGCGGCGTATTAATAGACACCTGATTCCTCTGTAGGCTGAGATTCAGCAGAGACGACGGTCCGACGCCGCTGTAGCATTAATGGAGGACGGTACTACTGCGGCATCCTCACACTCAAGCTAACGTTAGCTAGCCACGCTAGTCGCTGTCACCAGCATCATTGATCCACCGAGCTCACTGACAGTGAATATTCACCAATCATCCACTGAGCTCACTGACAGTGAATATTCACCAATCATCCACTGAGCTCGCTGACAGTGAATATTCACCAATCATCCACTGAGCTCACTGACAGTGAATATTCACCAATCATCCACTGAGCTCACTGACAGTGAATATTCACCAATCATCCACTGAGCTCGCTGACAGTGAATATTCACCAATCATCCACTGAGCTCGCTGACAGTGAATATTCACCAATCATCCACTGAGCTCGCTGACAGTGAATATTCACCAATCATCCACTGAGCTCACTGACAGTGAATATTCACCAATCATCCACTGAGCTCACTGACAGTGAATATTCACCAATCATCCACTGAGCTCGCTGACAGTGAATATTCACCAATCATCCACTGAGCTCACTGACAGTGAATATTCACCAATCATCCACTGAGCTCACTGACAGTGAATATTCACCAATCATCCACTGAGCTCGCTGACAGTGAATATTCACCAATCATCCACTGAGCTCACTGACAGTGAATATTCACCAATCATCCACTGAGCTCACTGACAGTGAATATTCACCAATCATCCACTGAGCTCACTGACAGTGAATATTCACCAATCATCCACTGAGCTCGCTGACAGTGAATATTCACCAATCATCCATTGAGCTCGCTGACAGTGAATATTCACCAATCATCCACAGAGCTCACTGACAGTGAATATTCACCAATCATCCATTGAGCTCACTGACAGTGAATATTCACCAATCATCCACTGAGCTCACTGACAGTGAATATTCACCAATCATCCACTGAGCTCACTGACAGTGAATATTCACCAATCATCCACTGAGCTCACTGACAGTGAATATTCACCAATCATCCACAGAGCTCACTGACAGTGAATATTCACCAATCATCCACTGAGCTCACTGACAGTGAATATTCACCAATCATCCACTGAGCTCACTGACAGTGAATATTCACCAATCATCCACTGAGCTCACTGACAGTGAATATTCACCAATCATCCACTGAGCTCACTGACAGTGAATATTCACCAATCATCCACTGAGCTCACTGACAGTGAATATTCACCAATCATCCACTGAGCTCACTGACAGTGAATATTCACCAATCATCCACTGAGCTCACTGACAGTGAATATTCACCAATCATCCACTGAGCTCACTGACAGTGAATTTTCACCAATCATCCACTGAGCTCACTGACAGTGAATATTCACCAATCATCAGCCTGATGTCAGTGTGAACGCCTCAGTTAACCTGCTGCACAGCAGATTTTCAGCATTTCCTCTGCTGTGACGGCCAGTTTTTTTCTTTCTTCTTCTTCTTTCTTTCTTTAAAAGGGAGCACAGGCTCGGAGATGAAGCCACCATGGTCTGGTCTACAGCTTGGAGACATACAGCCACGATGGTCTGGTCTATAGCCTGGAGCCATAAAGACATACTGGTCTGGTCTATAGCCTGGAGCCATAAAGACATACTGGTCTGGTCTAAAGCCTGGAGCCATAAAGACATACTGGTCTGGTCTATAGCCTGGAGCCATAAAGACATACTGGTCTGGTCTATAGCCTGGAGACATAAAGACATACTGGTCTGGTCTATAAAGCCATACAGCCACGTTGGTCTGGTCTACAGCTTGGAGACATACAGCCACGATGGGCTGGTCTACAGCTTGGAGACATACAGCCATGATGGTCTGGTCTACAGCTTGGAGACATACGGCCACGATGGTCTGGTCTACAGCTTGGAGACATACGGCCACGATGGGCTGGTCTACAGCTTGGAGACATACAGCCACGATGGGCTGGTCTACAGCTTGGAGACATACAGCCACGATGGGCTGGTCTACAGCTTGGAGACATACAGCCACGATGGTCTGATCTACAGCTTGGAGACATACGGCCACGATGGTCTGGTCTACAGCTTGGAGACATACGGCCACGATGGTCTGGTCTACAGCTTGGAGACATACGGCCACGATGGTCTGGTCTACAGCTTGGAGACATACGGCCACGATGGTCTGGTCTATAAAGCCATAAAGCCATGCTGATCTGGTCGATAGCTTGGAGCCATAAAGCATTTAAATCCTTAGGATGTCAAAGTTGTAAACTACGCTAATAAGCTGAATCCAGAGTTATTTTCTTTTCTCTGTTCATGTGAATGAGATATAGACTGAGGCTGGAGTGACGGCTGGGATGAACAAGACGTTTTGGTACGTCTTTGACAACTCTCTATCTAGTATTGCACTGTGGTCAAGTCATCTACACTTCAGCCATGGTTTTCTTTCTGTTTCAAATAGCCAATGAAGGAAAAGAAAAGTCAAAAGACAAATAATAATTACAATTGTAGTCAAAGCATATTGCTCTGCACTTACCTCATTCCCCCCTGCTTTTCCAACGTGTGGGCCCATGAGTAACATGCTAACACATGGAGGAATGGCCAAGGACAAACTGGGTGCCCATCGAGGTGGAGCCACAAGCCAGACGCTTTTCATTTCAGCGTTCATGTTACCAGGTTAGAGTTTCTACACCGCCCGCATGAGCCACGCATCTGACTTTTCAGCCTCAAACAGACCACACAGCTGTGTCTCCTCGAGAGATTCCAGGTCTCCTATCTTTGATGCGAGCAACACGTTTCACAGCAGCAACAGACAGTGAAGGTGATCGTTAGACTGTTTATTGACATCATATCAGCAGCATTACTACATTACTACATATCTGTAGAAAATGTCACAGTCATGAAAAAGTCAAGATGTATTTTTAAATCAACACTTCCTGCTTTCATTTCAAAAATAAAACCCCTCTAGTTTTTTTTTTTTTCTGTGGGCAGAACTTCTTCATTTGTTAACACAAGGCTTTTATTCTGAAATATGTGCAGGACAGCGTTGTAGAACATGTAGTGACTTGCAGGGTTCCATGAATGAATATAGTACAGGATTTTAATTGTGGATTATTACTATTATTTACAAATGAGCACACGTTTCCTGACCTTTCCCTGTCTGAAATAAATATAAAATGCATTTCTAATGACATGAAATGGACATTATGAGGGTCAAACTCTGTGCAGAAAGAGCTGCAGAAACGCATTTAACACAGCCAGTGTGGTAACGCAGCCGCCACGAGCTCGTCACGTGTGCAGTTTGTTTGAGGGTTTACTCAACCAAATCCTTTCCTCCCTAGCATCAATAATACCGCAACATTATTAAAAGAAGGAAGGTGTTGAGGGTGGTGTAGAGGCACACTGGGAAACCATGGACCAGGGGTGGCCAACCAGTCAGAGACTAAGAGCCACATTTTTACTGTGTTACTGCAAAGAGCCCCATCATACAGATGAACTGCCTCCATCCCTTCCTCTCAAAAATAAGTGAGACCTTGAATCTCTGGAGGAGATGCAGCTGAGACGCACTCCTCACAAGTGCGGTGTGGTTGGGGCTGAAGAGCTGCATGAAACAGAGGTCCATTGCAGCATAATCAAAGATCCAGTTTCTGCAATAAACAGGCTCCACCATAGGAATACCTGCCAGCCCCCAGTAGGCACACAACAAGGTCTTCTGATTCCAAACATGCTCATTAGCTTTTATTGTAGGAAGAGTAGCTCAACTATCCACTAAAATATCAGCAGTACTCCCGAATTTCCCTCCGGGGATTAATAAAGGTTCGTCTTATCTTATCTTATCTTACCATTAACTTCGACTGGCAGTAAGGGCTTCAGTAGCGTGGAACGTGGGCTGTGTATTGTCTGTGGATTTTAAAGGGCTTCTGTCACGGCCCTGACGTAGTAAGTGGTCGAGGGACGATGTCTTCGCATGTGTGTCCCTCTCTGCTGGCAAGTTGGGCTGATATATAGTATGTAGCCCGATCGTTATCATCCTCTGGCTGTGACTGTGCTTTAACCTTAGCTGCTGGCCGGGTTGTGAGTGGATGTGCTGTGTGGTGTGGTGATGTGTGGTGTGTGATCCACCAGTGGAAGCAGCCAGTCGCTGCTCCACCTTCAAGCTGAGCCAACACAACGCTTCTGTTCCTGACTCTCAACAACGGCTGTGTCCAACAGCATCAGCTCTTCTGTGTTCGTTCTGGCTGAGTCTGCACCTTTGGCTGCCTCTGAAATCACTGTCTTTTCTGCTTCTACAGTAATTCTGGGAAAAAGCGGGGTGTGAAATCTGTCAGTCAAATCTTTTGGGCAGGTGTTAATGTTGGTCACAGTTTTAACAGCTGCTGAGAATCAATGTTTTTACCCTAGTGTCTAATCCAATCATATGATATTGCCTCAGCGCGCTTGTCAGTGCTATCATGATGCTCTTTAATCTTTAACATATCTCCATTTCTCATCTCCAAAGCAGTTTCAAGCAAACCCATATGACATGTAGCCACACAGTTAGCGCTGTGCTCAACAGGGTTTTTCAGATCACCAGATACTTCCTTACAGTTTTTCATCCATTACGTCATCATATCTCTGTTTTGCCACAGCAGTATATTACTTTCAAACATCCTTTCATGTATTGGTAATCCCTAATAGGTTTCCCTTTGACTGGATTTGCCTTCAGCTCAGTCAGTCTCAGTTTATCTGTATCAAAACAGCCATGGCCACAGCTGACCAGGCCAATCACACGTCAGGCAGGTGAAAGGCATAGCAAATTCATTCTACCCACAACTCCTGTCGGGCTTTTGGGGGAAATATGGGTTCACCTCGAGCTTTTAATTCTGGTTCATCCTGGGACAGTAAGTGATGTCCTGTCTGTGAGGCCCACACAGACTGTGATGTGTGATTACTTTGACCATTTTTGAAAGATTTTACCATATTTAGATGGGATCTTTCCTGAATTTTAGGTCCGATTTCTTTTTACTCTCCGCTCTTGTCTGAGGATTACCTGTTAGTAACCCGACTCATACATAGGCTTGGTACCACCGATAACAGAGGAGGAACACAAACATGTCCGTCACTAAAACATTTCAGTCTCTGTGATATATTTTTAATGGTGATCTCATGTTTTAGTGCACAACTTATAATTGCTACTGAGGCATCTGTGGGCAAGTGGCTCATTACAGATCCTTCAGCTTCCCATCAGGCACAGGTTCACCGTTTAGGTCTCAATTACATTGAACCATGCATTTTTCAGTTGCTCTGGAATGTCCTCCCAGGGATGTAATCTCACTAATGGATCTTATCTGGGTCAAAACAATAACGATTTACAGTTCTGTCCCGGAAAACCACACTGCTGTGTGGTCACTGTGGGATCTCTTATTTATTTGAGAAAAACACTACAGTCTTTCTCCAAACGTACCAACCTCTGATACATGTGACAGCTGGCTGGATTACTGTCAATATGAGGACAAACGATGTCAGTGTTATTCAGTATTATAATAAATGATTAGTTCACTGTTATAAAAAATGTAGATGCATTTCAGTGAACTCTCTGAACCAACGCAAACTGCGCCTGTCTGTCAGCCTTCAGGATGAATTACTTTGTGTTTTAATGGACTATCAAATAAAATGTACAAATAGGTTGTATTTAAATACTCATTGGAGTGCAGTATTTGGAAGTGGGCTTTATGGAATACATGGGAAATATACTTAGTGTGTGTAATATAAATATATATTTAATATAATATATATTTTAAGTATAATGTAAATAAACACAATAGTAGCACACTTTGATTGTGATACACTCTTAAATACGCTGTTCATTTAATCAAGTAGTATTTATTTGCACTCATAAAAAGTTATTCAATCCAATTCAAGTTGACTAGTATTTGAGTTGCAGTTTAATGTATTCATTACAAGTGCATTAATGTAATTAATATATAATTAATGTAATTAACGCATAACTACTATGCGTATCATATTTAGTCTACCTCTGGGTGCTAACACAAGCTAGCTTTGACACAGCTAGCTAACGTTACCACCGCTAACGCTAACAGTAGCTAATGGCTAAGTGAGCACAGCACACTGGAGATGATTAACGGATCCTGAATCAGGACCGTCAGGTCAGATAAAGATGCTCCACGTGGTCTATCAGGACGTCGGTTGTCTCCTGGTGGTTGGACTGACTCTTGTTCTAGCTTCCTGTCAGCAGCCGTAGACTGCAGCTCCGTCAGCTCATGTGAGGGCATGTCGCCACCTTCTGGTGGAGCTAGTAACGACACCTCATACTTTATACCACAGATCTGCTGCGCTACGAACCGGACAAACCTACATAACCACACAGGAGGGAAGCTGCAAATGTCACATGGCCCATATATGCACAGGAAGAGATCTGCAAATGTGCAGATATCAGTCCATGTAAACCTGCAACATTTTTACGTGGAATTAAAGTACATACAGCTGAGGCCATAATTATTAGCCCCCTTTAGACAAATTCTTGATTTTTCCATGGAAATGAACTTTGACAACAAGTGTTTATAGTGTATTTGTTTCCAAAATAACAAAGACAAAATGTCCACCAAGTTTGATTAGGATATTTTATTGACACACTGAGTTGAAACAAGAAAGGCCAAAATTGAGACATCCAAAATTATTAGCCCCCTGGCCATTAATAGTCAATAATGTACCCTTTCTGAGCCACAACTGAACATAACCTCTTAGAGTAGTTCTTTATTAGGTTGGCACAGGTCTCCTGAGGGATTTTGGTCCATTTTTCCATTGCAAATTGTTCCAGCTGGTCCAAATAGCGTGACTTCCGAGCATGGACATTCACTTTGAGCACCCGCCACAGATTCTCAATAGGATTCAGGTCAAGCCAGGAAATTCAATTTTTTCACTCTGTTGTTAACTTATACACCCGAACCTGAACCCGAACACACACATGCACTAACATGCAACAATGGAGAGATGTCAGAGTGGGGGGGCTGCTCCTGACAAGCGCCCCGAGCAGTTGGGGGTTTGGTGCCTTGCTCAGGGGCACCTCGGCAGTGCCCAAGAGGTAAACTGGCACCTCTCCAGCTACCAGTTCACACTCAGTTTTTGGTCCATGTCGGGACTTGAACCGGTGACCCTCTGGTTCCCAAGCCAACTCCCTACAGACTGAGCTACTGCCGCCCCTGGGTTAGTGAAATATTTGGAAATCATGGTACACATTTGTGGATTGTCTTCTATGGATTACAACTATTAAAGTCCGGTAAAAACTTCCATAATACTGTGATATATGATGGCAGGTTAAGGACTGTATAACTGATAGAAAGCAGTACCTGTCACATGCTGCTGTTAGAGATGACCTGTGCAATGGAATGTAATGGGACTGCATATAAGGCCTGTGTTGCTGTGAACATGCACTGCATCGATGGTCTTGCAGTAGTCTAGTTTATGGGAGGACCAGAAGGCTGGAGAGCCAGCAGCTCTGCTTTCTGCACCAGTCTGCTCCTGCTGAGGGATTACTAACTAAGACTCAAACTTCAGCACACATTTAACACATGAAGTCATAGCTGATGTTCTCCTGTACTGCTGTCAGTCCTCTCAGGACCCAACGTCTCTCCTCCTCTTTATAGACCAACTAACGTACACTAACTAGATTCTGGACACCAATGATCCATACAGGTGACATTTTTTCACAGATCACCGAATAAATCCTTCCAGGTCACGAGCGTCATCTTCAGTTCCCTCTGTGATTCCCGACCAGCAGAGACCTCCACCACTAGTTCCTGTGAGATTTCAGTCAGTCTGTGAGGAGGCCCACAGCGACTGGAGGGGAAGCTGCAGTCCCGACTACCGTAGTCCGTCTGAGCTGAGTCTGATGCTAGCACAAGCTGTTAAATATAAACTAAAAACTCTTGATTCAAGCTCCAGGTGCTGCCAATCAAGTGCCTGGTTATATTGAAACCATATTTTAACAGAGCCATGTTGGCTTTTCAGAATGAACTAGATCCTTTGTGATCCTGTTCCAGGTCTCGTAGAGCCTGATTGGCAGCACCTGGAGCTCAAAACCAGAGTCAGTACCAACAGGAGAATACTCTGTTTATCACTGGTAGAGAATGTTGGTAAATTTCACCTGGGTTCAACCCAGATAATCAGCTGTGCTGCTCATCCCACAAATGGTTGGACATCAGTGTGAAGGTAAATAAACGGGCTTTCCAACAATGTAAAATACAATGACAATTATAATTGTAACAACAAAAAAACCCCAACACTCATTTCCACACTTTTTTCTAGTTTATCACCCATTGTTGAACAAATGCTTGAAAGGCCTTTCTAACATCAGTAGAGCTCACTGGCTGCTTGGTGCTGCAGCAGCAACTCCGTCAGCACAGTGTGACGGCTGGTAAAATAGGCAGGCTCGGACTCAGTAGCAAGGATTCTGAGAGCAGGTGTAAGGCAAAAACAGCGTCTTTAATAACAGCAAAGTTCGGTAAACAGTAAGGCAAAAAGGCAGGCAAACAAATCCAAAACAGCAGGCAGAAACAGGGTCAAAAATCAGGCAGAGATATCAGGACACGAAAAGTCAAAAACACGAGGAGGAATGCTGGGACGCTTGAACACAAAGGAACCAAGACGAACTGGCACAGGAGGAGGGAAGACCACATTAAATACTAGTGAGGGGAGGGACTGACGAGAGACAGGTGGACACAATCAGGGCGGGAAGACAATCAGACTCAGGTGAATGGTGGATGAAAGTGGGTCATTCTGTGTCAATCATAGTGAAGCAGGAAACACCAGGCAGGAAGTGGTGTTCTGACACGAGAGGGAGAGTTAGGATTACCAAAATAAAACCGGTGCACAGAAATAACATAACAAATAAACCTTAGACCTGACATTCCTGACACAGACGCTGTTTTCATGTAATCCAGTACTGATATTATTACAGTGTAATTTAATAAAAAGCCAGCAAAGTTAATGTTTATTACATCAATGGAATATTTTGAGGTTTCTTTAATCTCCGTTGAAATCATGTGATGTACTCTGTACAGAACACCGTTATGTAACAACTGAGTCAAACAGGCCTGGACTCAAATCCACGACACAGGATTCAGGCAGGTGTAAACTAATGCAAAGTCTTTACTTGATCAAAAAAGGTTCGGTACACAGGTAGTCAAAACAGGTGAGGGAGACGCATTATATACTGGTGGAGGGAGACACATTATATACTGGTGGAGGAGACACATTATATACTGGTGGAAGAGACACATTATATACTGGTGGAGGAGACACATTATATACTGGTGGAGGAGACACATTATATACTGGTGGAGGGAGACACATTATATACTGGTGGAGGAGACACATTATATACTGGTGGAAGAGACACATTATATACTGGTGGAGGAGACACATTATATACTGGTGGAGGAGACACATTATATACTGGTGGAGGGAGACACATTATATACTGGTGGAGGAGACACATTATATACTGGTGGAGGAGACACATTATATACTGGTGGAGGAGACACATTATATACTGGTGGAGGAGACACATTATATACTGGTGGAGGAGACACATTATATACTGGTGGAGGGAGACACATTATATACTGGTGGAAGAGACACATTATATACTGGTGGAGGAGACACATTATATACTGGTGGAGGAGACACATTATATACTGGTGGAGGAGACACATTATATACTGGTGGAGGAGACATATTATATACTGGTGGAGGGAGACACATTATATACTGGTGGAAGAGACACATTATATACTGGTGGAGGAGACACATCATATACTGGTGGAGGAGACACATTATATACTGGTGGAGGAGACACATTATAAGGGGGAGGGACAAAAAAACATATTATATACTGGTGGAGGGAGACACATTATATACTGGTGGAAGAGACACATTATATACTGGTGGAGGAGACACATTATATACTGGTGGAGGAGACACATTATATACTGGTGGAGGAGAGACATTATATACTGGTGGAGGAGACACATTATATACTGGTGGAGGGAGACATATTATATACTGGTGGAGGAGACACATTATATACTGGTGGAGGAGACATATTATATACTGGTGGAGGGAGACACATTATATACTGGTGGAGGAGACATATTATATACTGGTGGAGGGAGACATATTATATACTGGTGGAGGAGACACATTATATACTGGTGGAGGAGACATATTATATAGTGGTGGAGGAGACACATTATATAGTGGTGGAGGAGACACATTATATACTGGTGGAGGGAGACAAAGGGAACATTAATACGGGGAGGAGACACATATATACTGGGGAGGAGACTATGGTGGAGGAGACACATTATATACTGGTGGAGGGAGACACATTATATACGTGGGGCAAAGAACACATATATACTGGAATATATACTGTGGAGGGAGACAATATATGTGGAGGAGACACATTATATACTGGTGGAGGAGACACATTATATACTGGTGGAGGAGAGACATTATATACTGGTGGAGGAGACACATTATATACTGGTGGAGGAGACACATTATATACTGGTGGAGGAGACACATTATATACTGGTGGAGGAGAGACATTATATACTGGTGGAGGAGACACATTATATACTGGTGGAGGAGACACATTATATACTGGTGGAGGAGAGACATTATATACTGGTGGAGGAGACACATTATATACTGGTGGAGGAGACACATTATATACTGGTGGAAGAGACACATTATATACTGGTGGAGGAGACACATTATATACTGGTGGAGGAGACACATTATATACTGGTGGAGGAGAGACATTATATACTGGTGGAGGAGACACATTATATACTGGTGGAGGAGACATATTATATACTGGTGGAGGAGACACATTATATACTGGTGGAGGAGACACATTATATACTGGTGGAGGAGACACATTATATAGTGGTGGAGGAGAGACATTATATACTGGTGGAAGAGACACATTATATACTGGTGGAGGAGACACATTATATAGTGGTGGAGGAGACACATTATATACTGGTGGAAGAGACACATTATATACTGGTGGAGGAGACACATTATATAGTGGTGGAGGAGACATATTATATACAGGTGGAGGGAGACGCATTATATACTGGTGGAGGAGACACATTATATACTGGTGGAGGAGACACATTATATACTGGTGGAGGAGACACATTATATACTGGTGGAGGAGAGACACATTATATACTGGTGGAGGAGAGACACATTATATAGTGGTGGAGGAGAGACATTATATACTGGTGGAGGAGACACATTATATACTGGTGGAGGAGACACATTATATACTGGTGGAGGGAGACATTATATAGTGGTGGAGGAGACACATTATATACTGGTGGAGGAGACACATTATATACTGGTGGAGGAGACACATTATATACTGGTGGAGGAGACATATTATATACTGGTGGAGGAGAGACATTATATACTGGTGGAGGAGACACATTATATACTGGTGGAGGAGACACATTATATACTGGTGGAGGAGAGACATTATATACTGGTGGAGGAGAGACATTATATACTGGTGGAAGAGAGACATTATATACTGGTGGAGGAGACACATTATATACTGGTGGAGGAGACACATTATATACTGGTGGAGGAGACACATTATATACTGGTGGAGGAGACACATTATATACTGGTGGAAGAGACACATTATATACTGGTGGAGGAGACACATTATATACTGGTGGAGGAGACACATTATATACTGGTGGAGGAGACACATTATATACTGGTGGAGGAGACACATTATATACTGGTGGAGGAGACACATTATATACTGGTGGAGGAGACACATTATATACTGGTGGAGGAGAGACACATTATATACTGGTGGAGGAGAGACATTATATACTGGTGGAGGAGAGACACATTATATACTGGTGGAGGAGAGACATTATATACTGGTGGAGGAGACACATTATATACTGGTGGAGGAGACACATTATATACTGGTGGAGGAGAGACACATTATATACTGGTGGAGGAGAGACATTATATACTGGTGGAGGAGACACATTATATACTGGTGGAGGAGACACATTATATACTGGTGGAGGAGAGACATTATATACTGGTGGAGGAGACACATTATATACTGGTGGAGGAGAGACATTATATACTGGTGGAAGAGACACATTATATACTGGTGGAGGAGACACATTATATACTGGTGGAGGAGACACATTATATACTGGTGGAGGAGACACATTATATACTGGTGGAGGAGACACATTATATACTGGTGGAGGAGACACATTATATACTGGTGGAGGAGACACATTATATACTGGTGGAGGAGACATATTATATACTGGTGGAGGAGAGACACATTATATACTGGTGGAGGAGAGACATTATATACTGGTGGAGGAGAGACATATTATATACTGGTGGAGGAGAGACATTATATACTGGTGGAGGAGACACATTATATACTGGTGGAGGAGACACATTATATACTGGTGGAGGAGAGACATTATATACTGGTGGAGGAGACACATTATATACTGGTGGAGGAGACACATTATATACTGGTGGAGGAGACACATTATATACTGGTGGAGGAGACACATTATATACTGGTGGAGGAGACACATTATATACTGGTGGAGGAGACACATTATATACTGGTGGAAGAGACACATTATATACTGGTGGAAGAGACACATTATATACTGGTGGAGGAGACACATTATATACTGGTGGAGGAGACACATTATATACTGGTGGAGGAGAGACACATTATATACTGGTGGAGGAGAGACATTATATACTGGTGGAGGAGACACATTATATACTGGTGGAGGGAGACACATTATATACTGGTGGAGGAGACACATTATATACTGGTGGAGGAGAGACACATTATATACTGGTGGAGGAGACACATTATATACTGGTGGAGGAGAGACACATTATATACTGGTGGAGGAGAGACATTATATACTGGTGGAGGAGAGACACATTATATACTGGTGGAGGAGACACATTATATACTGGTGGAAGAGACACATTATATACTGGTGGAGGAGACACATTATATACTGGTGGAGGAGAGACACATTATATACTGGTGGAGGAGAGACATATTATATACTGGTGGAGGAGAGACATTATATACTGGTGGAGGAGACACATTATATACTGGTGGAGGAGACACATTATATACTGGTGGAAGAGACACATTATATACTGGTGGAGGAGACACATTATATACTGGTGGAGGAGACACATTATATACTGGTGGAGGAGAGACATTATATACTGGTGGAAGAGACACATTATATACTGGTGGAGGAGACATATTATATACTGGTGGAGGAGAGACATTATATACTGGTGGAGGGAGACACATTATATACTGGTGGAGGAGAGACATTATATACTGGTGGAGGGAGACACATTATATACTGGTGGAGGAGACACATTATATACTGGTGGAGGAGACACATTATATACTGGTGGAGGAGAGACATTATATACTGGTGGAGGAGACACATTATATACTGGTGGAGGAGACACATTATATACTGGTGGAGGAGAGACATTATATACTGGTGGAGGAGACACATTATATACTGGTGGAGGAGAGACATTATATACTGGTGGAGGAGACACATTATATACTGGTGGAGGGAGACACATTATATACTGGTGGAGGAGACACATTATATACTGGTGGAGGAGACACATTATATACTGGTGGAGGAGAGACACATTATATACTGGTGGAGGAGAGACATTATATACTGGTGGAGGAGAGACACATTATATACTGGTGGAGGAGAGACATTATATACTGGTGGAGGAGACACATTATATACTGGTGGAGGAGACACATTATATACTGGTGGAGGAGACACATGGTGGAGGAGACACATTATATACTGGTGGAGGGAGACATATATATAGGGCACATTATATACTGGTGGAGGAGAGACATATATACTGGTGGAGGAGACATTGGAGGAGAATTATATACTGGTGGAGGAGACATATTATATACTGGTGGAGGAGAGACATTATATACTGGTGGAGGAGAGACATTATATACTGGTGGAGGAGACACATTATATACTGGTGGAGGAGAGACACTTATATACTGGTGGAGGAGAGACATTATATACTGGTGGAGGAGAGACATTATATACTGGTGGAGGAGAGACATTATATACTGGTGGAGGAGACACATTATATACTGGTGGAGGAGAGACATTATATACTGGTGGAGGAGACACATTATATACTGGTGGAGGAGAGACATTATATACTGGTGGAGGAGAGACATTATATACTGGTGGAGGAGAGACATTATATACTGGTGGAGGAGACACATTATATACTGGTGGAGGAGAGACATTATATACTGGTGGAGGAGAGACATTATATACTGGTGGAGGAGAGCATATTATATACTGGTGGAGGGAGACATTATATACTGGTGGAGGAGCGACATTATATACTGGTGGAGGAGAAACATTATATACTGGTGGAGGAGACATATTATATACTGGTGGAGGAGACACATTATATACTGGTGGAGGAGACACATTATATACTGGTGGTGGGAGACCCATTATATACTGGTGGAGGAGACACATTATATACTGGTGGAGGAGACACATTATGGAAGAGACACATTATATACTGGTGGAGGAGACACATTATATACTGGTGGAGGAGACATATTATATACTGGTGGAGGGAGACACATTATATACTGGTGGAGGAGACACATTATATACTGGTGGAGGAGACCCATTATATACTGGTGGAGGAGACACATTATATACTGGTGGAGGAGACACATTGTGGAGGAGACACATTATATACTGGTGGAGGAGAGACATTATATACTGGTGGAGGAGACACATTAGACATTATATACTGGTGGAGGAGACATATTATATACTGGTGGAGGGAGACATATATATACTGGTGGAGGAGAGACATTATATACTGGTGGAGGAGAGACATTATATACTGGTGGAGGAGAGACATTATATACTGGTGGAGGAGAGACATTATATACTGGTGGAGGAGACACATTATATACTGGTGGAGGAGAGACATTATATACTGGTGGAGGAGACACATTATTTACTGGTGGAAGAGAGACATTATATACTGGTGGAGGAGAGACATTATATACTGGTGGAGGAGACACATTATATACTGGTGGAGGAGACACATTATATACTGGTGGAGGAGAGACATTATATACTGGTGGAGGAGAGACATTATATACTGGTGGAGGAGACACATTATATACTGGTGGAGGAGACACATTATATACTGGTGGAGGAGAGACATTATATACTGGTGGAGGAGACATATTATATACTGGTGGAGGGAGACATATTATATACTGGTGGAGGAGACATATTATATACTGGTGGAGGAGACACATTATATACTGGTGGGGGGGGGAGGAGACACATTATATACTGGTGGAGGAGAGACATTATATACTGGTGGAGGAGACACATTATAAGGTGGAGGAGACACATTATATACTGGTGGAGGAGACACATTATATACTGGTGGAGGAGAGACATTATATACTGGTGGAGGAGAGACATTATATACTGGTGGAGGAGACATATTATATACTGGTGGAGGGAGACATTATATACTGGTGGAGGAGACACATTATATACTGGTGGAGGAGAGACATTATATACTGGTGGAGGAGACACATTATATACTGGTGGAGGAGACACATTATATACTGGTGGAGGGAGACATTATATACTGGTGGAGGAGACACATTATATACTGGTGGAGGAGAGACATTATATACTGGTGGAGGAGAGATATTATATACTGGTGGAGGAGACACATTATATACTGGTGGAGGAGACACATTATATACTGGTGGAGGAGAGATATTATATACTGGTGGAGGAGAGACATTATATACTGGTGGAGGAGACATATTATATACTGGTGGAGGGAGACATTATATACTGGTGGAGGAGACATATTATATACTGGTGGAGGAGACATATTATATACTGGTGGAGGAGAGATATTATATACTGGTGGAGGAGACACATTATATACTGGTGGAGGAGACATATTATATACTGGTGGAGGGAGACATATTATATACTGGTGGAGGAGAGACATTATATACTGGTGGAGGAGACACATTATATACTGGTGGAGGGAGACATTATATACTGGTGGAGGAGACATATTATATACTGGTGGAGGGAGACATATTATATACTGGTGGAGGAGAGACATTATATACTGGTGGAGGGAGACATATTATATACTGGTGGAGGAGAGACATTATATACTGGTGGAGGAGACACATTATATACTGGTGGAGGGAGACACATTATATACTGGTGGAGGAGACACATTATATACTGGTGGAGGAGACACATTATATACTGGTGGAGGAGACACATTATATACTGGTGGAGGGAGGAGACACATTATATACTGGTGGAGGGAGACCCATTATATACTGGTGGAGGAGACACATTATATACTGGTGGAGGGAGACATTATATACTGGTGGAGGAGAGACATTATATACTGGTGGAGGAGACACATTATATACTGGTGGAGGGAGACATATTATATACTGGTGGAGGGAGACATTATATACTGGTGGGAGAGAGACACATTATATACTGGTGGAGGAGACATATTATATACTGGTGGAGGAGACACATTATATACTGGTGGAGGAGACACATTATATACTGGTGGAGGAGACACATTATTTACTGGTGGAGGAGACATATTATATACTGGTGGAGGAGACACATTATATACTGGTGGAGGGAGACATATTATATACTGGTGGAGGAGACACATTATATACTGGTGGAGGAGACACATTATATACTGGTGGAGGAGACACATTATATACTGGTGGAGGAGAGACATTATATACTGGTGGAGGAGACACATTATATACTGGTGGAGGAGACACATTATTTACTGGTGGAGGAGACATATTATTTACTGGTAGGAAGGGAAGTCTTGGAGAGGTTCAGGCTTGGATAACAGAGGCAAAGAGTCGTTCTTCCAAAGTTGATTTGGTGTTTATTCAGGAAAGGCACAAACAGGTCAAACACCAGTGAGTTGTCTGGCTCAACTGACTTGTACACTGAAGATGGTCATTTTTATAGAAATGTTGGGGCCCGGGGACTCCTCCCCGTGGCCCTCCCATTTTACCATGTTCTTTAGGGTGTTTTCCACCATTAGCACTCCTTTACTCATGTTAATAGTGTCTGTCTAATGTAACCTTCCTTTTTTTAAAACAGTATTCAGTTTGTGTCCCGCCTCCATCAGTGCCACCGCTGTGTTTTTCCATTACCTTTGACCGGTAAGGTTTGTACCTCTCACCATCTGGTCTGTATCTTATCTCGTCCCGTAGTCTGGTCATGTCTTGGTAATGTGGCCGTTTAGGCCTGTACTTTTGCTTCATTAGTTTGCATTTACCTGACAGGCTGTCGTCAGGTTGCCTAGGTTGGGTCACGTCTAATGCACCTCTGTCTTATGTGCATGCAGTTTGCTTCATTACCCTTCAGTGGGTGCGTCACTACCCTCAACAAAGTCAAAGTTGGAAGTATATATGTTGAGTACTGGTAATGGTACAGTATGTGTAGTTCCTTTGATGCCAGTCAGCCATAGCTGATACTGAATGATTTTTCTGTAACAAGACCAAATTGATTATGTAAAACTTTGTCTTTCAGTGGCAGTCGTGTTCAGTCAACATGCTGAGGACTCGTTTGACTCTGTAATTGAACGAATGAAAACTGCGTTGAAAAAGAGCAGAGGTCTAATTGAAAGCAATAAACCAAATAATATATTATTAATCCGAACTGTTAAACACTGATTTGTAGTCATAAAAATGTAAATTAGAAAATTAGGAATATGTCATTAGTATCACATCAATGGTGTTCATATGCTGATTTCATTTTTTATCATTTAAAGTTTTTCTTTTTTCATTTTTATCACTTTAATCACAACATGTTTGACAAGCCTATCACATAAAGACTCCATTGAAGTGATGAAGTCATTCATCTTTCAGCAGCTACCTTACATTTGTGGTATCCTTCTCCGTCCAGCTGGGCCGTCCTGCTGGTCTCTCATGCAGATCTCAGATCGGTCTCTCATGCAGATCTTAGCTCGGTCTCTCATGCAGATCTCAGCTCGGTCTCTCGTGCAGATCGCAGATCGGTCTGTCATGCAGATCTCAGATCGGTCTCTCATGCTGGTCTCAGATCGGTCTCTCATGCTGGTCTCAGATCGGTCTCTCATGCTGGTCTCAGATCGGTCTCTCATGCAGATCTCAGATCGGTCTGTCATGCAGATCTCAGATCGGTCTCTCATGCAGATCTCAGATCGGTCTCTCATGCAGATCTCAGATCGGTCTCTCATGCAGATCTCAGATCGGTCTCTCATGCAGATCTCAGATCGGTCTCTCATGCAGATCTCAGATCGGTCTCTCATGCAGATCTCAGATCGGTCTCTCATGCAGATCGCAGATCGGTCTCTCATGCAGATCTCAGCTCGGTCTCTCATGCAGATCGGTCTCTCATGCAGATCTCAGCTCGGTCTCTCGTGCAGATCGCAGATCGGTCTCTCGTGCAGAACGCAGATCGGTCTCTCATGCAGATCGCAGATCGGTCTCTCATGCAGATCTCAGATCGGTCTGTCATGCAGATCTCAGATCGGTCTCTCATGCTCAGATCTCAGATCGGTCTCTCATGCAGATCTCAGATCGGTCTCTCATGCACATCTCAGATCGGTCTCTCATGCAGGTCTCAGATCGGTCTGTCATGCAGATCTCAGATCGGTCTCTCATGCAGATCTCAGATCGGTCTGTCATGCAGATCTCAGATCGGTCTCTCATGCTCGTCTCAGATCGGTCTAATTAATTCTCTCATGCTCGTCTCAGATCGGTCTGTCATGCAGATCTCAGATCGGTCTCTCATGCAGATCTCAGATCGGTCTCTCGTGCAGATCGCAGATCGGTCTCTCGTGCAGATCTCAGATCGGTCTCTCATGCAGATCGCAGATCGGTCTCTCGTGCAGATCTCAGATCGGTCTCTCATGCAGATCTCAGAGTGGTCTCTCATGCACATCTCAGATCGGTCTCTCATGCAGATCTCAGATCGGACTCACGTGCAGATCTCAGATCGGTCTCTCATGCTCGTCTCAGATCGGGCTCTCATGCTCGATCTCAGATCGGTCTGTCATGCAGATCTCAGATCGGACTCTCATGCAGGTCTCAGATCGGTCTTTCATGCAGATCTCAGATCGGTCTCTCATGCTCGTCTCAGATCGGTCTGTCATGCAGATCTCAGATCGGTCTCTCATGCTCGTCTCAGATCGGTCTGTCATGCAGATCTCAGATCGGTCTCTCATGCTCGTCTCAGATCGGTCTGTCATGCAGATCTCAGATCGGTCTCTCATGCAGATCTCAGCTCGGTCTCTCATGCAGATCGCAGATCGGTCTCTCATGCAGATCTCAGCTCGGTCTCTCGTGCAGATCTCAGCTCGGTCTCTCATGCTCGTCTCAGATCGGTCTCTCATGCAGATCTCAGCTCGGTCTCTCGTGCAGATCTCAGCTCGGTCTCTCATGCTCGTCTCAGATCGGTCTCTCATGCAGATCTCAGCTCGGTCTCTCGTGCAGATCTCAGCTCGGTCTCTCATGCAGATCGCAGATCGGTCTCTCATGCAGATCTCAGATCGGTCTGTCATGCAGATCTCAGATCGGTCTCTCATGCTCGTCTCAGATCGGTCTGTCATGCAGATCTCAGATCGGTCTCTCATGCTCGTCTCAGATCGGTCTCTCATGCTCGTCTCAGATCGGTCTGTCATGCAGATCTCAGATTGGTCTCTCATGCAGATCTCAGATCGGTCTGTCATGCAGATCTCAGATCGGTCTCTCATGCAGATCTCAGATCGGTCTCTCATGCTCGTCTCAGATCGGTCTCTCATGCTCGTCTCAGATCGGTCTCTCATGCAGATCTCAGATCGGTCTCTCATGCTCATGTCTCTCAGATGTTTCCAGACCTTCCCTTATGATCTGACAAACCCTGACTTTAACAGTCTCCCCCGAACTAATACAGATGCAACTGCCTCCTTATTTAAAGGAAGTTGTAAAGTATGACAACTAGCAGCCTTTAAAGGAACAATGTGTAACATTTAAGGTTGGGGGTGTTTTAAGAGATGGAATATAATATTAATAACTATGCCTCCTTTAGTATCTCATTAGCTGAAACTAAGAGTGGTTGTGGTTTGTTTACCTTCATAGCTACATGGGGAGCAGGTCCTCTTCACTGAGTGACCAGACAAACCAAAGTCTGGCTCCAGAGAGAGACTTTCACGTTTTTACCTACCTGAAGGCCACCGTAGTTCGTTTGTGAAACTGCAGTAACGTGAGTCACAGAGTGCTAAACCGGTACACCTAAAGTAGTGTTATTATGGTAAGATAAGATAAGATAAGATATTCCTTTATTGGTCCCACAGTGGAGAAATTGGTATGGATGGCCTCTGAGCGAGGCCAGTGGTGTTACCGCGGCGTGGCGCTCGGTGGCTCACGTCACCTATGCAGGTCTACAACCACACCACTTAAAGACAAAACTGATAAATGGCAGTTTGACAATAAGTGCTCGGCTCTCAATCCTAAGTGTATAACTAATGTGTTGTATAAATGCCTTGTTTTTAGCTGCTGCTCTCTGGTCCCCCAGGCTCAGCAGGAGACCCAGAAGGCAGCTCTGAGATACGAGAGGGCCGTGTCCATGCACACTGCTGCCAGAGAGATGGTCTATGTGGCAGAGCAGGGCCTCCTGGCTGACAGGAACACCATGGATCCCACCTGGCAGGAGATGCTTAACCACGCCACGGCCAAGGTACAACCCAGGCTTCTCGCTGGCCCTGGCGTTTTGATGTATTCTGGACAGGCAGACAGGAGGGCAGCCTGGTAGAACTTCATCTACAGGCTGAAAAGAGGAGAGCTTACTGTCTAATTTGTGTAATCC
This sequence comes from Pterois miles, assembly GCA_947000775.1. Classification (NCBI taxonomy): domain Eukaryota; kingdom Metazoa; phylum Chordata; class Actinopteri; order Perciformes; family Scorpaenidae; genus Pterois; species Pterois miles. The sequence continues at coordinate 1,185,644 of CAMQGK010000166.1, read as the reverse complement.
TTGAATTTCAGGTGGTGAGTTGAATTGTGTAGTGTCATTGTTTATTTGATATTTGTGTGTTTCAGCAGCTTCTAGTGTATACAATTTTCCTATAAACCAAAGACCTTTGTGGATTATAAATATCTCCATCTTGACAATAGAGGCAAGTCAAGAGACCACAGCTAGTGCAGAGATGGCTGGAACAGTAGCAGCACAGAGAGCAGGCTGACTGCCATGCTCAGAAACTGACTGGGAGATGTACTTCATTGATTGATAATAAACTAATTGTTTAAATTAGTGAACAGGTTAAATTTGAAAATCATTGTTTTGTTGTTAAATTTTGGTTGTGTCCAGGATCCATCAGCGTTTTTCACAACTTTCCCAAATCCAATGTATCCAAGTGGATACATAAAAAAAAATAAATTAAAAAAAAAAAGCACATTTTGGTGTGGATGAAGAAAACAAGGATATCAGCCTAGTTGGGGGTGTGTAGCAGTAAGGTTGAACATTTAGTCTCCTCTAAACGCGATAGTGATGCAGTAAAGCTGAATACACAGCACAGCCGCTGTCAATTTATATTCCATGTTTCTGGTGTAGTTCAGCATCACCACCAAGGGTTGACAGGTAGCATATAATAATCCCTCCAGGATTTTGAAGGCTTTTCGCAGATCGTTGCAGCCTAAAATGCCTGACTTCACGGCAGCTTTTCAAAAAAACTGCAGTTTAGATGTTTGAGCCATTTTTTGTATCAAGTGAAATTTGCACAAAGTCTTTGGCATTTTGTTTTTTGTATAAATCATTAAAAGTCACTGGCAACTTTTTGGATTGCCTATGTTATATTTTCATTATGTTGTTACTCTGTACACACAACATCTGTTGCACATCTGTCCACCCTGGGAGGAGCATCCCTCCTCTGTTGCTCTTCCTGAGGTTTCGTCCATTTTCCCCCGTTTTTCCTTATCAATGAGAGGGTCACGTTTTAAAGGGCAGAGGGTGTCGTATCCTGGTCAGACTGTAAACCCTGAGACAAAACTGTGATTAGTGATTGTGGGCTATACAAATAAAATTGACTTGACTTGACCTTTTCCAGTGAGAATAAAACGATGTCTTTTTAGTGCTCTCAGTAACCTTACCAAAAAGGGTCAGCATTACAATTCTAACAAAATATGGACCTTGGGGTATTTCACAAAGCACAAGAAAGAGCACAAGACATTCATATTTGTCAATAACAATTTCACACCTAAAACACTGAGCCTGTTCAAAAGCTTGCGAGCACCTTGCAGTAGAGATAGCAGTATTCTTGGCCAGTTCAGATGTCTGTGAATCCATGATGATGAGTCTGATCTGCCCACTCGGACTGTTGCCGGTTCTGATTTTCTTTCTAAGAACTATAACTGACAGCAAGGCTTTAGGACAACTCTTTCCACCACATGGCCCGAAAAATAAAATCATTTCAACAATCCCAAAGTCACTGTGTAAACTGTCAAAGCTTCTCAATGTATATATATATATATATATATATATATATATATATAGTTATATAGTTATATATATATATATATATATAAAATATAATTGTTCCTGGGTTCTGTTGGAGCCGTTCTCTGAGTTTGGGGGTCACCGCCCCGAGTGCTCCTACTACCATGGGGACCACGTTAGCCTTGATCTTCCACATCTGTTCCAGCTGTTCTCTCAACCCTTGATACTTCTCAACCTTTTCGTGCTCCTTCTTCCTGATGTTGGCGTCAGCTGGTATCTCCACATCCATCACCACTGCCCTCTTCTGCTCTTTGTCCACCACCACTATGTCCGGTCAGTTAGCCAGGAGCTGTTCAGTCTGGAAGCTGAAGTCCCACAGGATCTGCCTCTCCATGTATGCTGATCCTGCTAGCATCTTACACCCTGCTACTATGTGCTGGACTCTTTACACAGCCTGCACCTTGGATCAGATCTACTCTGGTAGATTCTGGCCTCTATGGTCCTGGTACTTAGGGCTTGTTCTTGTGCTGCCATGATCAGTGCCTCTGTGCTGTCTGTCAGTCCAGCTTTGTCCAGCCATTGGTAGGTCTTTGTGTGATGTCAGCCACTTCCTCTATCTGGCGGTGGTCCATGCCCTGTAAGGGCTTGTCTCTCCATGTGGTCTCCTCATCTTCCTCACTGTCTTCAGGTTTCTGCTGTCTGAGACATTCACTGAGCAGTTTATCTTTGGAGGCCATCTTCCTGATGTACTCTTGGAGTTTCGATGTTTCATCCTGGACTGGCTCTGATGCTCACTAGTCCTCGGCCCCCCTCTTTCCGCTTAGTGTACAGCCTCAGGCTGGAGCCACACCCTGGAGGGGAGCTCAATGGCGAGTGTCTGATGGCCAGGCCTTGACCCATGGGGCTGCCACCCTGTAGGCCCACCCCACAAGGATAGGCACTGGGGTCGGGTGCAACGTGAGTCGGGCAACAGGCGAAGGCAGGGATGTAGGCGTGCAGATCCACAGCATCGCCGACTCGCTCTTGGCACATGGACCATCACTTCTCTGGTGGGGAAGGAAATGGTGCTGGAGCAGGACGTGGAGCTGTACCAACTAGATATAGTTGGGTTCACCTCCACACATAGCTCTGGTTCTGGAACCACACTCCTGGAGAGGGGCTGGACTCCTGGCTTTTCCAGAGTTGCCCAGGGTGAGAGGCACCAGGTGGGTGAGATTTTTTATCTATTCAAAATGTATCTTAGAGGGAGATTTGTCAAGTAATTTCTACTAAATAAATTTAAATATTAATTTATCAACATGAGTGAGGAAATATGCTTTGGAGGTCACCAGTATCTTCACTTTAGTTTTAAAACTGAGCCCACTATTAAAGATTGCAAGTTGTGTTAAAGTTAAATAAATGTGCGTCAGTACATTAAACCACGTTAACTTTGACAGGCCTATAATTAGCGAGCGATTCTTGCAGATTGTCCTTTCTACATTAGATCTGTGTGAATCTGTGTTGCGTTCAGCCCGGATTATGACTTTAACTTCTTCGTAGCTATTCAGTAATATGCTACAAACTGCTTAAACTTGGATATACAGTGCATTCATTAGCAAAAGTTACTTTTATTTATTTATTTTATTTTATAGGAAACGCTGTGTCGTCTCCAACTCTAAAATTTCACATGTAATCAAGCAAAGTAAGATAAAAAAAAGCCTACGTGCATTCTGCTGTATTTAAGTAAATAAATTCAATACAATAAATAAATACGTCCTCTGATCTATTTACAGTTTGTTTGCACAGACTGAGCTCACCTCACGACGAGGCAGTTCCTTCGTATTTGGTCAAAGCTCTGGCTTCAAGTCTTTGCAGTGTGTGTCTTTCAAGCTAAGTAAGTTTTACTGTCTAATGGTAGTTTGCTAGTTTTTTGCTTTTACTGTGTCTGTTTCTTCCTGTGAGATCTACTGTGAGACAGTATGCAGGAACGGAAGAGAGTTGGATTACATTCAGCTTTGTTATTGACAACGAATTACAGTTTAGCATTGACAAACACTGTGTAATTACATATGTAGGCTATAATATATAGGACAAGCATTGTGTCACCATGCAGTGCATTGAGTAGTACTGATAGTACTGATTGTGTCTACAGCTGCTGGAAGCAAGTTCTTCACTTCAGGCAAGACTGGACGCTCATCTGCAGTAAACGGCTACACTTCCTGACATCTGCACATTGGACCAAACTGGACAGAATGCCATCTAATACATATGATTTAGAGGCGGCAAAAGACATTTCAAGGCTCCAGCTAGAAAGGCTAACTGTTGTTCAGACAGTGGCTGCACACTTTGAAAGTTACAGTTGTTCCTTGTACACAGTTGTGTTTGCACATTTGCTGTTTCTGCTGGATTAATAAAGCTTTTACTTTGAATCACCATCTTCTTTATGTTTTTTCTTTCCCCAATTATATTGTTTTCAGAAACTGCAGTATTTTTGATATTAACATCCAAATTCTACAAATTACTTTAATTCTTCTTCTTCTTTTAAGGGAGGGGTTACTCAAGCCTGTATTATAATGATCTCGGCGTGACCCGTAGCAACAGATCTACAAACCAATCACAAATGACTGTTCCTGCTTCTGCATACATCCAGAAGATTGGCGTCATCTTCGATCAAATTCTCTTCTTCGAATGCCATGTTTCAAAAACTGCATTCTCTCATCTCAGAGACGCTGCCTGTCCTTCTCTGTCTCAGCCACAGCGCTCATCACACCTTCATCACACCTTCATCACACCTTCATCACACCTTCATCACACCTTCATCACCGCGCAGCTCGACTACTGCATTAGCATCCTGTATTGCACTTCCACCAAAATCCCCAACAAATTATAATACATCTAAAGCTCAGCTGCCCATCTGGTCACCCACTCCCACACCAGAGATCACAACACTTACTCAGGCTCCCCAGACTCTATTTCCCAATGTTTCTATGTCTAAGTAGGACAGCAATGCCTGCAATTGGTCCAGTATTGAGGAAGAGCGCTGTAGACAGCAACTGCTCACAGGCTGCATTATGGTGCTATTGGGGCAAGTTGGCACTTTGGCCGTTAGAACTTAGACCTTTCACCTGGTGGCCATGCAACAGTTCAAATGATGAAAAACCTGATGACGCTAGTGGAACTTCCTGATACCCTAACGGGTACGGCAGTCACAGGTCCCAGTCAGCACCTGTATGGGAGACAAACTTGTGTACTATGCTTTGATTATGCTATGCTATGCTATGCTATGCTATGATTACAGCAGCAACATACAGAGGCCGGCGTGGCTCAGCGGAGCCGCCGGACCTTCGTTACCACGTCCAACCCACTACCATTATTTAACCGGCTTCAGACGAGGCTCTCTGTGTCACATACTACACCATTAGGGTGACCATAGTGTCAAACCCCCAAACTGGGACCCATAAGTGTACTGCACATGCACATGTTCATGCACATGCGTGTGCACGAATATGCACACAAAAAGGCATTTTCATCAGGATGTCTAACTTGATGCACCTGTGGTACATTTGTGCATGGAGTGGGATCAGACAGAATGCATTATTATAGGTGGGGGGGCTGTGACAATCATGATTTATCATATTCACTACCTTCACCCCCCTACTCACAGGGCTATCCCTGCCATGACAGTTTGGGTCCTGAAGAGAGCTGTCCTCAAAGGAAACACATCGTTGTTGTTATTTTCAACTCTAGTTTTCTCACGTCATGCTGCTCACCACGGTCTCAGGCTATTGTCATTAAATGGTGGAGCTCAGACAACCTTTTGTCCAGGAAGGAGACACCAGGTGAAAGACTGACAGGAACAGTCGGTCCTGAGGGAGTTTAAGTGGAGTGACTGTAACTGTGTGGAATAAAACAACACTGTAGTCAGACTGTAGTGGTTAGTACGCTGCAAGACGAATACTGAAATGCCCAGGAATTTATTCTTGGGCGTTATTTGGGTTTCTAACAAAAATAAAAACCAGGCATCCATTAAGTCCCAGTAGTATCTAAAGAATATTTATTAATAATACATGACTGTGTCCAATACTTTCCTATTGTCTGTCTGCTATGAGCAGTTCACCCACACGGTCTTTCCTCAGATATTAACCCGATTGTAGAGGTTCATGCTTCAGTTCCAGGGTCCTGCTATTGTGCATCCTGGCTCACCGTCACACTGTCATAGCTTATGGGCCACTTGAATAAAACGGAGCCAATTTTAATGTTCACACTTGCGAGTGAGTCAAAGCCTGCTGGGAAAAATGTCTGTTGAACGTGTGTCCACTAAATTGTGAGCGTTCTGGTGGGGATATACAGAAGGTAATGTGTGATTTGTGGGGTCATGCCGTGCTCCCGCTCTTACCCCTATTTCCTGTGCTGGTCAGGTGAACGAGGCGGAGGAGGAGCGCCTTCGCAGTGAGCGGGAACACCAGCGCGTCACACAGCTCTGCCAGGAAGCCGAGGCTCGAGTCCAGACTCTCCAGAAAGCCTTGAAGAAGGTCATCCTCAAATCTAAACCTTATTTTGAACTCAAGGCTCAGTTCAATCACATTCTGGAGGTGTGTACCTGCAGCAGCGATTTTTCTTTTAAACAATATCACAAGTACACACCATGTGTTCATAATGTAAGCCACCATGTCCCTGCCTACCATCTGACCATGAGTAGGCAGGGACATGACACTCCACATGATTTAGCGGTTTTTTGTTGATGTACTTTACCTGTGGCTAGTTTCAGCTACAATGTTAATGCAGTCTGCAAAATGTGTGTTGTAATGGAAATGATTTACCTTACATGCAGACATCTGCTTGTCAAATCATTCAGCCTTTGGTGGGTTTCATTTGCATTGTGGAAATCCTGCAGCCTTTGCAGCTGTTTGCAGCTGTTGGCTTTGTGTTTCCACTGAATTTCTGTGAGGGCCAAGTTGAGCTAAGGAGGAGCTGAGGAGGCAGAACGGGGAACACTGAGAGAGATAACTGATTTTTTGGTAGATTTTAGACAGTTTTGAATGTTGTTATGTGCTGATATATCCCCTCTATTTAAAGATTGATGATTGTTCAATTAATTGTGTCTAGTTTAAGGCTGCACTCTTTTCTTCTTTTAGAAAGAGAATAAAATAGACAGGAAAAAAAAATCATTTCTATTTTCTTATTTTTTTTTTATTATATATTCACTTATTCTCCTTTAGGTATTTAATTTATTTTGTTATATATTGTTTGGTTGCTGTTTGGCTGCGTATTGTGCTCTTCTGTTTTTTGTTTTTTCAGTGTTTTTTCGGACCTCCTTGAAAATAAGGTGATGCATCTCAAGGGGTTTAGCCTGATATATTAAATTTCATATATATGTGTATGTGGTGTTGATCTTACAAGCTGTGTAGGCCTGTGACATCAGCTTATTTTATGCAATTTGCTGCCACAGCTGGTGTTCAGCAGCTGTTGTCTTCTGACACCGACCTGCTCCTGATAAGGGTTTTAAAGGTTCTCTATACAATATCCAGATCATTAATATAGCAGGTGAAGATACAGATGCAACCACCTAGAGTTGCTCTGGGGACCTTGCCGGGTCCTTGGCTGAAAGGAAATGCGCCATAGTGGCTAACCATAGTGGCTAACCATAGTGGCTAACCATAATGGCTAACCATAATGGCTAACCATAGTGGCTAACCATAGTGACTAACCACAGTGGCTAACCACAGTGGCTAACTATAGTGGCTAACCACAGTGGCTAACCACAGTGGCTAACTATAGTTGCTAACCACAGTGGTATCCATAATGGCTAACCATAGTGGCTAACTATAGTGGCTAACCACAGTGGCTAACTATAGTGGTTTGGCTAACCATAATGGCTAACCACAGTGGCTAACCATAGTGGCTAACTATAGTGGCTAACCACAGTGGCTAACCATAGTGGCTAACCATAATGGCTAACCACAGTGGCTAACTATAGTGGCTAACCATAGTGGCTAACCACAGTGGCTAACTATAGTGGCTAACCATAGTGACTAACCACAGTGGCTAACCACAGTGGCTAACCACTAACCATAGTTGCTAACCACAGTGGCTAACTATAGTTGCTAACCACAGTGACTAACCATAGTGGCTAACTATAGTGGCTAACTATAGTTGCTAACCACAGTGGCTAACTATAGTGGCTAACCATAATGGCTAACCACAGTGGCTAACCATAGTGGCTAACTATAGTGGCTAACTACAGTGGCTAACCATAGTGGCTAACCATAATGGCTAACCACAGTGGCTAACTATAGTGGCTAACCATAGTGGCTAACCACAGTGGCTAACTATAGTGGCTAACCATAGTGGCTAACCATAATGGCTAACCACAGTGGCTAACCATAGTGGCTAACCATAGTGGCTAACCACAGTGGCTAACCATAGTGGCTAACCATAGTGACTAACTATAGTGGCTAACTACAGTGGTTAAGTATAGTGGCTATAGTAGCTAACCACAGTGGCTAACTATAGTGGCTAACTACAGTGGCTAACCATAGTGGCTAACCACAGTGGCTAACCATAGTGGCTAACCACAGTGGCTAACCACAGTGGCTAACCACAGTGGTTAACTATAGTGGCTAACCATAGTGGCTAACCACAGTGGCTAACCATAGTGGCTAACTACAGTGGTTAACTATAGTGGCTAACCACAGTGGCTAACTATAGTGGCTAACTACAGTGGCTAACCATAGTGGCTAACCATAATGGCTAACCACAGTGGCTAACTATAGTGGCTAACCATAGTGGCTAACCACAGTGGCTAACTATAGTGGCTAACTACAGTGGTTAACTATAGTGGCTAACCACAGTGGCTAACTATAGTGGCTAACTACAGTGGCTAACCATAGTGGCTAACCACAGTGGCTAACCATAGTGGCTAACTACAGTGGCTAACCATAGTGGCTAACCACAGTGGCTAACCACAGTGGCTAACCACAGTGGCTAACATAGTGGCTAACCATAGTGGCTAACCATAGTGGCTAACCATAGTGGCTAACCACAGTGGCTAACCATAGTGGCTAACCACAGTGGCTAACTATAGTGGCTAACCATAGTGGCTAACCACAGTGGCTAACTATAGTGGCTAACTACAGTGGCTAACCATAGTGGCTAACCACAGTGGCTAACCATAGTGGCTAACTACAGTGGCTAACCATAGTGGCTAACCACAGTGGCTAACCACAGTGGCTAACCACAGTGGTTAACTATAGTGGCTAACCATAGTGGCTAACCACAGTGGCTAACCATAGTGGCTAACTACAGTGGTTAACTATAGTGGCTAACCATAGTGGCTAACCACAGTGGCTAACTATAGTGGCTAACTACAGTGGCTAACCATAGTGGCTAACCACAGTGGCTAACCATAGTGGCTAACCACAGTGGCTAACCATAATGGCTAACTGCCAACAGCGCTTCTTTTGAAAAGTATTTCACCTTCATTTTAAAATCCTGCTTTATTTTTAACAGACGTTTGACTACCGTTGGATTAGCGTTTTCTAAAATGTCATTGTGGAGCCGTGGTATGGTGCTCTGTGTAGGAGGATCGTTAAGCTTAACGGTGTTTCATACAGAGCACATCACATGATTTCAACAGAGATGAATGAAAACTCAAAATATTGCATTGATGTAAACATTAACTTGTAGTAATATCAGTACTGGATTACATGAACACAGGGTCTGTGCTGACGGAGTTGCTGCTGCAGCACCAAGCAGCCAGTGAGCTCTACTGATGTTAGAAAGGCCTTTCAAGCATTTGTTCAGCAAAGGGTGATATATTTAACAGCTTGTGCTAGCATCAGACTCAGCTCAGACGGACTACGGTAGTCGGGACTGCAGCTTCCCCTCCAGTCGCTGTGGGCCTCCTCACAGACTGACTGAAATCTCACAGGAACTAGTGGTGGAGGTCTCTGCTGGTCGGGAATCACAGAGGGAACTGAAGATGACGCTCGTGACCTGGAAGGATTTATTCGGTGATCGGTGAAAAAATGTCACCTGTATGGATCATTGGTGTCCAGAATCTAGTTAGTGTACGTTAGTTGGTCTATAAAGAGGAGGAGAGACGTTGGGTCCTGAGAGGACTGACAGCAGTACAGGAGAACATCAGCTATGACTTCATGTGTAGGGAGGACTCGGCACTGCAGCCTTGCTTTAATGACAGCCAGCTTTCTGATCACTTTAAAATGTGAGGCAGTTTATGGCTGCATTAGACTGAAATAGTTGAAGTACAGTTATCTGTGTGTAGAAACTGAATGTGGAAGTACCGATCTGCCACAGATGTCTTCAGATTGGTCATGGCTTCACCATCTGTTGGAACGGAGTCAGGAAAGCAGCTGAATATGCTGGTGTAGGTTATCTGAGGCCATCTTAACGCACTGTTACCAACGCTGGTTCCCATTCAGTGACATGATGCGCTGGAAGTTACGCCCATAACTGACACAAGGCATCATGGGGGCTAGGAATATGGGGGATAGCCTACACATTTAAATTAGTGGTTGTTTTTATATTCACATCATATTTGATGTGTATGAGGAAGTGTGCTTCCCACACAGAGCATACTTTTAATATTATCATATCATGGTGGTCTTGTCATGAAGATATTACTGTGCTAAAGCCTTTTTTGTGATTTGTTCAGGCTGGATTATCATTACTTCATTAGAAGTACAGTAGAACTGTTCTCACTTCGTGGGTATGCCTTAGGACTCCCTGCCCCCTCCAGAGGAAGTAGCCTGTTCAGATCTTTTCCTTGAGTGAAAGTAGTCATACGACAGTGGAAAAATATTCTGTTACAAGTAAAAGACCTGTATTCAAAATCTTATCCAAAGGGATAGTTCAGGTATTTTGAAGTGGGGTTGTATGAGGAACTTTTCCATAGCAGGTGTATATCTTATAGTGGATGAGTGATAGCGATTATGGTAGAGATTGGAGATACAGACAGGAGCACCGACCCTAAAAGAAAGGCTCATCTAAAGAAATAATATCTGTTTAAACTGACGCTACATTTACAATGTTTTTCAACTATCAGCAACTACTGTATGTCTGAGAAACACACAGTGTATACCATGGTCTAAACAAGGCAACATGATTCTTCAGCCTGTGTAGTTTATGTACGACTTATTGTTAATAGAATCAATGCAGACGACTGACTGTGACTTGAGAGGCTTTATTTTCATCACTGATTGACAAGTGTATACCGACTGCATGTGTGTAACCCAAATAATGACCTAATTACTGCCCATGTGACCTCACACATTATTTAGTCCTTGCACATTACGTTCACATGACAGTTTGTGTTTTTGTGAAGGAAGCGCCATCTCATGGGAACACTGCAATGAATGAATGGATGTGTTTACAGTGGAATCTAGACTCCCTGTCAGGAAACAGGAGGGGAGATGGCTGGAAGTTAGCAGGGAATTAGCTGGGATCTGTCAGCAGGCTGAAAGTCGCCTGGGAGGGAAAATTCTCGGTGGCTGCATCTGTGTAGAAGAGAAATATCTACCTGAGCAGAACATGAATGGGGAAAAAAATGCTCAAGTTTCAGAGAAATTTGAATGTGTTATGTGAGACTTGCTAACTTGCTGTTAACTTTTCTTAGGACCACAAGGCTAGAGTCGTACAGCTGGAGGAGCGGGTGGCCAAAGTAAAGACACGTTACTCTGTGGCCCTGCGGAACCTGGAGCAGATCAGCGAGCAGATTCACACACAGAGGGGACGCATCCAGGCCAGCAGGGGGCGCCCTGCGGCCTGCGGGGGGCGGAGCTCCCCTGTCGGTGCCGAGGCTGAGGTCAGAGCCGCCGCTGGCATTCGCATCGGGAGTAGCTGTGTGGGAGTCGGCGGAATAGAGAGCAACTGGGCAGACGGCGAGAAAACCAGGCTGTGGGTGGAGAGGCACAGAGAGAGTGGCTGGGGCCAGAAGGAGCGGCTGGAGGCGGAGCAGGGTGGATCAGACTGCATGTCAGTCATCAGCCTCCAGACCATCGCCTCTGACCTGGAAAAGTGTGACTCGGTGGAGCACCTGGGTGACCTGAGCGACGCTGGGAGCGTGCAGGGCGAGGAGTGGGACCGCGGCAGGAAGCCCAACGAGAGGCCAGCTAGCAGGGAGGTGGTAACTGAGGGGCCCCAGCAGGAGAAGGGAGCAGTTAGTAAAGAGAAGCAGGAGAGCTTCATCAAACAGCACCACAGAAGTGTTAGTCTATGACAGTCAGCAGGACAAGGAAGTGATGAGTGATGACAACGGCTGATGATGAGGGATCAGAGAGGACATAAGAGGGGAGAGGGACAGCACTCTCACTGAGGTGGTGCAGGAATGTGAAATGGTAGAGGCCGACGGTCACTGACACACCGGCAGTCCGAGCAGTCCTGCAGGGAGCACTGCCTCCCCTCACACTCGGTCTTTGGTCTTTGTAATGCACTGATCCAGTCTGTTGCTCCACACGCTGAATGTGATCAAAGTGCATGAAACAAACAGCAGGCTGAGGATAACTAACCACTGTAGCATAAAACAAGAGGTCCAGAAACAATGCAGACACATGCTAGTGTTAAATTCACACGTCTGGTTTTCAATGTCACTGCAGAGCATTTTAAAAAGTTGTTTTGTGTGCTGACATGGTATCGACTTAGCTGTAGTGATGGACTAAAGTGCCTCTTGTTCGAAGGGTAATTCAAGTTTGTTATTACTTTGTTTGGCCATCTTTTCTCTCAGTTATAATAACGCTGGATTTACTCAAGTAACGGTTGTGATCTGGGAACACAGAAACTCGAGCAGTCACAAGGTTCCTACATAGGTTGTGATTCTGAACTGCCGCCTTTTTCATGCAGACCTGCAAGTTACTGTCTTCTCTTCCAAATAACTTTGGCTAATGTCGGGGTTTGTTTCAAACTTTCTGATCGTCTGACTGCATGTGTTTCTTGATCTGTAAGACTACTTATTAGTGATGTTCCCAAATCTCAGCAAACAACTTTATAGTAAAAGTAATCATTGTCAAAACTATGAAAATAATATATAGTAGTATAACAATGCAATAAAATAATGTACTTATGAGTATCATCTTGACCCTACAAATGGAGTAAAATTGTCAAAAATGACAAGTGTTTTTATTAAGAGTGATATGACCAAATACTACTTCTCTATTGCCTTATAAAGTGACTGTAGCCATATGGCCTCAGGCCTATATAGTATATGTATATACTATACTATATATGTATATATATATGTAAATATGGACTGAAAAATCATCAATTTTGATAGAGGTATTATTGTACTGCAGATATTACCATCAGTGGTAGTTGTCTCAAAATTAACTGGTTGTTGCTTGGCCTTAAAATGTACACGTTTCTTACTTGGACTTGATTGATCTGGTTTTGTTAGAACAAACTGCTTTAATAGTTTATGTAGTTGAGGATGTAACTAACAAACTTAATGCTAGATATTTACATGAAAAATCTATTTACTCTTACAGTTATGTGCTGGCAGAAAGAATAGTGGTAGAATGTGCAAACTGAAAAACTGAAACTGAAACTGAAAAAAGCTAATTAAAAGTATTGAGCCGTGTGGATAGAACAATCGACCAGAAGCGTACCTGTTAAATGTCAGCTCACCACTGAGATCCATCACTCTCCACATAAACTACAGGAATATTTATTTCCGGTAGCTGGCAGGAACCTGAAGACAAACACTACACTAAATCTGCCTACGCCTTAAAATAGGTATTTCCATTTTTCAGTTGACTTCAGCCAATCCCATGACTAGCTTACCCATTACCCGCCAGGCGTTTCTGGGAAAGGGCTTTTTACAGACCACACCATGACTGAAGCACACTAACAGCTGTTCAGGACAGGACACAGCAGATGTAACTTTGCCTTCCTGTCTCCCAAAATACAAAAAGCAAACAGCTCTATAATTCTCAACCTGAATGAACTCCTTAAGTTCTTAGAAACAAAGGAGAAGTTCGGCCCAAAATGGCCTCTGCTGTGGTCACCACGAAGCACCGAGCTACTGGGTGGACTGACAGGACGGCCAGTTCACATACTCTCTCAGCTGAGGTCAAAGCAAGCAGCACAGTATATATATCATATTATATTCAATTCATAACAAAAACAGTACAGAACAACGGAGAAACTGTACAATTAACCCAAACAGTGAATGGTATAACTGCAGGAAGTTTGGATAAAACAACTGACATGGATGAATTTTGATTACCGTATTTTCCGGACCACAAGGCGCATCAGATTATAAGCCGCACTATCAATAAATATCAATATCGCTGCTGCCTTGAGTGGAATAGAAACTGTAGAGACGCTTCTACCTGCTGCTCTCTGCTGAATAAATAAATGAATCTGTTCTTTGTTCCCTCAGAAACTCTGGTTGGTCTTCTTTACGTGGTGCAGCTCATCTTCTTCTTCCTCCACTTCGTACCATTGATTCATTAATATTAAATTCTCTCTCCGCTGCTCTATTCCCATGTTCTGCTGCTGACTGATAGCCTGAAGCTGGAAATCTGCTTCGTCAGCATGTCTCTTCACAGCTGCCATTTTGGTTCCTTATACACACATGATGATGTTACAGTGCCGATCTGTCGAAGCACAGTAACAGTAGTATTACTCCGCCAGGCGCCTGACTACTGTCAGTAGTATTACTCCACCAGGCGCCTGACTACTGTCAGTACTATTACTCAGCCAGGCGCCTGACTACTGTCAGTAGTATTACTCCGCCAGGCGCCTGACTACTGTCAGTACTATTACTCCGCCAGGCGCCTGACTACTGTCAGTAGTATTACTCCGCCAGGCGCCTGACTACTGTCAGTACTATTACTCAGCCAGGCGCCTGACTACTGTCAGTAGTATTACTCCGCCAGGCGCCTGACTACTGTCAGTACTATTACTCAGCCAGGCGCCTGACTACTGTTACCGTAATGCTCCTACAATCCATCCAGCGGTGCAGCTTCGAAACTCACCAAACTCATAATTAACATTTTGACAGATTTTTGAGCGCCCTGTACAAATTGGTTCGAGGAGGTCAGTAAGCACAACCAGAAATCATATATAAGCTGCACCGTATTAAAAGGTGCACTGTCGAATTTTGAGAAAATTAAATGATTTTAAGTGCGCCTTATAGTCTGGAAAATATGGTAGAATATTTTCTGTGAATATAGCATCAGAGATGAGTTTTCCTGATTTTTTTAGGGATTTTAATGCAATTTCTCTTTTCTTTTTTGACAAATTCAGTGTTTTCTTCTCCCTGACATTCCCTGTTCTATTAGCGCTTTGGTTGTTTTAATACACACTTTTCCAATTGAGGCAAGGTGCTGTGAATATAGCTTGTATTCACAAGTTATATTTACGGTGCCATTGTCCTATGAGATTTGTTTTCATTTATATTTTAATTAACTATCCAAACTTAAAAAAGCAACAATTTCCTTTAGTTTTCTTCATAAAAAAACTATGAAATGCTGTACATTTGTTTAAAAAAGTTGTCTTACACCTCTTAAAATCAACAAAACCTTGCGACCCCCTGTAAATATCTGGCGACCTCTACTGGGGTCGTGACCCCCAGGTTGGGAACCAGTACTCAAAGGCGTCCTACACCAAGGCCTCGAGCATCACAGGCCATTGCCTTCTGACCCTTCTGTTGCCGAACTCCTTGTGGCAGGATGAAATGGCTGCTGCCTACACCTTAATAGTGGTATGAGTCAGTAACCAAGTGTTGCCTGTGCCTCTTCGCATCTGTAGGCTGGCAGACCCCCTACAGGTGCCGTATGTGCACAACCCCAACAACATGCGCTGCGTGAGTGGCCGCCTGTTACAGCACTCCTGCTCATTCTATTTTCTCTTCAAAAACTTTTTATTTTTCTTCTCCCTCCCCCCCCCCCCCCCCCCCCCCCCCCCCTCCCCCCTCCCCCTCCCCCCCCCCCCCCCCTCCAAAAATCCCCAGCAACACCTACAGCTCTACCTATGGCTCCAGCAGACCCGTCCCCAACCCCCTCTCCCCCACCCCACCCCCCACCCCCTCCTCTCCTCACCCCCCCCCCCATTCCTCCACCTCACCACACAGCACGCCAACACACCCCCCTAACCCCAACACTGCTTTGACCTTCAACCTCCTACGACCACAACTGACACCTCACCTTCCCCCCCACACCCCGGACCCCAGCACCACCGGCATAACACCCACCAGGCCCTAGCGCCTGCCCCAACATCTCCCCCTTTACCACCAGACCCACACCCGCACTCATCTTATTTCTCCACATCACACCACCACCACACTCACACCCGAGACAACACTACACCAACACACCCACAAACCGCCCACTTGACACACTCACCCCACACGGCCGCCCGCTCCCCTCCTCTCACCCACACCAACTCACACAACCACCAACCCCCCCCTATCTCTGCTACGAGGTGATTAGTCGCCACGGACCCCCCCACAGCGTGTGACATGATGGATCAGACGTCGGAGGCCCGGGCCCGGACCCCTCTGCCCCCCCATCTTCCCCTTTTTCCCATACCCCGGGGGTGTCCCCCCTTCCTTTCTTTTCTTTTTTTTTTTTTTTTTTTTTTTTTTTTTTTTTGTTTTTTTTCCCCTGTGCTATTAATTTCTTTTTTTTCTTCCCCTGATTATTCCGGCCTGTGATGATGTTCGCAGAATGCCTGCTGCAGGTACCGACAGTTTATCCTGCACACTGCATGCACTGAACACAACCCCCCAGATACCCCACCTGTTGGCGTGTGGCGTATGGCCCATTCTGTGGACTTGGCCACGACAATGAGGTCTAAGATGTCTAAGGAGACCCTCACGCCATGGTTGTGCAGTGGCTCCAGTGCCACGTCCACACATTTGCTGAAGGTGCGGGGGAACAGTGAATAGCCTCCTGGCTGAACCAGTTAAACTAGCCTGGACTGGAACAGCCTGTGTGCAAGATCATGACATCTCCTCCTGAGAAGATAAATTCACCTCCTTTACCCCCGAGTGGAGGAGGATCACTGCAAATCTGGAGAATACCCCAGTCTCAGCATCCTGTCCATCCATTCTGTTAAAACACAGTTGTGTTAGAACTCCTTGTAAAACATGTGAAAGGATGAGCCACCAGCTGTGATGCAGCAGCTAGATATGCAGTCTCGGCCCTCGATGCCACCGGAGCAAGACGCCTCCATACGACCCTGCATCCTGAGAAAATCCACCATATCGGCTAACGGGGCTCTCGTTTTCAGTGTTTGTGACCAGAACGTCTCAACACATTACCAGATATCTAGAAGTGAAGGTGAGATGAGGACTGCCTGAGCTGGCTGAGCTGCAGCCCAACATCATCATCCTCTGCAGATGCAGACCTCGACAGCATCACGCTCAGTCTCATCACAGTGGAACATCAGGTCGCAGCGTTGGAAATGATCCCACCATTGCTGGCGTTGAATCTTGGGAATTGGCCGGCAGGCCTGGCAGTCTGGAGGCTGCGTGGTCTGCCCTGACGCTCTGGAAACAGGTGTCGAGAAGATCCACTCCGGCGATGACGTATTGATCAGCCAGCTATGTTTATATAAAATTCAGTGGGCGACTGAGCGCACGTGATTGAAGGAGAGTATTAACAACTAGCTTTCCCCCCATATTGTAATTCACTCCAAAATAAAAATCCTACATTGTTTAGAAATAATTTTATATCAGTGGCAAACATAGAACATTTATACAAGACACAACATAAAACTCACAATACATTATTTCTAAAACCAACACATGTACATGAATATTTTACAAAGTGATACAAACTGTGTCATGGTGAGTAAAATAACAGTCTTCAACACATATCTGGGGATGTTGATTATTGTTGAAGTAAGCGTGGGATTTGATAGAAGTACACATTGTAAATCGCTGAGTCAGATTTCATGAGCTTTGGGCAACAATTACCAGAGATATTGAGAAACAATTTTTTGGGTCCCATTGACCCCAATGTTAACGAAAATTTCAAAGTGATCCAGAATCCAGGATTTCTTCAGGATCACCCCCAAAATTAAATCAGTTCTTCCTTTTCACATTTTTGACACACCCTGAAAATTTCATCAAAATCCGTCCATAAGTTTTTGAGTTATCTTGAACAAAGACAAACAAACAGATAAACGCCGGCAAAAACATAACCTCCTTGGCGGAGGAAACAAAGCCCAGGAAAGGGCGGAGCCTATGGGAACCAGGCTAGCTGTTTCCAGTTGGCAGTCTTCATGTTAAGCGAGGCTAACCACGTGCTGACTGTAGCTCTGTACTTAACACGCAGACATGAGGTTGGTGTCCATCTGAACTCTTCAAAGTAAAGAGCTGGTGTATTTCCCACTGTGTTTATTTGATATGTACTGCAGGTTCTCCATGGAAGCAGAGGAGGAACTGACTTTCAGTTAAAGTCCAATAGCAGCCGCTCATGTGAGGGAACTGATATATCCTTGTAATCCTAATGTAATTTAACTTGCACTGTGAAATTGAAAATAAGATAACATGTTGTAGAAGCATCATATTTGTTGTAACCCAACAGGAAGCAAATGGATAATTTTTACTAATGCTAATTTTTACCTTCTCTGATTTAACTCCACACACTCACATCAGCTACTGCATGCAGAGGCAGAGGGACAAACAGTACTGTGTATACTTGTATGTATATACTGTGCATACTGCAAAACTGTGCTGTACTTTCATTTAGAAGGTGGGTTTGGAGTCCATTTTATTGAGTCCAGTCTGAAGCCGGGTTTAAAAGTTTGTAAAAGAAAACTTACTAACTGTACCTAATTTAATATGCAAATGATATTTTATGGAACCTCATCATTAAAAAGTTACAGTATTTAATTGCTTTATTTTAAAGTAGAAGGGGAGACATTGAGTTTTTTTTATAGTATGCCAACATCACTTTCATAAGTGTTCACAAGTTCGTTCTTGAAGCTGAAATGGCAGTTTGACAAAAAAAAAAAAGTAAAAACTTCACCACATTTCACGGTCTTCTTCAGTGGATGTCTACGTAGAGGTGATGTGTCACCCCACCTGCTGGAAGTAGAAAGTAGTGTGGGGTTTAGTGGTACTGAGTAACTTAGAAATGGCCATAATGTGTTCCATCAATAGAGAAATAGGTGGCATTAAAATGAATTTGTGTTAACAAGTTATTGAAGGATTAACTCTGACAGCCCTAACTAATACACATGGTACCCATAATCCTGTGAACATCTCCTCGTGGTCCCCCGGCGCTCTGAGAAAACGTCCAGTGTTCAGACATGTTCTCTGTTAATGGGAAACAAACAAAGTGGCCCGGACCGAGCCGGATTTCCCAGTGGACCACTAGCAGGATTGGGAAATCCCACGTTCGGAGAGCTGTTATTTCAGTCTCCCGTGTGGGGGTTCAGCCTTCAGAACAAAATCTAAACGGCTTCAAGAAGTCGTCTGTCCGAGGAAAATAAATCATTCATCTCCTTTCTGAGTGTTGACTCCCATCCCCCCATCTAGTCTATCTGCTGTCCTGTCAGATAAAGGCCAAAAAGCCCAAAGAATAATCTAAACAAAATGAATCCTGTGTGTCCATCGGCCTCTGATCTGCCTGGCAGACCACCTTCTATCCTACTGAGCAAAGTCCTGAGACGCTTGAGCTCTTTCACCTCAGAAAGTTGCTCCCAGCTACTAAAAAATCAGAGAGAGAGCTGAACATACCACCAGACCAGAAAACATGAAGAAAATCATTTCACAACTTTAACGTCGCATGAACACACAGAACAAATTACATTTTCACTTTGCAAACAATTATACCAGATTATTAGCACTGAAATTTCTTTGATTTTTTCTTTGATTTTTAATGAACAACAGACTTTCAGTACAATTTATTAGAACAAATGAGCACAAAACAAAACATTTCAAAAACCGATTTGGTATTTTTCTACTCTGCTAGCTCGAGGAAAGGCAGCGCTCGTCAGTTCCCGGCTTGGTCCGGTCGGAAATATCTCAACAAACGGATGGATTGTTGTTAAATTTTGTTCCTCTCAGGATAAACTGCAATAACTTTGGTTATTATATTTCATCTAACACCTTCATCAAGTCCATTTTTCCATTTGTTCAACACTGTTATATGAACTAGCCTCAGCTGTACTTTGTGTGTAGTGCATGTTAGCATGGTAGCATGTCAGCATGCTTTAAGCCCCAGTGTGTCAAGTACAGCCTCACAGAGCCAATTGTTTTTTATTTCCTTTTTTTTTTAAGTTTTATTCCCATTGGAATACAATTACGAGAATAAAGTCACAGGTTTCTGAGAAAACAGCTGTATCATGAGAATAAAGACACTGTGAACATACATATGCTGATGCCTCTGAACACATCGTCAGTGAATGGGATCATTGAGTGTTTCGGGTCATACACCCTCCCCCAGGTGACCCAGCAGGGTCTGATCAGACCCTGCAAGGTCCGATCACAGCCATGGTATCAGTGGTACTGTGGATGCTGGATGCCTTCGACGCCCAGACTGCTGAAGGCTCTGTCCAGGTAACGGGCCGTGAATCCCGTACATCCAGCTTCCACTGGGAGACGCCTCGCTCTCCATCCAGCCTGCTGACAGCTGCTGACCATTCCTGCGTACTTGGAGAGCTCCCTTTCGGAGGCTTCAGGTGGTTTTCCTCTCGACCACATTCTCCCATCTTGTCCAAGCCCCCCGTTGCTTCATTCCCGCCAGCCTGCAGGTTCTCGGCTCCTCCGCTGCTGCTGTCACCTCATCCTGAACGAGACGCCGGCCTTCCTTCCCTGTGATGGCGTTGGAAAGGACCCTGGTGCAGCGCCGCCTCGTGAGACCACTCCCACTAGCCTCTGTTTCCTGAACAGCTTTCTCTGACCTCCACTTCCTGCCAGTCCAGCTGGATCTCTGCTTTAACACCTTTGGATCGGTTGAGTCTCTGTACTGTACCATTTCTCTGGCTCTTGTCAAGTTAAAGAGACTAAATCATACTATCATAAAGTCGGCATTGTGTCGTGTTATTTTTAGAGGGGAAATAGTGTGAAAATGAGGAGCGTAGCGCATCTTGAGAAGTTATACTAAAAAAACAAACTTTTGGTTTAGTTTATACTGAAGAAAGAACCAGATGGACCTGGAGGAACCTGACTGGAGGAAATTACTTACTCTAGTAAAGATATGACTTTACTCTTGAAATATTATGACTTTTTTCTTGAATGACTTTATTGTCATTAAATACAGCTTTATTCTGAGAAAGTCAGATATCCCCCTTCAGTGTGGTCCTAATACCTGACTCTATGCTCTGTGTGACTGACTGGATGTGGGCCTGTTGCACTGACGCCTATCAGTAATAAGCATAGTGAAGCCCAGCAGGATTCACCCGGGACAGACTACTGTGGTTCGGTCTCTTTACTCGGGTTAAGATGGGTGCAGTCTGTCCCCAGAGGACGTGAATGCAGCATCTCAGGCTGCATCTCTCAGTGACGTCACTACAGAGCGCGGGAGCCCCACCGTGACCCGCTGTCAGTGTGTGCGCGCGTGTGTACGCGTGTGTGCGCGTGTGAGTAGCAACCAGCTCCGTGATCAGCTCGACCAGCAGCGGTGAGCGGACAGGGTTCCACCTGGACCAGGACCGCTCTGGACCAGAACCGCTCTCTGTGGACCAGGACCGATCTAGACCAGGACCGCTCTCTGTGGACCGGGACTGCTTTCTGTGGACCAGGACCGCTCTCTGTGGACCAGGACCGCTCTCTGTGGACCAGGACTGCTTTCTGTGGACCAGGACCGCTCTGGATCAGGACCGCTCTCTGTGGACCAGGACTGCTTTCTGTGGACCAGGACCGCTCTCTGTGGACCAGGACCGCTCTCTGTGGACCAGGACTGCTTTCTGTGGACCAGGACCGCTCTGGATCAGGACCGCTCTCTGTGGACCAGGACTGCTTTCTGTGGACCAGGACCGCTCTGGATCAGGACCGCTCTCTGTGGACCGGGACTGCTTTCTGTGGACCAGGACCGCTCTCTGTGGACCAGGACCGTTATCTGTGGACCAGGACCGCCCTGTGGACTCTGTGTTCCGCCCACTGGCGCAGACGGCAGCGGGGACCAGGGACCAGGACCGGCTGTGTGAGTATGACTCCAGCAGTGTGATTAATGGATGACATGCTCAACTTTGGATTCAGTGCTGCAGTGCTGTCGGTTCAGAGACAGACAGCACACACTGATCAATCTGAGCCACACTGATCAATCTGGTCCACACTGATCAATCTGGTCCACACTGATCAATCTCATCCACACTGATGATCCACACTGATGATCTGATCCACACTGATGGTTCTGATCCACACCGATGATCAATCTGATCCACGCCGATGATCAATCTGATCCACACTGATGGTTCTGATCCACACCGATGATCTGATCCACACTGATGGTTCTGATCCACACCGATGATCAATCTGATCCACACTGATGGTTCTGATCCACACCGATGATCTGATCCATACTGGTCCAGACAGGCTGGCTTCATATGGCGCCAGGCTGCCATGTTTTCATACTTCATAATGCTGCTCCTCACTTTAACCTCGTCCGTGGCTAACAGGGTTAGACCTCGTCCTGAGGCTCTCGCTCGTGGGTTTAATTCTGCGCTTGCATGTGCGCTCTCATGCGTGCGCTGTCACGCACGCGGCAGTTTGTAAGTCAGTGTGTCCGTACAGCGGGTGTGCGCAGTGATGCAGAGGGTCGATCAGCAGCTGTGGGCATGAAGTGAAGCATCAGGTGCTCAGCGGTCAGTTTAGGGTTAATTAATGATCCACTGTTAGAAATACAGACTTTAGAAGACTGACGATCAATAATCAATAGATCCCTCCTTCTGTTGACCATGTGATTTTCCTAATGATAGGTGGTCCCCAGTCTGAATATGATATGTTTAGGGTCTGATAAGCTGGATAACTTGTTTTGGACTAAACCTGTTACGTCTAGTTAGGACGGGATCCATCAGGTTTTGTACCAGTTTTTCCTGGCTAATGGGACCTTTCCCGCCAGATGGCAGCAGCTGGAATGATGAGTAAAGGGTGTGGGTGGGGTCATTAAAGACCTGGATCACCTTTCGTTATGGGCCGGTTGTACAGGTTCTGGAATTGCAATTGCTTATTTCTAATGATCTCGGCCTGATTAACCATCTGGGTCAGCCTGGTCCTTTCCGAACAAAAAGGTTCCCATACAGGCGACGATGGTCCAGGTGAGACTAGTGAGCGACCACTAGACCATGATCAGGATGTGTTCGCTGGCCCTGAAGTTCCTGGTTTCCTGTATGGTGGTGCAGTAGCTAGTGCTGCCACCTCACAGCTACAGGGTCACAGGTTCAAACCCGCCTTGTGTGTGGAGTTTCTCCCTGTGTGGTTTTCTCCAGGTTCTCCGGTTTCCTCCCACAGTCCAAAGACATGCAGGAAAACTGGTGACTCTAAATGTCCTGTAGGTGTGAATGGTTGTCTGTCTCCATGTGCCAGTCCTGTGATGGTCTGGAGACCAGTCCAGTCCAGTCCAGGCAGGCAGCTGGGATCGGCTTGTTTCTGAAGTGCCTCTCTCTTGGGGCGGCAGTAGCTCAGTCCGTAAGGACTTGGGTTAGGATGTGGAGGACCGGGGTTCAAATCCCCCCATGGACCAAGACCAACTGGTTGCTGGAGAGGTGCCAGTTTACCTCTTGGGCACTGCCGAGGTGCCCCTGAGCAAGGCACCAAACCCCCAACTGCTCTGGGCGCTTGTCAGGAGCAGCCCCATCACTCTGACATCTCTCCATTGACATGTATATGTACTGTGTGAACAACAGAGTGTAAAAACTGAATTTCCCCACTGTGGGACTAATAAAGGAATATCTTTCTTTCTTCTTTCTTTCTCTCTCCGATCCTACTGTAGTGTGTCCTGTCACAGGGTCCGGACACAACCCTGATCCCTGACACTCGGATACGCTGCTTTGCTTCCACATTCATCCAGTCCGCATCAAAGCACATTAATTAGCAGATATTCACATTAGAGTTTAAAGATATCAGTCTGTTACTATCTAAAGTTGCCGCGTTGCTCAGAATAAAAGCTGTGCTTGTCTTTTAGTTTGTGAAGTTTCTTTTTATCACACTAAGACTGAGACAGTTGCCAGTCTGGTAGAGCAGGTCCACTAACGAGATCATTGCACAGTAATCTCAGTTTAAAAAGTAAAAACCGGTATGAAGTTTGAGTGAGCCGGATGGTGGTGCAGCTGCAAAATGGACTTAGAAAGTGAGTTTAATGTAGTCTGTGTGCAGCCTGAATGGGTTTTATCAGCATTTCACTGACTGTGTTTAAATTGACGACATCTGTTGAAGCAGCTGAAATAAAGTCAGTGAATGCTGCTGAGCCCAGATCCCAATAGAAGTCTACTATGAATCTACTGTACTTTAACCTTCAAATCACCAAACACACTATTACTGGATCACACGGAGTTTACGGTCATGTCTCTAATGTGTACATATATTTTTGAAATTTCAGCTATATTTTTCATCTTCAGTTGCTGCTCCTGTGTTTTGTCCCCATCAGAGATGAATATATCTATATACTGTAAATATAATGGAGGCCACAGTCTAATACAGTCACATTAAAGCTGAATAAATCTATATAAATATAATGGAGGCTACAGTCTAATACAGTCACATTAAAGCAGAATAAATCTATATAAATATAATGGAGGCTACAGTCTAATACAGTCACATTAAAGCAGAATAAATCTATATAAATATAATGGAGGCTACAGTCTAATACAGTCACATTAAAGCAGAATAAATCTATATAAATATAATGGAGGCCACAGTCTAATGCAGTCACATTAAAGCAGAATAAATCTATATAAATATAATGGAGGCCGCAGTCTAATACAGTCACATTAAAGCAGAATAAATCTATATAAATATAATGGAGGCCACAGTCTAATACAGTCACATTAAAGCAGAATAAATCTATATAAATATAATGGAGGCCACAGTCTAATACAGTCACATTAAAGCTGAATGAATCTACATAAATATAATGGAGGCTACAGTCTAATACAGTCACATTAAAGCAGAATAAATCTATATAAATATAATGGAGGTCACAGTCTAATACAGTCACATTAAAGCAGAATAAATCTATATAAATATAATGGAGGCCACAGTCTAATACAGTCACATTAAAGCTGAATAAATCTATATAAATATAATGGAGGTCACAGTCTAATACAGTCACATTAAAGCAGAATAAATCTATATAAATATAATGGAGGCCGCAGTCTAATACAGTCACATTAAAGCAGAATAAATCTATATAAATATAATGGAGGCCGCAGTCTAATGCAGTCACATTAAAGCAGAATAAATCTATATAAATATAATGGAGGCCGCAGTCTAATACAGTCACATTAAAGCAGAATAAATCTATATAAATATAATGGAGGCCACAGTCTAATACAGTCACATTAAAGCAGAATAAATCTATATAAATATAATGGAGGCCACAGTCTAATACAGTCACATTAAAGCAGAATAAATCTATATAAATATAATGGAGGCTACAGTCTAATACAGTCACATTAAAGCAGAATAAATCTATATAAATATAATGGAGGCTACAGTCTAATACAGTCACATTAAAGCTGAATAAATCTATATAAATATAATGGAGGCTGCAGTCTAATACAGTCACATTAAAGCAGAATAAATCTATATAAATATAATGGAGGCCACAGTCTAATACAGTCACATTAAAGCAGAATAAATCTATATAAATATAATGGAGGCCACAGTCTAATACAGTCACATTAAAGCAGAATAAATCTATATAAATATAATGGAGGCCACAGTCTAATGCAGTCACATTAAAGCAGAATAAATCTATATGAATATAATGGAGGCCACAGTCTAATGCAGTCACATTAAAGCAGAATAAATCTATATGAATATAATGGAGGCCACAGTCTAATACAGTCACATTAAAGCTGAATAAATCTATATAAATATAATGGAGGCCACAGTCTAATACAGTCACATTAAAGCTGAATAAATCTATATAAATATAATGGAGGCTACAGTCTAATGCAGTCACATTAAAGCAGAATAAATCTATATGAATATAATGGAGGCCACAGTCTAATGCAGTCACATTAAAGCAGAATAAATCTATATAAATATAATGGAGGCTACAGTCTAATACAGTCACATTAAAGCAGAATAAATCTATATAAATATAATGGAGGCCACAGTCTAATACAGTCACATTAAAGCAGAATAAATCTATATAAATATAATGGAGGCCACAGTCTAATACAGTCACATTAAAGCAGAATAAATCTATATAAATATAATGAGACTACAGTCTAATACAGTCACATTAAAGCAGAATAAATCTATATAAATATAATGGAGGCTACAGTCTAATACAGTCACATTAAAGCAGAATAAATCTATATAAATATAATGGAGGCTGCAGTCTAATACAGTCACATTAAAGCAGAATAAATCTATATAAATATAATGGAGGCTACAGTCTAATACAGTCACATTAAAGCAGAATAAATCTATATAAATATAATGGAGGCTACAGTCTAATGCAGTCACATTAAAGCAGAATAAATCTATATAAATATAATGGAGGCTACAGTCTAATACAGTCACATTAAAGCTGAATAAATCTATATAAATATAATGGAGGCTACAGTCTAATACAGTCACATTAAAGCAGAATAAATCTATATAAATATAATGGAGGCTACAGTCTAATACAGTCACATTAAAGCAGAATAAATCTACATAAATATAATGGAGGCTACAGTCTAATGCAGTCACATTAAAGCAGAATAAATCTATATAAATATAATGGAGGCTACAGTCTAATACAGTCACATTAAAGCAGAATAAATCTACATAAATATAATGGAGGCTACAGTCTAATGCAGTCACATTAAAGCAGAATAAATCTATATAAATATAATGGAGGCCACAGTCTAATACAGTCACATTAAAGCTGAATAAATCTATATAAATATAATGGAGGCCGCAGTCTAATACAGTCACATTAAAGCTGAATAAATCTATATAAATATAATGGAGGCTACAGTCTAATACAGTCACATTAAAGCTGAATGAATCTATATAAATATAATGGAGGCTACAGTCTAATACAGTCACATTAAAGCTGAATGAATCTACATAAATATAATGGAGGCTGCAGTCTAATACAGTCACATTAAAGCAGAATAAATCTATATAAATATAATGGAGGCTGCAGTCTAATACAGTCACATTAAAGCAGAATAAATCTATATAAATATAATGGAGGCTACAGTCTAATACAGTCACATTAAAGCAGAATAAATCTATATAAATATAATGGAGGCTACAGTCTAATGCAGTCACATTAAAGCAGAATAAATCTATATAAATATAATGACACCAAAAAAAAAGAGGCCACAGTCTAATGCAGTCACATTAAAGCTGAATAAATCTATATAAATATAATGGAGGCTACAGTCTAATACAGTCACATTAAAGCAGAATAAATCTATATAAATATAATGGAGGCTACAGTCTAATACAGTCACATTAAAGCTGAATAAATCTATATAAATATAATGGAGGCTACAGTCTAATGCAGTCACATTAAAGCAGAATAAATCTATATAAATATAATGGAGGCTACAGTCTAATACAGTCACATTAAAGCAGAATAAATCTATATAAATATAATGGAGGCCGCAGTCTAATACAGTCACATTAAAGCTGAATAAATCTATATAAATATAATGGAGGCTACAGTCTAATACAGTCACATTAAAGCTGAATAAATCTATATAAATATAATGGAGGCTACAGTCTAATACAGTCACATTAAAGCTGAATAAATCTATATAAATATAATGGAGGCTACAGTCTAATACAGTCACATTAAAGCTGAATAAATCTATATAAATATAATGGAGGCCGCAGTCTAATACAGTCACATTAAAGCTGAATAAATCTATATAAATATAATGGAGGCCGCAGTCTAATACAGTCACATTAAAGCAGAATAAATCTATATAAATATAATGGAGGCTACAGTCTAATACAGTCACATTAAAGCAGAATAAATCTATATAAATATAATGGAGGCTACAGTCTAATACAGTCACATTAAAGCTGAATAAATCTATATAAATATAATGGAGGCTACAGTCTAATACAGTCACATTAAAGCAGAATAAATCTATATAAATATAATGGAGGCTGCAGTCTAATACAGTCACATTAAAGCTGAATAAATCTATATAAATATAATGGAGGCTGCAGTCTAATACAGTCACATTAAAGCTGAATAAATCTATATAAATATAATGGAGGCCACAGTCATGGTGTCATCATGAATTAAGGAAATGTCAGTTAAAAGATGAATTCATGGACAACACTGATGTGACAAATTTGCCTTTCTTCTTTTTCACTGGTCCTTTTCTCAACATGAAGTGTATTGTGCTGCTTCCTTGTTGATTTCAGTCCAATGTTTCGTTTTATTTGACATAATGTCAAGTAGTGTGTATTTCCCCTCGGTGATGAATGAAAGATTTGTTTCATTGCTGAATCAGTGAAGTAAAACTAAATAATATTTTCAGGCAGGCCAATCATGATCTGGCAATGGTTCTAGGTTAGTTATATCATCCAGGAAATCCATCAGCAGCAATCTGTTACATGTTACTTGTAGTTGTACATGATGGACCATGGCTGTACATCACCTGTCATTTCAGGTGGTGATTAGATTGGCAATCAGTAAATATCAAATTCATGCTAAACACTCACACAATCACAATCACTGCCTCCATCAAGCTCAGCATGCTGCTGACGGTGACAGAAGGTGGAAAGGAGAGGCAGGCAGACAAGCTTACAGACATAATTATGGTAACAAAATTCTGCATAGCTGCTGGAGCTTAGTTTTAACTGCCGCAGGCCGCAGAACCAGTTAAACCAATGACACCCTTTCGCTTCAGTTGCGTGTCTTCTTTCTGTTTCCCTGAGTTTAGTGTTTCTCAGCTGGGCGGTATCGCCCTCCAGGGGGCGTGCAGAGGCATTGTTTTGTCAAGAAACCCTCGCGTGTCATGGAGCACGTTACGGAGATCTACCTGTAAAAGCTAACAAGGAGCGACCATTCTTCTGAGCCCTCAAAGAGAAGCATGGTAGGAGCACCATCGGCGGTCTCTTCGCCAGGAAGACCAGCCAGAATGATAGTCGGCTCACAGCATCACATAACATCTCACTGCTGATAGCCAAATGTGGACAGCTGTTCACGATCGGACATGTTGGTGCTTCCTGCCATCAAAGAGGTCATCTGTACCGAGACGGAGCGCGACCCCACATGGACGCTGAAATGAACGTCACTAACATCCTCACGTCTCACTGATGGGCCCCTCCGTGGTTGGCAGGTACCGTGGCTTCACCACCCTGCTGAAGGAGCAGGTCCTGCATATCCTCACAGTCCACTGTGTCTAGCACTGTCACAACCCTGTGGCCAAATCTAAAAGCCCACCTCTCCATGGGTCTCTCAACGTTGCAGGCAGTAAACAATGACTGACAGACTGTTCTGACCTGTGAGCGTCTTCTTCTCCACACTGATGTCCGCTGGCTCTCAAGAGGAAACTGCCTGGCTTGTTTTTGTGAGCTGTTTGACGGCATGGTGAAGTTCCTGGAGGACGCTGATGCAGCGTTCAGGGAGAAGTTGTCATCCAGCCGCTGAGACATCATGTACCTCGTAGACTTTTTGAAAAGATGAACACAGTCCCGTTAAAGTAGGAAATGGCCTTACTCTGGTCCAGCGCAAGGTGATCGTCTGAAGTTTCACTTCTAGGCTGGACCTGTGAGGGAGAGCATAGGCAGGAGGCAGTTTGCTCATTTTTCACAGCTGACCAAGGTATTCTAGCAACAACACTAAATATATAATAATAATACGAAAGTAAAAAAAATAAAAATAAAAAAAAATATATATATAAAATATATCACTCACTCACTCATCTTCAACATCTTATCCGGGTCGGGTTGTGGGGTCAACAGCTCCAGCAGGGACCCCAGACTTCCCTTTCCCGGGCCACATTAACCAGCTCTGACTGGGGGATCCCGAGGCGTTCCCAGGCCAGAGTGGAGATATAATCTCTCCACCTAGTCCTGGGTCTTCCCTGGGGCCTCCTCCCAGCTGGTCCTACCTCCCCAGGGGGGGCGCCCAGGGGGCATCTTTACCGGATGAACCACCGTAGCGGCTACCGTAGAGTAGCGGTTCTACTCCGAGTCCCTCACAGATGGCTGAGCTTCTCACCTTATATCTAAGGGAGACACTAGCCACCCTCCTGAGAAAACCCATTTTGGCTGCTTGTACCCACAATCTAGTTCTTTGGGTCCTGATCCAGCCCTCATGATTATAGGTGTGAGAGTAGGAACGAGGATTGACCGGTATATCGAGAGCTTTGCCTTCCGACTCAGCTCTCTCTTTGTCACAATGGTGCAGTAAAGCGACTGCAACACCTCCCCACGACTCCGACTCTCCGGCCAGTGTCACGCCCCATTGTTCCCTCACTCGCGAACAAGACCCCGAGGTACTTGAACTCCTTCACAAAGGCCTAAATATGCATTATAAATATATAGAAACATTTATTAGTAGACTAATTAGCAATTATCTAAAGCAATCCAGGAGCATCTTGTCAACATCTGGAGCATTGATGAAGCCCAGGCAGCTTTCCACACCTCTAGCTGGGCAGCATGTGGGTCAAACATGCCCAGCGTTACCCGGCTCTCTGGGAGAAGGCCTGGCTACTTCTTGCTTTCCCAACAACATATCTTGTTGAGCAGAGATTCATACAGGTCCTCCACACGCAGTCCAGTTACCTCAATCGCTTGGACTTGATGGCCTCAGGCGCACTATGGCTGAAACTAACGTCTCTGCAACCCGCAGTGAAGAAACTGGCAGAGAAACACCAAACGCAGTGCTCACACTAACTTTCAAAGCAGTTTAGCTCCTGTTTAGGTTAGTTAGGATAAATCCTTCTGCTTTATTCTAGTATCCTCAAACACTTTCCTCAGTTCCTTGGTATGCTGCTTTTGTTTCCCATCACAAATATTAATAATTATCATTTATGATTGGCTGCTTTTTGTGATACCTGAATGTCAAATTTCTAATTGTTGCAACACTCAAATATCTATTCTAGTCACAAGCTTTATCAATGATATAACACAGAATAAGTAGAATGATAAGAACAATATAATAATATAAATAAGGATAAAAATCTACATAATAACAGTATTAATTCTAATAACAATAATCAACATTAATATTTAGGAAAACAGTTATCCTACATTTTATACGATGGCGGGTGGTAAGGGACCTGGTTGATAGGGGGCACTACCCCAACAAAAATATGAACCGCTGGCTTTTGAGGAAAAACCCTTTCGAGGCTCTCAGAAAGAATAATTCTTGCAACTGCATTTCTGTGAGAGTATATTTCTAGTTATAAAAAATTGAATTTCCCCTCGTGGGACTAATAAAGGACTATCTTCTTCTTCTTCTTCTTCTTCTTCTTCTTCTTCTTCTTCTAGTTGTATGGGTCCTGTCCAGGCTCTGTAAAGAAGAAGAAAGAAGAAGAAGATAATCCTTTATTAGTCCCACAAGGGGAAATTCAATTTTTTCACTCTGTTGTTAACTTATACACGGTACATGCAGACCCGAACACACACATGCACAAACATGCAACAATGGAGAGATGTCAGAGTGAGGGGGCTGCTCCTGACAAGCACCCCGAGCAGTTGGGGGTTTGGTGCCTTGCTCAGGGGCACCTCGGCAGTGCCCAAGAGGTAAACTGGCACCTCTCCAGCTACCAGTTCACACTCTGAACCCTCCGGTTCCCAAGCCAACTCCCTACAGACTGAGCTACTGCCGCCCCACAAACGGCAGAGAGCATGGAAAGCTCAGATCAGAGATCAAGCATCTTGTAAATTGTCCTTCATGTATTGCATAGGTGTCAAACTCAGGCCCGTGGGCCAAATCTGGCCCATGGTGTAATTATATTTGGCCCATGAGATGATATCAAATGTCAATTAGAGCTGGGCCGCCGATATATAGCATGAACTGCTAATACTACAAATCCCAGAATGCTCTGCTAGTGCGTTGGCACGTCAATGAAGACGGGCAAGCGTCCCCTCCCACATCTGTTGACATTCAGTAGCAACCTCGTATTACCATCACGGCAAGAACAGTGAAGCCACCTCTCCCCAAAAATGACCAAACGAAAGATGGACGACAGGAAGTCTGACGCCAGGAAGGAGGAAGAAGATTAGTCCACCATGTAGAGACCAAACAAACCCGTGAAAAAGGTTTCCTTTGAAAATGAACTCGAAAGGTTACAGATAGAGAGAGGCAGAATAATTCTATTATTTTATTCAATAAAAATCAGAAACAAATGCTACTGATGGATCTTTATTTGAAATCTGATTTCTCATCTTCATAATATTAAGCTTTGTAACTGAAGCTGACATTGTGCGTTGTGATTGGCTCAATTTCTGCGAGGGCGGACCAGATTTTATGGCGCGTCTCTCAACTACCGCCGCTATGTTCACACTACCACAGTTTTTAGCTCGTCGCCGCACATTAGGTCACCAGCTAACCAGCTAATAGTAAACATGGGTAAGTAAATGACTAGTTCCTTCTAGTCAGCAGTGATCAGCGGTTGTTCAGGAGTTTATTGTGAAGGGAGGAACAGCAGCAGTGAAGAGGTGATGATCTGCTATTGACGAGGGTCTGAACTACAGAGCCTCCATGTTATTAATATATTATCATCATAAAGTTCAGGAGCAACGTAACCCTCGACTACACAAGCTGAGACTAAAGCTGGCAGTAGGCTCTGTAGTCTGTTTAGGTTAGTTTGTCATGTATCTCAGTAGTAAACTAAAGCTGGCAGTAGACTCTGTAGTCTGACTGTTTAGGTTAGTTTGTCATGTATCTCAGTAGTAAACTAAAGCTGGCAGTAGACTCTGTAGTCTGACTGTTTAGGTTAGTTTGTCATGTATCTTAGTAGTAAACTAAAGCTGGCAGTAGACTCTGTAGTCTGACTGTTAGGTTAGTTTGTCATGTATCTCAGTAGTAAACTAAAGCTGGCAGTAGACTCTGTAGTCTGACTGTTAGGTTAGTTTGTCATGTATCTCAGTAGTAAACTAAAGCTGGCAGTAGACTCTGTAGTCTGTTTAGGTTAGTTTGTCATGTATCTCAGTAGTAAACTAAAGCTGGCAGTAGGCTCTGTAGTCTGTTAGGTTAGTTTGTCATATATCTCAGTAGTAAACTAAAGCTGGCAGTAGGCTCTGTAGTCTGACTGTTAGGTTAGTTTGTCATGTATCTCAGTAGTAAACTAAAGCTGGCAGTAGGCTCTGTAGTCTGACTGTTTAGGTTAGTTTGTCATGTATCTCAGTAGTAAACTAAAGCTGGCAGTAGACTCTGTAGTCTGACTGTTAGGTTAGTTTGTCATGTATCTCAGTAGTAAACTAAAGCTGGCAGTAGACTCTGTAGTCTGTTAGGTTAGTTTGTCATGTATCTCAGTAGTAAACTAAAGCTGGCAGTAGGCTCTGTAGTCTGACTGTTGGGTTAGTTTGTCATGTATCTCAGTAGTAAACTAAAGCTGGCAGTAGGCTCTGTAGTCTGACTGTTAGGTTAGTTTGTCATGTATCTTAGTAGTAAACATCATTTTATTAATAATCTGCTGTTTGGGGGGATTTTCAGTAGAATAAATGCTAAACAATCAGAATAACAATCTGTTTCCTATAGTGAAAAAAATAGAAGAAAAAAAATATTTTTTTTTTATTTTTTTACGTCTGACAGTATTTGTTTGGCCCCCGGCAACAATCTGGGCTTCTCATGTGGTCCCCCAGGAACAATAACTGCCCCCTCCCCGGTTTACACTGTAGTTAATGGAGTGCCAGGTGTGTTTCACACCAGCGCTACAGAGTGCCTTGTGTGGCGTTACCATAGACTGATGGCTGTGACAAAGCCTCCATATTCAACGTCATGGGAATGAGCTCTTTACTTCCACAGGGCTGTTGGAGGGCTCATGGGAGTTTGTTCATCTGGTCAGCATATTTTGGGGACTTGGAAAGGCTTATGACCATGTCCCCCCAGGAGTCCTGTGGGGTGGGGTGTGTGGGGGGGGGGTACTTCCTGAATATAGTGCACTGGGGCCCTTGTTATGAGCCATCTATTCCTTGTATAACCAAAGTGAGAGCTGTGTTTCCAGTGGGTGTTGGCCTCCTCAAGGGTTATCGATCCTGTTTGTATTCAGAACTGTGTCTCTGTTCTTTGCAGATGATGTGGTTCTGTTGGCTTCATCAGACTGTGACCTGTAGCACTGGGGCAGTTTGAAGGGTTCGGGATAAGAGTCAGTACCTTGGAGTAAAGCCACCGTTCTTTCACGTTGATAAGGGCCAACGGAGCTGGTTTGGGCATCTGATCAGGATGCCTCTGAGACCCCTCCCTTTAGAGGTCTTCTGGGCATGTCCAACTGTGTAAGGGGAAGACCAAGATTACAGTGGCAGGAATACCGTATTTTCTGGACCATAAAGCGCACCAGATTATAAGGCACACTATCAGTGAATATCAATATCGCTGTCTTTTTTCATATATAAGGCGCACCAGATACTAAGCAAAACAAAACGGTCAGATAAGTCAAACTTTATTCTATTAATTTAACAACTCAATAACTTCAATAACAACATTTTTCAGTTGGAACACACGAAATACAAAACAATACACTGACTTTCAGTTTTTTCAGTTCATTCCTCGTCCACAGATCCATCAAATCCTTCATCATCAGTGTCTGAGTTAAACAGTCGCCCGAATCCGTCTGGTCATTATCCAGTCAGTCTGGTAATTATCCGAGTCAGTCTGGTCATTATCGAGTCAGTCTGGTTATTATCTGAGTCAGTCTGGTCATTATCGAGTCAGTCTGGTCATTATCGAGTCAGTCTGGTCATTATCGAGTCAGTCTGGTTATTATCGAGTCAGTCTGGTTGCTGTTACTTAGCTGCTCAGTGATGATTCATGCCTTCCTGATCCATTGGCAGATAGTGGAGGAACTGGCCCGGCGTTGCCTCCCTGTCTTGGTGAATGTGTGTTGGCCTTCTGTCATCCAACGCTCCCACGCAGCTCTCAGTTTAACTCTGAACGACCTGTTGACACCGATATCTAGCGGTTGGAGTTCTTTAGTTCATCCACCCGGAATGACGGCGAGCTCCGAAGTAGTTTTCTTCACTTTGGTTGTGACGGTGTCGGTGAGATGGGCAGCATGGAGTCTCAGATCAACAGGGACGGAGAGTTGTGGAAAAAGCCGTTGGGTCTCTTGGTTTCTCCTCCTGGAAAGTGGCTGATGTTCATGTCCAGCTCTACTGCTGCTGCCTTGAGTGGAATAGAAACTGTAGAGACGCTTCTACCTGCTGCTCTCTGCTGAATAACCCACTGTTCTTTGTTCCTCAGAAACTCTGGTTGGTCTTCTTTACGTGGTGCAGCTCATCTTCTTCTTCCTCCACTTCGTACCATTGATTCATTAATATTAAATTCTCTCTCCGCTGCTCTATTCCCATGTTCTGCTGCTGACTGATAGCCTGAAGCTGGAAATCTGCTTCGTCAGCATGTCTCTTCACAGCTGCCATTTTGGCTCCTGATACACACATGATAATGTTACGATGCCAATCTGTCGAAGCACAGTAACAGTAGTATTACTCCGCCAGTCACCTGACTACTGTCAGTAGTATTACTCCACCAGGCGCCTGACTACTGTCAGTAGTATTACTCCGCCAGGCGCCTGAATACTGTCAGTAGTATTACTCCGCCAGGCGCCTGACTACTGTCAGTAGTATTACTCCGCCAGGCGCCTGACTACTGTCAGTAGTAGTACTCCGCCAGGCGCCTGACTACTGTCAGTAGTATTACTCCGCCAGGCACCTGACTACTGTTACTGTAATGCCCCGACAATCCATCCAGCGGTGCAGCTTCGTAGCTTACCAAACTCATAATAAAACATTTTGACAGATTTCTGAGCGCCCTGTACCACATAAAAATGGTTCGAGGAGGTCAGTAAGCACAACCAGAAATCATATATAAGCTGCACCGTATTATAAGGCGCACTGTCGACTTTTGAGAAAATTAAATGATTTTAAGTGCACCTTATAGTCCGGAAAATATCGTATACAGTATATCTTGTCTGGCCTGGGCACACCTTGGAGTCCCCCAGGAAGAGCTGGAAAACAATGCTGGGAAGAAGAAGAAGAAGAAGAAGATATTCCTTTATTAGTCCCACAGTGGGGAAATTCAGTTTTACACTCTGTTGTTCACAGTACACAGTACATAGTACATATACATGTCAATGGAGAGATGTCAGAGTGAGGGGGCTGCTCCTGACAAGCGCCCAGAGCAGTTGGGGGTTTGGTGCCTTGCTCAGGGGCACCTCGGCAGTGCCCAAGAGGTAAACTGGCACCTCTCCAGCAACCAGTTGGTCTTGGTCCATGGGGGATTTGAACCCGGGTCCTCCACATCCACATCCTAACCCAAGTCCTTACGGACTGAGCTACTGCCGCCCCAGAAAAGGCTTCGACTGTAGGCACACATGCTGGAGTACAGTGACCAGGCGCCCAGCTTCAAGCTGGGTCTCCTGAGTCCAAACAAATATCTGTGAAACACTCTATTGTCCAGATTTTCAACACAATTAAAATAAAAATATTATACTTACACAGACATTTATCATGTTCTGTCCCATCATTATTACCCAACTCAATATAAAAACATAAATAATAAAACAGCTTGCTATGATGCTTGTGGCTCTCTCTACACTGCTAAATGGTTAGCTGTCATTCTGTATCTGAACAAAGCTAGATGGATAGTGAATGAAAACTCCAATAAAGACATTAAATGTCTTGAGAAAGGTGTGGCTTTACTGGTGGTTGTTTCTGTAAAACTGAAAAATACAATACAAAGTGTGTATCAGTATTTTGTAAATGGAGTAAATACAAGTATATAAAATAAAATTACAATGTAAATAGTTCTTCTTATTAAACTAAATGACTTTTAACCCTTTCTCTTTACAGTTAAATGTTGAATGTAAGTGTTAATGTTAAGTTAAATGTTAAATGTAAGGGTTAATGTTAAGTTAAATGTTAAATGTAAGGGTTAATGTTGAGTTAAATGATAAATGTAAGGGTTAATGTTAAGTTAAATGTTAAATGTAAGGGTTAGTATTGAGTTAAATGTTAAATGTAAGTGTTAATGTTAAGTTAAATGTTAAATGTAAGGGTTAATGTTAAGTTAAATGTAAGGGTTAATGTTGAGTTAAATGATAAATGTAAGGGTTAATGTTAAGTTAAATGTTAAATGTAAGGGTTAATGTTAAGTTAAATGTTAAATGTAAGGGTTAATGTTGAGTTAAATGATAACTGTAAGGGTTAATGTTGAGTTAAATGATAACTGTAAGGGTTAATGTTGAGTTAAATGTTAAATGTAAGTGTTAATGTTGAGTTAAATGTTAAATGTAAGGGTTAATGTTGAGTTAAATGTTAAATGTAAGGGTTAATGTTAAGTTAAATGTTAAATGTAAGGGTTAATGTTGAGTTAAATGATAAATGTAAGGGTTAATGTTAAGTTAAATGTTAAATGTAAGGGTTAATGTTAAGTTAAATGTTAAATGTAAGGGTTAATGTTGAGTTAAATGATAACTGTAAGGGTTAATGTTGAGTTAAATGTTAAATGTAAGTGTTAATGTTGAGTTAAATGTTAAATGTAAGGGTTAATGTTGAGTTAAATGTTAAATGTAAGTGTTAATGTTGAGTTAAATGTTAAATGTAAGGGTTAATGTTGAGTTAAATGTTAAATGTAAGTGTTAATGTTGAGTTAAATGTTAAATGTAAGTGTTAATGTTGAGTTAAATGATAACTGTAAGGGTTAATGTTGAGTTAAATGATAACTGTAAGGGTTAATGTTGAGTTAAATGTTAAATGTAAGTGTTAATGTTGAGTTAAATGTTAAATGTAAGGGTTAATGTTGAGTTAAATGTTAAATGTAAGGGTTAATGTTGAGTTAAATGATAACTGTAAGGGTTAATGTTGAGTTAAATGATAACTGTAAGGGTTAATGTTGAGTTAAATGTTAAATGTAAGTGTTAATGTTGAGTTAAATGTTAAATGTAAGGGTTAATGTTGAGTTAAATGTTAAATGTAAGGGTTAATGTTGAGTTAAATGTTAAATGTAAGGGTTAATGTTGAGTTAAATGATAACTGTAAGGGTTAATGTTGAGTTAAATGATAACTGTAAGGGTTAATGTTGAGTTAAATGTTAAATGTAAGTGTTAATGTTGAGTTAAATGTTAAATGTAAGGGTTAATGTTGAGTTAAATGATAACTGTAAGGGTTAATGTTGAGTTAAATGTTAAATGTAAGGGTTAATGTTAAGTTAAATGTTAAATGTAAGGGTTAATGTTGAGTTAAATGATAACTGTAAGGGTTAATGTTGAGTTAAATGTTAAATGTAAGTGTTAATGTTGAGTTCAATGTTAAATGTAAGGGTTAATGTTGAGTTAAATGTTAAATGTAAGTGTTAATGTTGAGTTAAATGTTAAATGTAAGGGTTAATGTTGAGTTAAATGTTAAATGTAAGTGTTAATGTTGAGTTAAATGTTAAATGTAAGTGTTAATGTTGAGTTAAATGATAACTGTAAGGGTTAATGTTGAGTTAAATGATAACTGTAAGGGTTAATGTTGAGTTAAATGTTAAATGTAAGTGTTAATGTTGAGTTAAATGTTAAATGTAAGGGTTAATGTTGAGTTAAATGTTAAATGTAAGGGTTAATGTTGAGTTAAATGATAACTGTAAGGGTTAATGTTGAGTTAAATGATAACTGTAAGGGTTAATGTTGAGTTAAATGTTAAATGTAAGTGTTAATGTTGAGTTAAATGTTAAATGTAAGGGTTAATGTTGAGTTAAATGTTAAATGTAAGGGTTAATGTTGAGTTAAATGTTAAATGTAAGGGTTAATGTTGAGTTAAATGATAACTGTAAGGGTTAATGTTGAGTTAAATGATAACTGTAAGGGTTAATGTTGAGTTAAATGATAACTGTAAGGGTTAATGTTGAGTTAAATGTTAAATGTAAGTGTTAATGTTGAGTTAAATGATAACTGTAAGGGTTAATGTTGAGTTAAATGTTAAATGTAAGTGTTAATGTTGAGTTAAATGTTAAATATAAGGGTTAATGTTGAGTTAAATGATAACTGTAAGGGTTAATGTTGAGTTAAATGATAACTGTAAGGGTTAATGTTGAGTTAAATGATAACTGTAAGGGTTAATGTTGAGTTAAATGTTAAATGTAAGGGTTAATGTTGAGTTAAATGTTAAATGTAAGGGTTAATGTTGAGTTAAATGATAACTGTAAGGGTTAATGTTGAGTTAAATGATAACTGTAAGGGTTAATGTTGAGTTAAATGTTAAATGTAAGGGTTAATGTTGAGTTAAATGTTAAATGTAAGTGTTAATGTTGAGTTAAATGTTAAATGTAAGGGTTAATGTTGAGTTAAATGATAACTGTAAGGGTTAATGTTGAGTTAAATGATAACTGTAAGGGTTAATGTTGAGTTAAATGTTAAATGTAAGGGTTAATGTTGAGTTAAATGTTAAATGTAAGTGTTAATGTTGAGTTAAATGTTAAATGTAAGGGTTAATGTTGAGTTAAATGATAACTGTAAGGGTTAATGTTGAGTTAAATGATAACTGTAAGGGTTAATGTTGAGTTAAATGATAACTGTAAGGGTTAATGTTGAGTTAAATGTTAAATGTAAGTGTTAATGTTGAGTTAAATGTTAAATATAAGGGTTAATGTTGAGTTAAATGATAACTGTAAGGGTTAATGTTGAGTTAAATGATAACTGTAAGGGTTAATGTTGAGTTAAATGATAAATGTAAGGGTTAATGTTGAGTTAAATGTTAAATGTAAGTGTTAATGTTGAGTTAAATGTTAAATGTAAGGGTTAATGTTGAGTTAAATGATAACTGTAAGGGTTAATGTTGAGTTAAATGATAAATGTAAGGGTTAATGTTGAGTTAAATGATAACTGTAAGGGTTAATGTTGAGTTAAATGTTAAATGTAAGGGTTAATGTTGAGTTAAATGTTAAATGTAAGGGTTAATGTTGAGTTAAATGATAACTGTAAGGGTTAATGTTGAGTTAAATGATAACTGTAAGGGTTAATGTTGAGTTAAATGTTAAATGTAAGTGTTAATGTTGAGTTAAATGTTAAATGTAAGGGTTAATGTTGAGTTAAATGATAACTGTAAGGGTTAATGTTGAGTTAAATGATAAATGTAAGGGTTAATGTTGAGTTAAATGTTAAATGTAAGGGTTAATGTTGAGTTAAATGATAACTGTAAGGGTTAATGTTGAGTTAAATGATAACTGTAAGGGTTAATGTTGAGTTAAATGATAACTGTAAGGGTTAATGTTGAGTTAAATGTTAACTCTTCAACATGGCGCTGCGTGAGTGGCCGCCTGTTACAGCAGCTCCTGCTCATTCTAGAGTTTTTCTCTTCAAAAACTTTTTATTCTTTTCTTTCATTTGCCAGTATTAAGTCCTCTAATCCAACAGTCTTTCCGGAATTATGGAGACCAAAGCAGCAGCTTTGGTCGTAACTTTTCATCAACTTTCACGATGTTTACGTCCGTGTGCGGGGACCCGACGAGCAGACCCTTTGTTTACACCAGGGATCAGCTGTTGGCGCTCCGCAACACAGCGCCCCTGCACCCAGAGGAAAGACCCGCTGTTCCCCCGGAGATAAAGAGGAGAAGAAGAGGATGTCGGGCTGGAGCTCAGCGTCGCGCACGGAGGATGAAATACAAACCAGTCCTCCCGTCTGTTTTGATGGGGAATGTGAGATCTCTCCCCAACAAGATGGACGAGCTGGCGGCGCTGACTCGACATCAGAGGGAATACCGGGAGTGCAGTATGATGGTGTTCACCGAGACGTGGCTGACGGCGGCGACCACGGACACGGTGACGGAGCTGGACGGGTTTAAGTTGGTGCGGGCGGACAGGACGAGAGACAGCGGTAAGAGGAAAGGAGGAGGTCTGGCGGTGTTTGTGAATGATAGATGGTGTAACCCTGGTCACATCACTGTTAAAGACCAACACTGCAGCAGGGACATCGAGCTGCTCGCTCTTAGTATGAGGCCGTATTATTTACCGAGGGAATTTACACATGTTATTATGATGGCTGTGTATGTTCCCCCCTCTGCTAACGGTGACACAGCTTGTGATGTCCTCTATTCAGTCACTAGCAGGCTGCAGACACAGCACCCTCAGGCCCTCCTCCTGGTCTCTGGAGACTTTAATCATGTCTCTCTGTCCTCCACTCTACCAACTTTTACCCAGTATGTGTCATGCTGCACACGGGACAATAAAATCCTGGACTTATTGTATGCCAACTGCAAGGAGGCATACACATCATCCCCCCTCCCCCCCCTGGGAAGATCAGACCACAACCTGGTTCATCTCCAGCCTGTGTACAGACCCCTGGTACACAGAGAACCAGCCGTCTCCCGCACAGTGAGGACATGGTCCAAAGAAGCTGAGGAAGCTCTGCAGGACTGTTTCAGCACAACAGTGTGGGAGGAACTCTGGGACTCTCATGGGGAGGATATAGATGGACTGACGGGCTGCTTAACGGACTACATTAACTTCTGTGTGGAAAACACCGTACCAACCAGGACGGTCAGGTGTTTTTCCAATAACAAACCCTGGATTAATCCTGATATAAAGGCCCTCCTTAAGGAGAAGAAGAGGGCCTTTAGATCAGGAAATAAGGAGGAGCTGAAGGCTGTTCAGAGGGAGCTAAGGAGGAAAATCAGGGAGGGGAAGAACAGCTACAGGAGGAAGATGGAGGAACAGCTGCAGCAGAACAATATCAGTGGAGTCTGGAAAGGCCTAAAAACCATCTCAGGCCACAAGAAACCAGACTCCAAGGCTGTGGGAGACCTAAAGTGGGTGAATGATTTGAACCACTACTTTAACAGGTTCAATGAGTCACCTGCCCCTCCCCCAGCCCAGTCCACCCTGCTGCAGTCCCCTCCATCTCCCACTTCAAGACAGTGCCCCTCCTCCTCCTCCTTCACCACCTTCAGCACAACAATAGCCCCCCCACTGACATCGACACCTACAGCTCTACCTATGGCTCCAGCAGACCCGTCACACAGACAACCCCCCTCTGCTCCACTACACAACTCTACCCCCCCACCCCCCTCCTCTGCCTCTGACACACAGCCCCCCTGCTCCAGTTTGTCCTTCACAACACTTCAGGTGAAGAACCAGTTCAAGAGGATGAACGTGAGGAAGGCTACGGGTCCAGATGGCATCAGCTCCAGGCTCCTGAAGTCCTGCGCAGATCAGCTGTGTGGGACTTTTGGACACCTATTCAACCTGAGCCTGAAGCTGAGGAAGGTACCACAACTGTGGAAGACATCCTGCGTGGTACCTGTGCCCAAGACCCCACACCCCAAGGACCCCAGCAGCTTCAGGCCGGTGGCACTAACATCGCACCTGATGAAGGCCCTGGAGCGCCTGGTCCTCCAACATCTCCGCCCTGTGGTGAGTCCATCCATGGACCCACTACAGTTTGCCTATCAACCTGGCATTGGGGTGGACGATGCCGTCATCTTCCTTGTGGACCGAGCTCTGTCTCACCTGGAGAAGCCTGGCAGCACTGTGAGGATCATGTTCTTTGATTTCTCCAGTGCTTTCAACACCATCCAGCCGACACTTCTGGGGGACAAACTGGAGACTGCAGGGGTAGATCAACATCTTACATCCTGGATACTGGACTACCTCACAAACCGCCCACAGTTTGTGAGGACACAGGACTTCATTTCAGACACGGTGGTCTGCAGTGTGGGGGCCCCGCAGGGAACGGTTCTGGCTCCGTTCCTCTTCACGCTCTACACTGCAGACTTCACTTACAACTCACCAACCTGTCACCTGCAGAAGTTCTCTGATGACTCTGCTATCGTCGGCCTCATCACTGATGGGGACGACGCGGAGTACAGAGAACTTTCCCAGGACTTCGTGGACTGGTGCCTGCGGAACCACCTCCAGATCAACGCGGGGAAAACTAAAGAGCTGGTGGTGGATTTCCGCAGGCAAACTCATCCCCCTCCAACACCGGTGAACATCCAGGGATCAGACATTGAGATAGT
The DNA here is from genome assembly GCA_947000775.1 of Pterois miles. Lineage (NCBI taxonomy): Eukaryota > Metazoa > Chordata > Actinopteri > Perciformes > Scorpaenidae > Pterois > Pterois miles. Next base: position 1,142,946 of record CAMQGK010000166.1, on the reverse strand, counting down.
GACATCTTATAAATACCTGGGTGTTCACCTGAACAATAAACTGGACTGGACAACAAACTCCTCTGCACTCCATAAAAAAGGCCAGAGCAGGCTGTATCTGCTCAGGAGACTGAGGTCTTTTGGAGTGCAGGGGACACTCCTGAAAACTTTTTATGACACCGTGGTGGCATCAGCCATATTTTATGGAGTGGTTTGCTGGGGCAGCAGCATCACAGCTGCAGACAGGAAGAGGCTGGATAAGATTATCAAAAGGGCCAGCTCTGTCCTGGGATGCTCTCTGGACTCAGTGCAGGTGGTGGGAGAGAGGAGGATGACGGCTAAGCTGTCATCCATGATGGAGAAGGACTCCCACCCCATGAGAGACACCATCAGAGCTCTGGAGAGCTCCTTCAGTGACAGGCTGCTACACCCTAAGTGTACGAAGGAGCGTTACAGAAGGTCCTTCCTGCCTGCAGCTGTTAGACTCCACAACCAGCACTGCTCCCAGTAAACCACATACACATTCACAACAAACTCACCGGACATACGTGCAATAAGGACTTTATGTACAATTATATCATTGATATGATGGACACATTTTTTCTGTCTTTACTTTTTTCTTCTATTTTCTATTATGTATATACTAATTTATTTTATTTGTATTGCTGCTGTAACGTGTAAATTTCCCCACTGTGGGACTAATAAAGGAATATCTTATCTTATCTTATCTTATCTTAAATGTAAGTGTTAATGTTGAGTTAAATGTAAGGGTTAATGTTGAGTTAAATGATAAATGTAAGGGTTAATGTTGAGTTAAATGTTAAATGTAAGGGTTAATGTTGAGTTAAATGTTAAATGTAAGGGTTAATGTTGAGTTAAATGATAACTGTAAGGGTTAATGTTGAGTTAAATGATAACTGTAAGGGTTAATGTTGAGTTAAATGTTAAATGTAAGTGTTAATGTTGAGTTAAATGTTAAATATAAGGGTTAATGTTGAGTTAAATGATAACTGTAAGGGTTAATGTTGAGTTAAATGATAACTGTAAGGGTTAATGTTGAGTTAAATGATAAATGTAAGGGTTAATGTTGAGTTAAATGATAACTGTAAGGGTTAATGTTGAGTTAAATGTTAAATGTAAGGGTTAATGTTGAGTTAAATGTTAAATGTAAGGGTTAATGTTGAGTTAAATGATAACTGTAAGGGTTAATGTTGAGTTAAATGATAACTGTAAGTGTTAATGTTGAGTTAAATGTTAAATGTAAGGGTTAATGTTGAGTTAAATGATAAATGTAAGGGTTAATGTTGAGTTAAATGTTAAATGTAAGGGTTAATGTTGAGTTAAATGATAACTGTAAGGGTTAATGTTGAGTTAAATGATAAATGTAAGGGTTAATGTTGAGTTAAATGATAAATGTAAGGGTTAATGTTGAGTTAAATGATAACTGTAAGGGTTAATGTTGAGTTAAATGTTAAATGTAAGTGTTAATGTTGAGTTAAATGTTAAATGTAAGGGTTAATGTTGAGTTAAATGATAACTGTAAGGGTTAATGTTGAGTTAAATGATAACTGTAAGGGTTAATGTTGAGTTAAATGATAACTGTAAGGGTTAATGTTGAGTTAAATGATAACTGTAAGGGTTAATGTTGAGTTAAATGATAACTGTAAGGGTTAATGTTGAGTTAAATGATAACTGTAAGGGTTAATGTTGAGTTAAATGATAACTGTAAGGGTTAATGTTGAGTTAAGAGAGAGAGAGAGAGAGATATTCCTTTATTAGTCCCACAGTGGGGAAATTCAGTTTTACACTCTGTTGTTCACACAGTACATATATGTCAATGGAGAGATGTCAGAGTGAGGGGGCTGCTCCTGACAAGCGCCCAGAGCAGTTGGGGGTTCGGTGCCTTGCTCAGGGGCACCTCGGCAGTGCCCAAGAGGTAAACTGGCATCTCTCCAGCAACCAGTTGGTCTTGGTCCATGGGGGTCTTGAACCGGCGTCCTCCGCGTCCTAACCCAAGTCCTTACAGACTGAACTACTGCCGCCCCCTTTTTTCTTTTTTTTTTTTTTTTTTTTTTAAGAGAGATGATAACTGTAAGGGTTAATGTTGTTTAATGTTGAGTTAAATGTTAAATGTAAGGGTTAATGTTGAGTTAAATGTTAAATGTAAGGGTTAATGTTGAGTTAAATGATAAATGTAAGGGTTAATGTTGAGTTAAATGTTAAGTGTAAGTGTCAGTGGAATTTTCATTTTAGTTTATAGTAGCAACACGTGACTGAACTCGATAAGTGAGAACAAAACCTGGAATAGGTGCAAACTAGGGCCATAATATAATGAGGAAACTACGAAGCTTTGAAATGACGTGAATTAATGACAGTCACTATCTAATGAACACAAAAGGACCCTGAAAGGATTTAAATTCAGGACAGCAATCTGGGTTTTATTTTCCTCGTCAAAGTCAACAGTAGCTAATAGGACAGATCGATCAGTCCTGAGAAACTGAAAGACGTGATTTCTATAGTTGGACTGAGCTGTCGAGTCCAATAACAATCCTTTATGAGTCAGGCAGCGCCTGGCGGTACCACGGTTCGGCGCTCTGTGGCTCACGTTGTGCAGTTTCACGAGTGTCTCGGAGAGCTACGGTGGCCTTCAGGTAACGGACGGACTCTGTAAATCTGTAAATCTCTGGAGCCAGAGTTTGGTTTGTCTGTTCTGTAGAAACATGGAGGACTCTGTGAAGAGGACCTGTAGCTACGAAGGACTCGTTCTAAGGTAACGTAGGTTCAGGTGATCAGACATGAATGAAAACATAGTTATGAATGTCATTTTTTGTATTCTTCTTTTTATATATGTCAGTTTTGGGGGAGGGATGAAAATACTGCCTCTGTCTGGTTCACTCGGTCAATAACAGTGTTAGTGGCTCTGTAAACAGCACACAGCATTTTGTTACGGTTGTTATACTGTCTCAGAAGTTGTGGGACGGCGTTGCTGTCTTTCCTGATCAGGGGTGAATGGCTGGATAATGTCTGCAGCTCTGACCAGTGTATCCATGGTGTTTATCAGTGAGGGGGATTAACTGGCATCACCGTGGGTCTCCATCTGTTCTGTCCTCCCGTCCATGTAAAACAGCATCTTTCTCTTCCTGCTCTTTACCTTTATATTTCCCAGCATGCTCTCTCTTGCTCTGTCTGCCATCCTCTGCTGTGTAGTAGAGGACTGTCGACGGCAGCAGCCACAGTGAGATCTCCCACTACCACTCATAACTGACTACCCACCAAACCACAACCTGCCCTCCACTTCTTTTATTCTGTGCAGCGGAGGAGGCAGTCATTTATCATCCATACCGCTCAGAGCTGTTACTGTGTCATTTCCTATCTCTGCTACGCTCTATCTCTCGTTCGCTTGCTCTCCTTTGCATCAGACTGTTGCAGAAGATATCTTTCATCTTTTCAGTATCAGATTGGAAGGAGGGAAAATTACATTACCTCTATCTCAGAGTTCAGAAGATCAGGAGCAGCAGAGTCAGGGGATCTGGAAACCATTCAAATGAAGGGAAGTCAATTATAGGAAAGCCAAGGGTCAAGATAATCTATTTAGTCACATTTATAAGCTGTAATGCTAATTTGTATGGATTTGATGGATTGGTCTCTTTATTTTTTGTGTGGTGCTGAATGCAGTGAAGTCTGGAGTGGGTGGACAGTGAGAGCTGAATCTGTGTGAACACATGATCGTCTGGCTAATGCTCAGTCTTATTGGATTCACGTGGAGGCCGTTTCCCCTCTGCCGCCTCATAGTCACGTCCTGGAGCCGATCCTTCCCTCCAAACTCAGACATCTCTGGGCATTTTGCCAGAATGAGAATTGGCATTTTGAATTTCTCCTGAGAATCTAGAGATTTATCTGGATGAGAAAGGATGAAAACAGTTTCCACAGGGATCCAGATGAAAGCTGTGCTGATGAGGAAGGCGAGGTGTTGCCTGGCTCTGAATATTTCAAGCTGCTGTTCAGGACTCTGTATGCCCGGCAGGAGAGTCAACACTAGACAACACTCTTCAGTCGTCAGTTAGGGTTTCTTTGTTATGTCTGTGTATTGTAGTAGAGATAATGCTTTCACGGGTTCCAAACACCATCAGTTCTCAAATAATAGCTGGTATTCAATAATGTATGTATTTCTACGTATGTTAATGTATTAAATAATCGAGTCTGAAGCCATGGCTGTGGCCGGCACATACACATGGACACTGATGAAGAGTCTGTAACACCGAGGAAACTAATAATAACTGAAAACTGAATTAATAATCTGGTAAAGTACATGCTGTGTAGTAATGTACATGTCTACAGCACTACTCCATCGATACAACAGTCATGTCACATTCACCTCTCTGCTGCTCTGGTTTTCTGTTTTTTTTACTCAGATACTATTGTCAGTTACTGAGCTACTCTCTAATGCAGACATCTAATTGAAGGTGTTTAACATTGGGGCAGGAATTGCTGAATTGCATTGATGGTGGTTTAACAGTGACTGAATAAACTGCAGAACTTACTGGAATGCTTCATGGATGAAAACAGTAATTCAAGCCTCCAGCAACACCTATTTATTAAAATTACAACAAATAAAGTTACAGAGCCATTTCCTTGTCCAACCAGGACGCCGTGGCGATGTTTCAGTCCATTTGTCCTCCGTGCAGGTTCAGACTGTGCTGGTAGTGCTTGTGTTGCTGATAACACACATTTGATATGCAGTGAAAACTCATTCCTGTTCTAGCCAGTGAGAGCTAGAGAAAAACATTAGCAGGAACCAAGTGGGATAATGGCAGCCATCAAGAACAGGGAAAGGGAATATACAGTAATCTGTCGTGATCTACAGTACAGTCCTTACGGACTGAGCTACTGCCGCCCCTAAATATGGTTCTGAAGCTCTTAAATGTAATGCTGTCCTAAAGATTCAGTAAAGTTTGACAGATTGTGGCTGACAGAGGAGGATAGCTAGCCTGACAAGATAAATTCACATTGCCGACTTTTACATTTTACCATAATCATAATCCTGTTAGAGCTGCTACATGTGATGACAGCTGGAACTGGACTGATCATCACGGAGAAGAGAGATGGAGGAAGGCGAGGAGGAAGGTTTTCCATTCTTAGCCAACCCGATGATGCCACACTGTGATTAGTCTCTGATTATTATTACTACTGTTATTTGAATGACAGTGTTACAGAGACTGAGATCACCCAGGTACAACAGCAGCGCTCTCTACCAGCTCTTTACCCCGGAGGAGACGGAGAGAAGACGCCACCGAATTAAAGAAATGACTAATGCTGAGTTCTGATAGTTGGGCTACACGATCCTTGCTATTTGTTTGTTTTAAAGACTTTTAAAATCACTACAGCGAGCTAAGACACATTAATATCAGCTAATAATGTGTGTGTAGTCGAGCTGAAGGTGTCTGTCTCCTAGAAATGATTAATATTAAAGAGGAAACTCGAAGAAGCTTCGTATGTGAACATAATCCAGGCAGCTGCTGCCTCCTCACCACACCAGCTGTTATGAACACAACATACGGACCTCTTTCTAGGAGACAGGTTTAATGTGAGGGACACAAAGGTCAGGAAATCACTTTAAATAACAAAAGAAATGGTTTCCATATAGAGAAATTATAGTTTCATCTGATCACGGTCAATAGGATATGTTTCTGAATATGGGCTGTATTAATATGGAAATGATGTGAATTCTGAGAGATGCTTCTGGTTCTGGTTCTGATCTGGTTCTCCTGGAGATCAGCTCCCAGCTGAGTCTTTCAGAGGACCCAGTGAGTCCAAGAGAAGCAGCAGAACCAGAACAAGCACCACATTTCATTTAGTTTTCTATTATATTTCTATTACATGAATATTTATTATATAATTACAGTATACAGTATGTACATAACATTTGTTAATTAGTATTTTTTTATTGTTTGCACTTGTAAGTTTGTGCATGTGTCTGTGTGCATGTGACTCCATATTTAATCTTTTTTATTATATATTGTTCATATTATTTTAATTAAATTATTATATTTAAATACACATATACAATATACTATATATTATATCATGTGTATGGTATATTTTATCAATTTTAATCCGTACATTTTGGGTTCTTCTCTAAGTGGGCTTCCAGGCCTACCTGCTGGGACATGGGACATGGGACATGGGACATGGGACATGGGATATGGGACATGGGACATGGGACATGGGATATGGGACATGGGACATGGGACATGGGATATGGGACATGGGACATGGGATATGGGACATGGGATATGGGACATGGGACATGGGACATGGGATATGGGACATGGGATATGGGACATGTGACATGGGATATGGGACATGGGACATGGGATATGGGATATGGGACATGGGATATGGGATATGGGACATGGGACATGGTATGGGACATGGGATATGGGACATGGGACATGGGACATGGGACATGGGATATGGGATATGGGATAAGGGACATGGGACATGGGATATGGGACATGGGACATGGGACATGGGACATGGGACATGGGATAAGGGACATGGGACATGGGACATGGGATATGGGATATGGGATAAGGGACATGGGACATGGGATATGGGACATGGGACATGGGACATGGGACATGGGACATGGGATATGGGATAAGGGACATGGGACATGGGATATGGGACATGGGACATGGGACATGCAGATGGCCATGTGCTAATGTAAGCGTGAAGGGATGTGTAGGTTACATTATGACATGTTGGGTGTCACTTTTGACCAAAAAATACTGTCTTCATTTAGACTTGAGTCTTAATAAATGTGATTTAATTTATGTGGAAAATGGCTGAATATTAATTATTATACTTAATGCCCTACTTCTCAAAAGTAACGTTTGATGACAGTGAAACTTTGGAAGAGCATATCTCTGAGTATCTGGCGTAGAAAGATTGGTTTTGCCATAAAACTGAGAATACAGAAATCTCAAAATGTGTTTCTGAGTCAAAGACAGACAACCATTCACGCTCAGCTTCACACCTACGGGGAAGTTAGAGTCATCGGTTATCATAAACAGCATGTCTTTGGACTGTGGGAGGAAGCTGGAGTACCCGGAGAAAACCCACGCTAACTCCACACAGAAGCCGGATTCAAACCTGGGACCCTCTAGCTGTGAGGGTGTTAGAGTGCAAACCACTGCACCACTGCAGCCCTCAGGAAGTGGCCAACATTATTCATTGTTCTACATGCATTCTACAATATGGTTTACCGTATGATTACCTCACTGTGTTTTGATTGATTGATTGATTGATTGATATGGTAGACTTAGCGTCTTTGCCCTGTGGTGTGAATTGGCTGGGTCCCGAAAGGACATGTAGAGTATATGATAGGCAGGCAGGTGTTGAGCATGGTTTTTCCTCTTGGCTGACCAGGACTGAACATACTTTCCTGATGTAGGAATGACATAAAGATTTGTGAGGGAAACCAGATAGTCTATTAAATCTAGAGCAAGACTTATGAATTAGCTGATGATCATGTTGACCTTGTTTTTAATAATTGCAATTAGGCTATGAATAGTTAAATCAAAGTATAAAATACACTCACATTGTTCAGTCAGTGTTACAGCCACTGTGCTCGTGGTGTTAGGGATCTGATCGACGGCAGCAGAGGACTCCAGAGCAAACACAGAGACGACAGGTCGTAGGCAATAATCAGTGTCTTTATTACAGTCAGAGGTTCGGTACACAGGAATCAGGTGATATGGCGAACACATCCAAAACGGCAGGCTAAGGGCTAGGTCGGTATAAACAGGCAGAGATCAAAACACTAGAAGGCAATAACTCACAGGGAAACGCTGGAACTCTTGACGTGAAAGCACAAGACGATCTGGCAACGAGGGGAAGGGGAAGACGCATTATATACTTGTGAATGAGTGATTGACTATACACAGGTGGACACAATCAGGGCGGAGGAAGACGCTGAGACGCAGGTGAATGGTGAGAATCTAGGTCAGAAGGCGGTGCTCAAACGTAGTGGCGGGAAGCATGCAGGAGGGGAAGTGATGTGCACTGAAATGAGAAGAGAGGTTAACCATGCCAAAATAAAACAGGAAGTGCTCAACTGAAAAGCATGCAACAAGAAACACAGAACAGACTAAGACCTGGGGTTCCTAACACGTGGTGTACCAGACACCAGTATTTAATACTTTTGAATCACATAAAATCATCAATAATGTGAGATGTGTAAGCGAACTCTTTGTTGCTTTGAAGCACTGGACAGCTACAGCATATGAAACATTGACGGTTTATGTCAACATTACTTAGCGTTTGAATAGCAGATTAAGAGGAGACACATCATTTCTAGAACAGGCAGCACCAATGACGATACAACCTGAAAACTTGCTCTTACTAGCCCTGAATATCCATAAAAGACCCCCACAGAGTCAGACCAGCAGACCACCATCATTCTGATCCTGGACATCACAGACTGGCTTTGGAACGTGAAACATTATTCGGAGATACAGCCTGCTTGATCTGAACCCGAGTGGTGCGTTGTTGTTGGACTTGTGAGCTAGTCACGGATTGGCCACAACACTATGTTCAAGCATCGGGTGGTTTATAAGTGGACTTGGTACCAGAACACTACGCCAACAACTGATGATTGATTTTGCGGTCATATCATCAGATCTGCTGCTCTATTTCTTCAGAGATAATGTGTGGAGGTCTGGACCCACAATGCAGACAATAAGCTCAATGGCAGATTATAAAAACAAAAGATTTATTAAAGAAAAGTTCAAGGAGCTGAAGCAGGGTTAGGGTTGCTGTGAGTCCAAGGTATCCAGATGAAGTCCAGGTGAGATTGAAGATGACGGCGTGAGGCAGAGTCAGGTGGAGAGGCTTTGTGAGGTCCAGAGGGGTAGCGGCAAAAACACAGGAAACTGGAAACAGGGAAAAACACAAAGTCAAAACTGGGCTACAAAGCTGGCAAGATATAAGATAAGATAAGATATTCCTTTATTAGTCCCACAGTGGGGAAATTTACAAGAGCACACTGAGAAAAATACTGAGCCTATACACTGAGGTAAGCTGGCAGTCTGGCGGCGAGCAGTGAACCAGGCCAGGGTTTTATCCGGAGTGAGTGAAGGTGGTTGATTGCAGATGGCTGGCAGGTGTGCAGGTGAATGGTTACTCCAGCTCCGCTCCAGACACACACAGAGGAGACAACAAAGACATGGAAAACCACTAGGATCCTAGGATCCTGACACAGAGCTGTCGACTGATCACCACCTGGTGGTGAGTGACCAGATGGTGGTGGAGGCTGCTGGTGAGGGTGATCTGGACATGGTGCTGGGGGCGGATGAGATTTGCCCTGAGATGCTGAATGCTCTGGACAGTGTTGGACTGTCTTGGCTGACACACCTGCTCGGTGTCAAATGGAGGTCGGGGACAGCGCCTATGGAATGGCAGACCAGGATGATGGTTCTCATTTTTTCGTCCTGGCCGTGGAACAGCGGACCAGCTCTTTACCCTCACAGTGCTGTTGGAGGGGTCATGGGAGTTTGCCCATCTGGTCTACATGTGTTTTATGGACTTGGAGAAGGCTTATGACCATATTCCCTGAGAAGTCCTGTGGGAGTTATGTGGGAATACGAGGTACCAGGGTTGCTGTTATGAGCCATCCTTGTATAACCAAAATGAGAGTTATGTCCATATACTTGGAAAAAAACAGCAGGTAATGCACCTGCCAGGTGCTTCTGATGTTCCCTGTGTGGACAAGTCTGTAGAGCTAGGGTGAGGAGCGCAGACATCCGGAGGGAGCTCGGAGTAGTGGCCATCTGATTCTGCCTCCGTTTGGAGGTTTTCCAGGCATGTCCAACTGGTAAGAGGCCCGGTGTGGACCCAGAACACGCTGGAAAGACCATACGTCTTGTCTGACCTGGGAACACCTCGGCGTCCCATAGGAAGAGATGGAAAACATGTCTGGGGATACGAATGTCTGGAATTCCCTGTTAGGCCTGCTGCCCCATGACCCTGGATAAGAGGAGGAAAATGGATGGATGGATGGATGGAGGGACATTGCTACCTACACAACATGGGTGATGGGTGTGAAAATGCCAATCCGCTTTGTGTTGGGTGTCAGATAGCACACATGATGTCTGAATCTTATAATAATGTCCTTCAGGTGTTTGTTTTGCAGAAACATTAGTGCATTAGGCTTTAACTTATTTATAACACAGATAATATTTACACTGACAAACTCAGCAATGTACAATTCAAGTCAGAATTCCTGTCCAAACAGAGTCACACCTCCTAAAGGATGTTTTCAATTTACCCATAATGTCCAATTAAATACCATTTAGTTCAAGGAAATAGTAACAAGTTATCACTGAACATAAAAAAGCTAAATAAACATCATTAAAATAGTGAAAAGTGACATTTATGTAACCTATAATTATTTTGTTATGGTGCTGATATTATTTGGAGCTCAGTCAATCATGTAAGGATTTCCATAAGTTTGAATTTGAATCAAATCACAAGCGTTAAACCTTGTTCTGGTGAGTTCATCTAAAGGAGAAATTCTGTTTACAGCTTAAAATGTCTTTATGTTAATGAGGAATTGGACATTTAGGAATAAAAAATTTGCGATATCTATATTTCAGTTTTTCTAGATTTTTTAAAATTAAAGCAGCAGTTAATAACTTTGAGCAAATATGGTAAATAATGTAAAACTATATAAAATGGTGACTAGATCCTGACAGTAGTGAATGAGACAGACGAGTCTTCCAGTCCTCCTAATGACATCTGCAACATTTCAACAACCAATCAGAGCCGACCAGTCTAGCTAACGCGCCGCCCACCACAGCTCAACAGTACACTACAAGACACGTCGTCGTGTTTCTGAGGGATGTAGTCAGTACAGTAACAGAATCCTGAGTCATATTTGATCAGCACTGCTTCGTTTGATCAGTTTGATCAGTCTGCTGAGACAGTTCAGCTCTGATTGGTTGTTTTCCTTTTTTTTTTCTAATCTTTTTCACAGATTATCTGTCTCATGCGATACTGTCAGGATATAGTGGTTATTGTTCTATTTGGATTATGAATATGACCTGGATGAATGAGAACCTTCAGTGATAATTGTGTGTTATCTAGATTATTTTTGATTAACTGTATAAATACTGCTGGAATGTTTGTGTCACCTAAATATGCCGTAGTTTTTAATAGAGCAGTCCAACTTATATACAGTATATAATTGAACTAATCCACGCCGGGACGACACACACACACCCGATGTGGATGCGGGTGTATTGAATGTTACACCTCTTCTGCTCCTGTGATGCTGCGGTGCGAAGCCCAGTGTAACACTGGATCCTCGCTCTGTGTGAAAGGGGCTATGGTGGGCTAGGACGGTTTCTGCTTGTGGATACTGGTCTCTGTGCTCATATCACACACTGCTGGTTTTTATGTGTGTGGGTTTTGAGACTAATTAAATGTCATTACCGGAAGTGGATTAATTATGTATGGCATAATTATTTCATATGCTAAGAATCAACAGTATATTAAATTCAACAGTAAAGGTTCCCATTTGTCCAGGTCTCTGGATATCTTGAAACTTTATTCATTTTGAAGTGATTGATGAAAATGTCCTCTAGACGAAACAGACATCAGCTGCTTTAAATGAACTACTTCACTTCACATGTCATGTAAAACTAGATGTGCCCCTAAGCTTTAAGTTATTACATTATGCGCTGAATTTATTACATTATTCAACTTTTTGTGCTTAGTTTATAATATAATAATGTCCTCATAATGTAATAACTTATTATATTATGAACTAAACTGTTATGTTATGTGCTCAGGTTTTTTACATTGTGCTGATTATTACATTTGAATTATGACATTATGTGCTAGTTGTTAAATTTGACTCGTTAGTATTCCACGACTCATCTAGTCATTACCGCAAAACCTCACCAAAGATGCTCTCTAACACCTTACTGAATCATCTGAATTTACACACGTTGGTTTAGTTTGTGAAAGTTAACCCACTACAACAGTGACTATGGTAACGGTAGAGATAAAAATGGCTGCCTCTCTGACCATCCTGCTGCACTGATTTGAGTGATAATGTCTACTCTACCCGTTCTAATTCTATGATGTCAATCAGCTCTCTCCTGTGTTGTTGTTGTTTATCATGATACTGACAGCAGTAAAAACAAAGCTGTTAGGCTCAAGTCAGGCAGGACTGGACTCAAAAGCACGACTCAAAAACAGAAGTCAAACAGTCTTTATTCGGTACACGGGTGGTCAATCAGTACAGCAAACAAGTCCAAAAACGCGAGGCTAGGGGCACGGTCAAAAAACAGGCAGAGATCAATACACACGAGGAGTCTTACTGAGTAATGATGGCGGGAACGCTTTCTCACAGGGAACAAAGACGAACTGGCACAGAGGGGAAGGGAAGCACACATTAAATACCAGTGAGGGGAGGGACTGACGATGCACAGGTGGACACAATCAGGGCGGGAAGACGATCAGACGCAGGTGAATGGTGCAGAATCTAGGTCAGAGGGAGGTGCTCAAACGTAGTGGCGGGAAGCATGCAGGGGAGGAAGTGATGTGATCTGGAACGAGAGGAAATGTTATAATACCAAAATAAAACAGGAAGTGCAGCATGCAAACAGAAACACCACACAGAACCTAAGACCTGGATGTAACAAAAGCTCTACTGAATGTCTTTTTGTTTCATGACATTCTGTTCACACACACACACACACACACACACACACACACACACACACACACACACAAACAAACAAACAAACAAACAAAAATAATGGATAAAAAAAAAAAAAATATTTGCCATCCCATGGTGTAAAACTAAAAAAGGGAAATAAAAGACTGTGTGTTGGATGTTGGACCCTGGCCTCTGATATTCAGTTTGTGTAGAGAGGAAGTGGTGTCAGTGATGTAACCAGAGGAGACAAACCATCATCAGCATCCACACGCTAGAGACTGTGTCAGTGGTTGCTAAGCAACACAATTAGCCAGCATCTAACTTCCTTTTATAGTCAGAGACTGCCTTCGGCTGGATGTCACCTCTCAGTGACTGTGTGTGTGTGTGTGTGTGTGTGTGTGTGTGTGTGTGTGTGTGTGTGTGTGTGTGTGCATATACACTACTGCTTGCAGAAATTGTTTTGGTTGTTAACTGTCATATATATATATATATATATATATATATATATATATATATATATATATATATATATATATATATATTAGTGCTGTCAGGCGATTAAGAAAATTAATCTAATTAATTACATGATTTGTAATTAATTAATCTAATTAATCACATTTTATTCTCATACCTGCTAAAAGCCCCCAAATAAAGAATTTGAATTCTAGGACATTACAAAATTGTAGTGCATGACTAATCAATAGAATACACCAAGAAGAGAAGATTTGAAATCCACATTTTTATTGGTTAAGTGTGCTTTATAAATGAAATTCAAAAGAAAAAAGGTCAAGCACATCAGCAAACCAATTAGGCCAGATGCATTTCTCAAAAATGCAATACAAATACAGTTAAATAAAATCAATAAAATTCAGAAATAAAATAAAGCTGAGTCTCAAATAGGCACATAAGCAGACTCTCAATCAAAATGAATACTAAAGCTGACTCAATACAGCAATTCAAAATGAATAGTATAACATGCCTCTAAATAAGGCAACATCAATAGCAAGATGCCAACAGCATTTCCTTTAAAAGGGTCAGCTAACGTTACAGGAACTGACAACAGACAACTCTATGTGTCCTTGAGCCAGTTGCTCAGACAAACAAGCTTGTTTACATTGTGTGAGTGTGAGGCTGCTCTCTTCTTTTCAATGATGTTACCTGCAGTGAAAAGAGTCTCTCACCTGGCCCAGACGTGGCAGCGGTAGCCAGGTAGGAGGAGAGGACAGCTGTTCATCAGCTCCTGGTGAGCTGCCACCACTCCAGTGGACACTCATGCATTCAATGCACGGCTCAGCTTTGTAGCGGGCTAGAGGCCCCCGCTGCTCCTAGTCCGAGTCAGAGTACGAGTGAAAGGTCCGAGTGGGCTCGCCTCGCTCTCCTGTGTCGCGTCCGTCTCTGTTGTCAGTCACCCTGCTTTTGACTAGTGGCGCAGGTACGAAGTGACGCCACTGCAGCCTACGGGTCACTCAATGGGCCAAATTTACAATGACTGACTTGCCACTCACGATTAATTGCGTTAATTTTTATAGCGCGTTAATTTGCAGCGTAATTAATTAATCTAATTAATGCGTTAAACTGACAGCCCTAATATATATATATATATATATATATATATATATATATATATATATATATATATATATATATATATATATATATATATATATATATATATATGGGAGGAGGAGCTGAATGTTCATAACTGATTCCCTAAAGCCATATCTCTGTAATGTAGATAAAATAAATGTCCAGTACAAAGCCATATCTTTGTTCCTTGTATATATATATATATATATAAGAAAGAAAGAAAGAAAGATATTCCTTTATTAGTCCCACAGTGGGGAAATTCAGTTTTACACTCTGTTGTTCACACAGTACATATACATGCGTCAATGGAGAGATGTCAGAGTGAGGGGGCTGCTCCTGACAAGCGCCCAGAGCAGTTGGGGGTTTGGTGCCTTGCTCAGGAGCACCTCGGCAGTGCCCAAGAGGTAAACTGGCACCTCTCCAGCAACCAGTTGGTCTTGGTCCATGGGGGTCTTGAACCCGTGACGTCCGCGTCCTAACCCAATATATATATATATATATATATATATATATATATATATATATATATATATATATATATATATATATATATATATATATATATATAAGCACTATATATGCAGAAAACGCTTTTGTCAGAGTAAACTTTGACATTACAAAGATATGGCTTTAGGGAATCAGTTATGAACATCCAGCTCCTCCCCCCTACTGTCCAGCTGTGTTTACAATGTGAATTCCTGGATATTTAATGTTCATCTACTACCACCATCTTCTTGAGGTGTGCTGCAGTAGTTGGTCTTATGACATGATAAACTACCTTTGACTCAAATTATTGAAGACTGCTTTAAATTAATATCTAATTAAGATAAGATAAGATAAGATAAGATGAACCTTTATTAATCCCCGGAGGGAAATTCGGGTGTCTTAGCAGCAGCAACAGTACAGATAAATACAGTACAGTAAAAAGTAAAAGAGAAGGTGCAGTGAATGAAATAAGGTGCAATGAAGAAAATTGACAGTAAAATAAATAACAGTAACAGTAATAGGTAAAGTGCAGCAGGTGGTGAGTATTGTATATGCACAGCATATGTATATGTAATGATATAACTATTTGTAATATATACATTTGGAATAAATATGGAGCAGATGATCAGAGTCACATGGGGGTCAGACCTTGGTTCTGGTTCAGACCTTGGTTCTGGTTCAGACCTTGGTTCTGGAGCCTGATGGCCACCAACAGAAAGGACCGACCCAGACGGTTTGTAGTGGGCCGAGGGGGGATCGGTCTCTGGCTGAATGGACTCCTCATCTGGACCAGTTGGTCATAGAGGGGGTGGGAGGGGTTCTCCTCCTGGTCCTCCCCTCTGCCACCACCTCCAGACTGTCCAGCTCACATCCAACCACAGACCCAGCCCTCCTCACCAGTTGGTTCAGTTTGGTGGCCTCCCTGGTGCTGATGCCACCCCCCCCAACATACCACGGCGAAGAACAGAAAGCTGGCTACTACAGACTGGTAAAACATCTGAAGTAGCCTGTTGCACATGTACTACTACTACTACTACTACTACTGCTACTACTACTACTACTACTACTACTGCTACTACAGACTGGTAAAACATCTGGAGTAGCCTGTTGCACACGTTGAAGGTCCTCAGCCTTCTCAGGAAGAATAGTTTGCTCTGTCCCTTCCTGTAGAGGCCTCAGAGTTGTTGGACCAGTCCAGTTTACTACTACTACTACTACTACTACTACTACTACTACTACTCCCTTCCTGTAGAGGCCTCGGAGTTGTTGGACCAGTCCAGTTTACTACTACTACTACTACTACTACTACTACTACTACTCCCTTCCTGTAGAGGCCTCGGAGTTGTTGGACCAGTCCAGTTTATTGTTTAAGTGAACTCCCAGGAACTTGTAGTTGTCCACTACCTCCACCTCCTCCCTCCTCCTCCTAATTAACACTGTAATACTATTACTATTACTACTATACTACAGTGTCATACAATCACAGTCATATCTTTGACAAAATGCAAACTAAAACTAAACATCCACTTACTTACCATCCCTTTCGAAGCAGGCTTAGACCTGCGCCACCTCAAACTGCTGGAAGGAAGAAGAAGAAGAAGAAGATCTACCTTTATTAGTCCCACAGTGGGGAAATTCAATTTACACTCTGTTTTAACTTTAACAATAATACATGGTACATGCACACAAACACACACACACATGCAGTAATGGAGAGATGTCAGAGTGAGGGGGCTGCTCCAGACAAGCGCCCCGAGCAGTTGGGGGTTTGGTGCCTTGCTCAGGGGCACCTCGGCAGTGCCCAAGAGGTAAACTGGCACCTCTCCAGCTACCAGTTCACACTCAGTTTTTGGTCCATGTCGGGACTTGAACCGGTGACCCTCCGGTTCCCAAGCCAACTCCCTACAGACTGAGCTACTGCCGCCCCGGTTAAAGGAGCCGGTTAATTTAGCCTCGGTGGCGTCCAGCTCCCTTTACAGCATGGCCACCTTTTGTTCTGCCCCCCTGCATCGGCACACCTGCAGCACCAGGACTTCCATACATTTAGCATGTGTCCTAGTGCTTTTATTATGGAGGTCCTGGTGCAGCACTCCAGGGTCTGAGCAGGCATACAAAACAACCAACGTACATACCAATCACATGAACGAGCACTTTAGACAAGCTGGTCTTAAAACATGAGACAAAACACATTCAGCAACTGAAACAACTACTAAGCTTTAAGTGCTACTATCTCCAATTGCATATGTTATAGGATTAATAATAGTAAGTATTTAACATAAGTACTCAATCAGCAATATATCAAATGTATGACAATTATCAACTAATGTACATTCAAATATCCTTTTAACAGGCTTTTCTGCTTAAAAGGTCATAACATATCATTACCCCTCATCCATCCATCCATCTTCAACTGCTTATCCCGTTAGGGGTCTCGGGGGTCTGGAGCCGATCCCAGCTGGCATTGGGTGAAGGCAGGTTCACCTGGACAGGTCTCCAGTCCATCGCAGGACACATAGAGACAGACAACATAGAGACAGTCAACCATTCACACTCACATCCACACCTATGGGACATTTAGAGTCATCAGTTAAACTAAACAGCATGTCTTCGGACTGTGGGAGGAAGCTGGAGTACCCGGAGAAAACCTACGCGTCCTAACCCAAGTCCTTACGGACTGAGCTACTGCCGCCCCCAACACATACAGTATATAGTATAAGAGCAATATACTTGCTTACTTAGTTATAACATGCTTTTCTTCTGCTCCTGTCCTCGTCGTCTCATTGTCTACAGCCCGCGATATTCAAATGAATACGGTGCTAAACTACAGTATGTCTCCTAATGCCAAGTAACTACCTGATTAACCCTCTGAAACCCAAGCATTGGTTTTATTGATGTACAGTATAATATCCCTCTCCTTTTTAAAGTGCAGCGTGCAGGCTACAGCCCCCAGTGAATGTATCTAAAAAACAGTAGTAAGGACAGATCACAATGGACGGGTTGACACAGAAGAATCAGAGCATAGTCTTAATTATGAGCCTGTTATGTGTCCAAAAGACCAGGGACAGCAAAGACTTAGGAGAAATAACTTGGATAGTTGGGGGTGCAGACATGGGTATAGAGGGTGTAAAGAAGGGGGCTCAGCACGGAGCCCTGTGGGGCGCCTGTACTGATGCTGAGAGCTGAGGATCGATGGCGTCCTACGTCACTTGGTATGATAGTATTAAAGGCAGAGCTAAAGTCTATGAAGAGCAGCCTGGCGTAGCTCCCTTTCTGCTGTGGCAATGGCGTCTTCTGTAGACCTGTTTGCCCCGTATGTGAACAATATGTTACAACACAGGAACACAGGCTGGACTCAAATGCAGACTCGAGACAGGGCTTACCAGAAACACGATGTTTAATGGGACAAAACAGGTCGGTACACAGGTAATCAGACAGCCGAGACAAATCCAAATCAGCGGGCAAAAGGCAGAGTCGAAAATCAGAAACTGGTCAAAATTCACGAGAGGTCAATACACTAGAAGAATGCTGGATCGCTTGGGTCACAAAGAAAGCAAGACGAACTGGCACAGGAGGGATGGGGAGGACGCATTAAATACTAGTGAAGGGAGTGGATAACTATGCACAGGTGGACACAATCATGGCGGAGGGAAGACGCTCAGACGCTGGTGAATGGTGTGGGAAACTAGGTCAGGAGGAGGTGCTCAACAGTGACGACGGGAGGCATGCAGGGCAGGAAGTGACGTGCTCTAAAACGAGAGGAGAAGTTAACTACAAAATAAAACCGGAAGTGAATACATGCAACATGCGGACTAAAACATGAAAACACACTAAGACTTCACATTCCTAACACAATATTAAGCAAGAACACGTATGTAGAAGCCAATAATGTAATAACAGCCGATAACGTAATAACAGCCGATAACGTAATAAATTTGCCCTATTTGAAATGTAATAGGCCAATAACGTAATAACTGGCCAATAACGTAATAAAAGTCCTGAAACGATAACGTAATAACTTTTGGCCAATAACGTAATAATTTATTACGTTATTGGCCTGATAAAAGAAAAAACTTTGCAAATGTAATAACTGAGCCAATAATATAATATGTCATTTGATCTAAATATTTTATTGAACTTATAATTGGATATAACTGTGAAAATAAATACTCTCTCAGTCTCTTCCTCAGTCTGTGCCTACAACACTTATGTTTATAAACACAGACAATTTATATATTGCATGTAAACCTTTAATATGAAAACTATGCCTCTTTGAGGATGACATATTCTCAAATGAAATGACCACACACGTTGGCCAAGAAAAATGTAAGCTTTATTAAACAATTAAACTTTGTAACAATTGGAAAGAATCAGGAAAGAATTAAGGATATCCTGTCTTCTCCTTAAATAACTGGAATGTCAAAATCTGCTGGTTTCAGTTTTTAACTTCTTTCAAGACCCTGAACTGTAAATTAAAACATATAGCATGAGTTTCAAAATAACTTTGTACAATTGTCACTTTTTTAAAGAACTAAACATTCATCATAAAAAACACAATTAAATTTAAATTATTTGCTAACCTGAAAAAAACAAACAAAGAAAAAACACCAACTAAAAAAGGTCAGTTCTTCTTCCAGTAGATGTCCTTAATTTTGTACTGGCCAAAGGCCACATGACTTAACACAATCCAGGCTTTCATCCATCTACTGTCCTTGCTAAACAGCTCTTTAAGACGTGTGCTGATACCACTGCCACGTCCAGCAGCCTTGTAGAGTTTCATAACGCTTATTGAACAGTTGTTATTTTTCTCAAGTTCCAAATTCTCAGCAAGCCTCTCTCTGATGTGAATATGAGGATGAAATGGTGCAGCAAGGTTGCGGAACAAGACTGAGACACGATTGAACGTTCCTAACATGGACATGTCTTGATTGAGAGAACAGGCAATGATCATTGACAGGACTTCTGTGGGTAGATATGGAGGTTCCTTGACTGACATGGTGAGGGATGCTGGCAAAGTGTTGGCCGTAGATTGAACTTCAACATCAAACATAGGGACAGGTTCATTGTCGGTGATACATGTAGGGCAGGGTTCAGTGTTAGACAGCGGGCCATCTTCAACATCAGACACAGGGCCGGATTCAGTGTTAGACAGCGGGCCATCTTCAACATCAGACACAGGGCCGGATTCAGTGTTAGACAGCGGGCCATCTTCAACGTCAGACACAGGGCTGGATTCAGTGTTAGACAGCGGGCCATCTTCAACGTCAGACACAGGGCTGGATTCAGTGTTAGACAGCGGGCCATCTTCAACATCAGACACAGGGCCGGATTCAGTGTTAGACAGTGGGCCATCTTCAACGTCAGACACAGGGCTGGATTCAGTGTTAGACAGTGGGCCATCTTCAACATCAGACACAGGGCTGGATTCAGTGTTAGACAGTGGGCCATCTTCAACGTCAGACACAGGGCTGGATTCAGTGTTAGACAGCGGGCCATCTTCAACGTCAGACACAGGGCTGGATTCAGTGTTAGACAGTGGGCCATCTTCAACATCAGACACAGGGCTGGGTTCAGTGTCAGATAGATGGCCAGGTTGGGAGTTATTTCCAAGAGACACTCGATTCATCTCAGCCTCCTGAATGGCCTGAATATAAGGAAATATTGGTCCCTCTAAGCTAACATAATGTTCCCCGTGTCCTTCAGCAAAATGGCCAAGAACCAAGACAGGCAAACTTTCACAAAAACAACCAGTTGGTGAGATAACAGAGGCTGCCTCTGAACCAAGAGTTGAGAGAATAAGAAACTGAACACTGAATATCTGTGATGCTCTTTGAACAGTGAGGTGGTCACCATATGTGCCATCTAGTGCCATCCTCTGTAAGTAATCTGCCCATGTCCCCTCGACATACTCTGAAAGGGGTGTCCCATCGATTCCATACGGATGAAGTGTTAAATCTGCCACAATATCTTTGCGCAATAGTGATGCAGAGCGGAAAATTCCAATAGTGCTCAATTGGTCAGCAATAGCAGCAAATTGGCAACTGCCATCTGGCATCGGGTCAAAGTGAATCATCAGGTTTGATGATTCAAAATACTCCAATCTGTCCTCATGTGTATAAGGAATTCGCAGGTGCATCTGTTGAACTATTTTGGGCTGAGACTTTGGGCGCTGCTTTTCTTCTCGTCTTGTTACACTGGTGACATTGGACACTGAAAACCACTTTTGTGTTGCAGTGGGGCTATTTGGCATATGGAACTGAACCTTATATTTGTGCAACTTTAGGTTTCTTTTCACAACTAAACCTGGAGTTACAAAATGTTTTTTTGAAACTCTGTGATTACCACTCTTCACTCTGACCAACACATTGTCATTTACCCTATATACAGAGGATTTATGACTTCTCGATAAAGTTGTTCGCTGTGCGCAGTGCTGTGTTGCCTTTTGTGCCCTTCTCCTAATCTTTATTCGCTTATCTTCAAACAAAAGCCTATGCTTTTGGGTGGGCAGTGTTTGATGTTGTGGTAGACATTGCTCTTCAGGAAATTCAGCTGGGGAACAGGTTAACCTGTTGGACAATCTGTGACTTTTTCTTCCATAGTACACCTGAAAAGGAGACATCCAGCTCAAAACCTCCTTTGGATGTTCATTCATTATCCTGGCATATGTTGGTAAATGTTGGACCCAGTTGATTCCTCCTTGTTGATAGTTGACTAAGTCGTACATCATCTTTTTCCTGAGTACACGGTGGCTTCTCTCCACTTTACCCTGGCTCTGGGGATGATATGGCGAGCTCTGAATTATTTTTACCTGAAGGGATTCCATGAGTTTTTTTACTGCTCCTTTGAATTCCTTTCCTTGATCATGCTGTATAACCTTCGGTGGACCATGCTCAGTGTAAATGTCCTCAAGATGTCTGGCAATCTCAGTGCTGTGTTTACTCTTCAGTGGTCTTAGCCAGGTGTATCTGCTAAATACATCTATTATCGTCAGGATGTACCGATACGTAGCTCTAGCATGCTTGACTCTCCATTTACCCATGTCAAGCAGGTCTATCTGGTGACGAACTTGAACTGCTTTGGCTTTAATGGATTTTGGAATGGGTTTGTTTTCAAAGGTAGCCTTATGCAGTTGGTAGCGTCTTGATCTGTCCAATGAGTCTTGAATACTAGCTCGACTGATGCCAGAGTATTCTTCCCGAAGTTGTATGTTCAGTTTTCTTGCACCAGAACCTTTGGTTTCATCGAGAGCCTTGTTCACAACTGCAACGATAGTTGACTTCCTAGCTACCAGTTTTCCGTTGTATGTAATTGTCTGGCCTTCCTCACCGAGGGCATAATGTTGCCTATCTTCCGCCACAGTCGAATAAGTGCAGCACGCTGGATCCTTGTTCTCTCTGCTACAGGAATATTGAATTCCCCCTTGAGTGCACTGAGAATCACATCATAAGTGTCATCTGACATTTGTCTCTGTCCATGTCCTGCACATCCCCAGATGATACAGGAGAGGACAAAGATTGTTTGCAGTATTTTCATCTTTGCAGATCTGTGAAATACATACAATTGTGTTAAAGATTAAGGTGTGCACATGTACAAAACCACTAAACACTGAAAGCGAGAGGAGCTACGAGCCCTGCGTCTGTGCACGCCGCCATCTATGACCTATATGACCTTAATAACTTTGTCATGGAAATAAAACGGCTTCAGCACTCTGTGTAGGAAATCCCACCCAACCGAGTCAAACGCTTTTTCCACATCTGTTCCCACCACAACAGTCTCCATCTGATTTTTGACTACATGTTGCATTATGGGTAGGGTGCGCCTGATATTGTCCTGCGTCTGTCTGTGTTTTATGAATCCTGTCTGGTCTAAATCAGTTATTTCTGGCAGAATACTGTCTAACCGAATAACTGTAAATATTCCTTCCCCTCCTTCTTAATAACGGGAATAATGGCTTCTCTCCATGAATAGGGAATTTCTCCCTCCTTCAGCAGCCAATTAAATGCCTTCCTCAATCAATGGGATCAGTGTTGCTCTGATTGATCGTGAACCCGTCTGCCCCCCGGGACATACCGGCCTTCAGATTTCAGATCGCTTTGTTTATTTCCTCATCTGTAATTTCGGCAGTCAAAGCCTCGTTCTGTTTGTCTGTTACTCTCGGTAAACTTAAGGTCTTCAGAAATGTGTCAATCTGGACTTTACTGCTGGTTTTCAGTTGAGAACGGTATAAAAATTTTTGTAATAAGCTTCAAAGCACTTTTGAATTTCCTGTTTCGTCCACTGCTGATCTTGTATGCAGGGCCCTTATTTTATATATATTTTTTCAAGTTATATAGCAGCAATTTTGTTGACTTTCCCCCCACCTCATAGTATCTTTGCTTAATGGATCTCCTACGCATAAATCTCATTAATCTCTGCTCTCTTTTTTAATTTCTTGATTAACGCGCTCTTCCTATTTGTCTTTATGTTGTTTTCTAGCCTTTTAAGATCTAATTTAAATGTGTCTAGTTTGAATTGTCTTAGCTTGTTTAAATATGCTGATCTGGCTGTTATCCTCCCTCTCATCAGGCCTTGCAAGCATCCCACAGCACAGACGGCGACACCTCACATTATCGTTATCGCTATATACACTCCTGATCAAAATCTTAAGACCAGTTAAAAAATTGCAAGAATTTACGTTTTGCACTGTTGTATCTTAAGAAGGTTCTAAGTAGAGTTTCAAAATGCAAAAAGAAGAAATGAGAGCAAGAGACTAAATGTTTTGAGCAGGCAATTTATTGAAAAGAACAATTGAACTAAAATAGGCTGTTCAAGTCCGTCATTCTGGTCTCGACTTGCTCCTGTAGCTCCATTAACTCTCCAGTAGCTTCCTCCAGAGTCTGAGTCTGCTCCTCTGCTTCCTCAGTCTGCTTTTCGGCATCATCTATCCTCATGTTTGTCTTCTTGATGTCGTCTTTTATTTCTTTCAGACTTTCAGCGCTCTCCCGGCAGAACTCTCGTATTTCTTGTAAGACTGTTTCCAGGTCTGTCATGTTTAGCCAGGTTGCGTCGCTAGCTTAGCTTCCACTCTATCATCTGTTAGCTCTTCAGCTAGTGGCTAGCTCGCCTGCTAGCGTAGCTGGCTCGTTATCTTGTTCAATGTTCACATCCACGTTTTTAAGTGACTTTCGTTTTTTTCCTCTGGTCTTACTCATTTCCCTTACTGCCATATTAAAGGGTTTATGATCTAGGAGGAGTAGACCAATAAAGTTTAGTCTCCAGTTACTGAGAATCTGAATAGTTGAGCTCTAACCGCTGCTCGACGCTCAGGAGACCAGCGTGGACCGTACACTGACATGAACTGAACTACTGACCTGATAGGAAAAATTCATTTATCTGATGGAACTGTTCAAACTGGTGTTTGTCAAGTATGGCTTTGGATTATTTTCCTTGTTTAGAGAGGTTCCTGCATAATATAATATAATATAATGTAATATAATATAATATGGGCTGCACGGTGGTGTAGTGGTTAGCGCTGTTGCCTCACAGCAAGAGGGTCGCAGGTTCGATTCCGGCTTGGGACTCTTCTGTGTGGAGTTTGCATGTTCTCCCCGTGTCAGCGTGGGTTTTCTCCGGGTACTCCGGCTTCCTCCCACAGTCCAAAGACATGCTGTTTAGGTTAATTGATGACTCTAAATGTCCTGTAGGTGTGAATGTGAGTGTGAATGGTTGTCTGTCTCTATGTTGTCTGTCTCTATGTGTCCTGTGATGGACTGGTGACCTGTCCAGGTGAACCCGCCTTCACCCAATGCCAGCTGGGATCGGCTCCAAACCCCCGCGACCCCTAACGTGAAAAGCAGTTGATGATGGATGGATTGATCAGTCCGTAAGGACTTGGGTTAGGATGCGGAGGACCCGGGTTCAAATCCCCCATGGACCAAGACCAACTGGTTGCTGGAGAGGTGCCAGTTTACCTCTTGGGCACTGCCGAGGTGCCCCTGAGCAAGGCACCAAACCCCCAACTGCTCTGGGCGCTTTTTTTTTTTTTTGGTTTTCTTCCTTTTTTTCATTTCTCTCAACTTTTTCTGTCCTCCCCCCACCCCTTTTTTGGGAGGTCCTTTTCCTCTTCCTCCATCTCCTACAACACCAAACCCCCAACTCTCTGGCCTTTCAGGAGCAGCCCCCTCACTCTGACATCTCTCCATTGACATGTATATGTACTGTGTAACAACAGAGTGTAAAACTGAATTTCCCCACTGTGGGACTAATAAAGGAATATCTTTCTTTCTTTCTTTCTTTCTTTCTAACACTTAGCCACACCCCCATTCACAACGCCTGAACCGTCGTGGAGTCTTGTGGGAGGTATCAATGCACTTCGCAGTTAGTTCCTGTTTAATTGGTGGTTATTGCCAAATAACAACTAATGGAAATTAGCAAAAGAAAGCTATGCTCTGCGTAATGAGAGGATTCTGTATCTGAATCTGAATCATCTGACATAGATTTTATACAGTTTTTAGCTGCTTCTGTTCTGCATAGACTAAATGTGCATTTAATAAACTATTGGTGGAAAGTGAAAGTATTTTATGGGGGCGGCAGTAGCTCAGTCTGTAGGGAGTTGGCTTGGGAACTGGAGGGTCACCGGTTCAAGTCCCGACATGGACCAAGAACTGAGTGTGAACTGGTAGCTGGAGAGGTGCCAGTTTACCTCTTGGGCACTGCCGAGGTGCCCCTGAGCAAGGCACCAAACCCCCAACTGCTCGGGGCGCTTGTCAGGAGCAGCCCCCTCACTCTGACATCTCTCCATTGATGCATGTGCATGTGTGTGTTTCGGGTCTGCACGTACCGTGTATAAGTTAACAAACAGAGTGTAAAAGTTGAATTTCCCCTCGCGGGACTAATAAAGGTTGATCTTCTTCTTCTTCTTCTTCTTCTTCTTCTTCTATTTCTGCACGCTTGTGAAGGGGCGATGCAGGCTGCTATCTAACAGCCACCAGTGGCATTGTCTTATTATATTATGATAACATTATATCAGTTAAAACTCTACTGCGTAACCATGCATGTAGAGCTTGGATGACAGCTAATTTTAGGTAATGTAGCACATTCGACAACATACAAATATGTCATTTTTAGCCCAAAAGTGCAAGTTTTTCACCTTGTGTAGACAGCCACACTTCTCAGAATGCACTCCATGTCTTCACCCCTCATTTTCTGCATGTGCAAATGTAGATGCACATCATCTCTTTTGAAAATGACTGTAATTTGCATTTTTATGCAGATGATACTGTGCTTTATTCATCTGCTTCTACACTGGGAGGAGCATTCTCTATTCTTCCGAATTTCCCTCTGGGGATTAATAAAGGTTCATCTTATCTTATCTTATTGTGCAGATGGCTTTAACTCGATCCAGCACTCACTTCTAGACCTCACACTTGTCTTAAATGAAGCAAAAACAGAATATATGCAATCTAAATCCCACACTCTGAAGCAAATTGACCTCAATATTTGCACTTTGGATGCAAGCATGTTCAGCTTCACTCAGCACAGAAAAATGAACTTTGCTCATTACAGCTACAGTGCAGCTATACAGAGGCTTTTTCCATACATGTAATGCATAAAAATATGGTTTGTTGTCGTTTGCTGTCACACTTGTTTCTCCTCTCTCTTTTATCCCTCTTTATATTTCTTCTTGCTTGACAGTTGACTGGAAACTGGGCTCCCGTAAGACGTCTGTCTCCCGTAAGACGTCTGTCTCCCGTAAGACGTCTGTCTTGCTACATTTAGGTTACAGCAGGCAGATTGACACTCTGTCACCTAAAGTAAACACAAGCAAATGTCAAAACTCTAACTTGACATATTAAACAGGCGTGCAACATATCAATCGCGTCAAATCAATAACCATACTGCGCAGTCCTGTTTTAGACCTCTGTCAGCAGTGACACCACATCACATCATTTACATATAGCCAGTTGTCAATGGAAGTAAAAATCAAACATTAAACACAAAGCAAGGCTTTTATACTGTATACATGATCCATGAACAGCAGTGTTTGTTGGTGGATTTCTCCCTGCAGTCAGTCGCAGCTGTCTCTCTCCCGGTTAACTTCCTCCTGTGAAATTATTCTCCTCTCTTCTGTTTTTCAGGTAGAGGGATGGCGCTGTGCTTTCTTCTCTTCCTCTCTGCCGTGTTACTCAGAGTGTCTGCCTATAACACATCTGCCGGTAATGACCATGCTGCCTCACACATGCTTGTCTCTGAAACAATGGTTGTGGCTGAAGCTAGAGATGCAGCGATCGGTCTGCAGCCCATTCAAAGCTGATCCGGCATGATTGCTAACCAAGTCAACCAGTGTCATATTTCTTTCTTAAGTGTGAGTACAGAAGACAAACTGCAAGTCCAAAATAAGCCATGGCAGAACATCCTTAAAACATCTGGAACAACTAACTTCAGACACTTCCAACCCATTCTCATCCCAACTCGTCACATTCAGCTGTTTTGTCCTCCCCTTGGCATCACTTTATTTTTAGCATCAAAACTTCTATAGTTACCCTTGGCCTCACTTTAGGATTAGGCAACAAAACTACTTGGTTAGGTGTCAGACTAACACTCGTCATAGCTTTTTGCTTGTCGTTGATGGCTCCACTCTCAAGATGCTTCCTGGATTAGTCGAGCAGCATGCTAAGCCAAGACAGGAATGCAGAAACCCCCCGGTGAAATATGAAAGGAAAATATAGAAAACCATGTTAACCTTTGCGCCGCACATGTTAGGACTCTGAAGTAGAGGGAGGAGGCTGAGGTGGTGGGGCAAAGCTTTGCCAGTAGCAGCAGTGATCAGTGAGGAGGTCGCTATATTTAAACGGACCACCTTGTTGTGAGAATGATCTGTGATTGGTGTGACTGATCGTGATTCAATCAGCTGGCTGTCAGCTGATTACAGCTGGGCATATGACTTCCATGTTCTGTATGAACTATGTTAAGCTTCATTTCAGTCAGGAACACTCTCGTCACAGCGTTAACCATTTATTGCATGAATGGACGTACAGTTATGCTTACCGTGGATGGCTCCACTCTCCAGATGCTCCCTGGGTTAGCCAACCAACATGCTAAGCCAAGACCGTAATGCAATAAACCGTATGAACCAAAACAGGCCTGGCTAAGGTGAGACAGTTTGATGCTCTTTTTTTAGGCCGTTGAAGAGAAATGGAGGGGGTTCCCATGAAGGCTGCATACTGATGGATCTGCACATCTTAAATGAACCTGAATACCTTCCATGAAGGCTTTGATGGAAGAATGTTGCATTTTCTGTGATTTAATACAATGAACAATAAAAGCACAAATCAACAACAGAGAAAGCTGCGCTGAAGGAAGTGATTTAGGACCATGCAGTCACATATTTCTTGTAGACTTCGCCAGTCCAAGACACATGTAATGAGAGGGGGGAAAAAAAAAAAAAAAAAAAAAAAAAAAAAAAAAAAAAAAAAAAAAAAAAAAAAAAAAAAAAAAAAAAAAAAAAAAAAAAAAAAAAAAAAAAAAAAAAAAAAAAAAAAAAAGAAAAAAAAAAAAAAAAAAGGAGGAAAAAAAAAAAAAGAAAAAAAAGAAATAAAAAAAAAAAAAAGGAAGGGGAAAAAAAGGGGGAAAAAAAAGAGGAAAAAAAAAAGAGGAAAAAAAAAAAAATAATATGAAAAATTTTAAAATAAAAAAAAAAAAACCCAAAAAAAAAAACCCACCGCAGGGAGTGAAACACAACTAATACACTAGAACAAGAACTCAGTATAACAAAACACAACCAAATAATAAACTAATCAAAAACTAACACAAAGAGTCCATAGTCATCAGGCTAATATATAGGACTGAAGGATGCCTTCTAGTCTAGGACAGCTTGGTCGAAGCTGAGGCAACGCAGGCTTTGAGGTGCAGTGTGGGCAGAGGAGTCTGAATTCCTGGCATTTAAATCAGGGCAAAGATTCAGCAATTTTATCATCCAGGCCAGGTAGGTGTGCTGCTGAGAGTAAAATTTCCCATGACACATGACTATGTTAGATGTCTAACAAATCCATTAATAATGGAAATAGAAGAGCGATCATTATTGATTATGTTAACTGTTTTCTCATTGTCAGAAAAGTACGATTTCTTTCCTGGACCATAGGTTGCCCCAGAGGATGCATGCAATGACACTGAGATGTAACTGTAAGAGTTCGGTCGACTGTAAGTCGGAGAGCTCAGACAGACTGCACGTGACGGCGCTTCGTTACCTGTTGCTTTTCATTTCGGCGTCCATGTTAACGGGTTAGAGCATTCACACTGCCTGCGTGAGACGTGCATCTCTTCTAGAGATTTGAGGTCTATTTTTGACGTGAGCCACGTGTTTCACAGCAGCAACAGAGAGTGAAAGTGATCGTTTGAATGTATATTGACATCATATCAGCAACATTACTACATTTTCAATGTCTATATCTGTAGGAAATGTCACGGACATGAAAAAAGGTCGAGATGTATTTTTAAATCAACACTTCCTGCTTTCATTTGTTAACACAAGGCTTTTATTCTGAAATATGTGCAGAACAGTGTGGAACATGCAGTGACTTGCAGGACACTGTGAACGAATATAGTACGGGATTTTAATTGTGGATTATTACTGTTATTTATGAATGAGCACACGTTTCTTGACCTGTCTCTCTTAAAATAAATATAAATGATATTTATAATGACATGATATGGTCATTATGAGGGTCAGTTTCTATGCAGAAAGAAGAGCAGCAGCAGAACTGGTGTGAACAACAGACGCGTGACTCAGGCAGCCGTGAGGTAACGCCGCCGCCACGCGCTGCTCAGGCGTGCGGTCCGACCGAGCCTCAGTGATGGAGCCTGAGCTGGATCTCTGAGTCCCGTTGGTGTTGGAACGTACCATTACTCACCGGAGGAGGTGGTGTTTTTACATCAACGCGTAAACGAACAACGTCACATGTTGTAGTGCTAACCTGACTGTCAAAACAAGCATCAATCGTTTTATTCATTGATCCAGAATTTAGCAGATGACTAGAAAAACCACTGATCGACTCTCACATTATTTCTGACATGCAATTTACCAGGCTGAACGAGAACCAGGACCACTAACTAATGTTAGTCTGTCCTCTGAACCAGAACCAGGACTCCTAACTAATGTTAGTCTGTCCTCTGAACCAGGACCAGGACTAACTAATGGTACTGATTGGGTGCCTACACTCATGAGAACAGTTGGTGAGCACATACACTTGATTGTAGGAGAGTATAATCCAGAGTCTAGTAGAGGGATTTGCCTATGCGAATAGAACTAGGGTTACAATATTGTAACCTTTGTTTGGTGATCCATCCATCTGAACCACCCATCCACTCCGAGGTCACGGGGGGCCTGGAACCAGTCCCAGCTGAATGTTAGAGAACTAAACTGATAAATGGATGAAGACAGATCAGACCAGCACTGCTACCTCCACCTGGGAGCCCCTCAGCATTCTCAACCAGACCAGCCTTTTAATTCGCCAGGTTGGTGTGTGCGACATGAGCAGGACAAAGGCGACGCAGAGGGAGAGAAATAAGCCACAAAAATGGAAATAGACTCTGATAAAGACGCCAGCCAAGCTTTGATGTAGATGGGAAGTGACCTTGATACACACCGCCCACCTTCATTAATAATTCATTAAAGCAGGTGAACTCAATCAGTCCTGGGAGGAATCCAGCTCCTGGGGAGGCTGTGGCTCAGAGGGTCTGGGTCATCGATCCCCGGCTCCTCCGGTCACATGTCAAAGTGTCCTTGAGCAAGACCCAGAGGGCTGGACCATCAGTGCGTTAGATCAGATCCTTATGGCTGTCAGCAGCCATCAGCGTATGAACGTGGCTGAATGCTGACATGTGGTGTAAAGCGCCGTGAGCGGTCGTAAGACTGGAAAAGTGCTCAGAGCCTTGTCTGTGTGATGCCGTTCCACCGATATCTGATCATCCTCAGTCTGTCCTTCTGTTCCTGCCGTGTCCTCCCTGGGATCATGTATGTGGAACCTGCCGTTCCAGGTCCCCCCACGCTGTCAAACCAGATTACTGAACAGTCGAGGTGTGACCATACACCCAGCTCACGATACGATACATGATATTAGGCTCACCATCACGATATTATAACAATCGTTTTAACAGAACTAGAATGATGAGAATATATGACTAATAAAAAGTATCCTTTTACTCAAAACATGTGATGTAAAACAATGGTGCTGGTTGGGCTCTAGCTCAGTTTTGGGTGTTAACCAGCTGGTCTGCTCTTTAATGTAACTGTGTTTAACTCTCTTCTATTTCTGTCGGTTTCCTTTATTATTTTAGTTTGTATTTATTCACTTTGACTCTGGACGTCACTGAAAACGAAGGGTGTCCTGGTTCTGGTTCAAGGAAGACAGATTAGAGGGCCGGCCGCAGACACAAGGAGCCTTCGCAGCAGACAACAAGAGAGCCAGACCAGGCCCGCAGAGACAGCAACAAGAGAGGCCCCAGCGGAGAACACAAAAGCCGTAGGAGACAAAAAGACCGAAAACCATGGGACAGACAACAAGAGAGCCGGCGGCGGGCAGACAACATAGAGACCCGCAGAGACAGCAACATAGAGACCCTCGACGCACAAGCCGCTTCAGACCAACAAGAGCGCCGACAGACACATAGAAGCCGCACGGACGCAACGGCCCCAAGACAACACAAGAGAGCCGCCACACAAGGAGCCGCGCGGGAAGACAATAGGGCCGCGGACAGACAACATAAAGCCGCGCGACCACATAGGCCCCCGAAGGGAAAGAAAGAAGGCGGCGCAAAGGGGGCCCCCTAGTAGTCCTGGTCTGGTCAGAGGACAGACAACATTAGGGCCGGCGCAGGGACAGCAGCAAGTTAGAGCCGTCAGACGAGCACAAGAGAGCCGGCTTCAGAGGACAGACAACATAGTAGAGCCGGCGGCAGAGGACAGCAGACCTTCTGCGGAGCAGAGGCCGGCTGTCAGAGGACAGACAACATTAGTTAGTAGCCCGTCTCAGGACAGACAGCAAGAGAGCCGCGACAACAGACACTAGCGCGCAACAACAACATAGAGAGCCTCGCAGGGACAGACAACATAGAGAGCCGCCAGACGACAGCAACCGCCAGACACAACAAAGAGCCTCTCGCCCAAGACCCCAAACCAAACCGCGGCGCACAAGAGCCGCGCCAAAGCCCCCCACCCCGGGAGAGCCGCGCAAGGACAGACAACAAAGAGCCGCGCAAACAGCACAAGAGCCCACACCAAACCCCACAAAGACCGACCGTCCTCAATGATTCCTCCAGATTTAAATAAAAGTAACTCAGTACTTAGTTAGTGGTCCTGGTTCTGGTTCAGAGGACAGACTAGCATTAGTTAGTAGTCCTGGTTCTGGTTCAGAGGACAGACTAGCATTAGTTAGTGGTCCTGGTTCTGGTTCAGAGGACAGACTAACATTAGTCAGTAGTCCTGGTTCTGGTTCAGAGGACAGACTAACATTAGTTAGTAGTCCTGGTTCAGACTGAGGACAGACTAACATTAGTTAGTAGTCCTGGTTCTGGTTCAGAGGACAGACTAGCATTAGTTAGTAGTCCTGGTTCTGGTTCAGAGGACAGACTAGCATTAGTTAGTGGTCCTGGTTCTGGTTCAGAGGACAGACTAACATTAGTCAGTAGTCCTGGTTCTGGTTCAGAGGACAGACTAACATTAGTTAGTAGTCCTGGTTCAGACTGAGGACAGACTAACATTAGTTAGTAGTCCTGGTTCTGGTTCAGAGGACAGACTAACATTAGTTAGTGGTCCTGGTTCTGGTTCAGAGGATAGACTAGCATTAGTTAGTAGTCCTGGTTCTGGTTCAGAGGACAGACTAGCATTAGTTAGTAGTCCTGGTTCTGGTTCAGAGGACAGACTAGCATTAGTTAGTAGTCCTGGTTCAGACTGAGGACAGACTAACATTAGTTAGTAGTCCTGGTTCTGGTTCAGAGGACAGACTAGCATTAGTTAGTAGTCCTGGTTCTGACTGAGGACAGACTAACACTAGTTAGTAGTCCTGGTTCTGGTTCAGAGGACAGACTAGCATTAGTTAGTAGTCCTGGTTCTGATTCAGAGGACAGACTAACATTAGTTAGTAGTCCTGGTTCTGGTTCAGAGGACAGACTAGCATTAGTTAGTAGTCCTGGTTCTGGTTCAGAGGACAGACTAGCATTAGTTAGTAGTCCTGGTTCTGGTTCAGAGGACAGACTAGCATTAGTTAGTAGTCCTGGTTCTGGTTCAGAGGACAGACTAGCATTAGTTAGTAGTCCTGGTTCTGGTTCAGAGGACAGACTAGCATTAGTTAGTAGCCCTGGTTCTGGTTCAGAGGACAGACTAGCATTAGTTAGTAGTCCTGGTTCTGGTTCAGAGGACAGACTAACATTAGTTAGTAGTCCTGGTTCTGGTTCAGAGGACAGACTAGCATTAGTTAGTAGCCCTGGTTCTGGTTCAGAGGACAGACTAACATTAGTTAGTAGTCCTGGTTCAGACTGAGGACAGACTAACATTAGTTAGTAGTCCTGGTTCTGGTTCAGAGGACAGACTAACATTAGTTAGTAGCCCTGGTTCTGGTTCAGAGGACAGACTAGCATTAGTTAGTGGTCCTGGTTCTGGTTCAGAGACTAACAGCCTGTAGGTAACGTCAGAAATAACCTTAGAGCTGATCAGTTTTATTGCTCGTCAGCTGGATAGATTATGGATCAATAAATGAACCTCGTGACGTTCTTCATCATATCCAGGTCAGCTGTTTGACGCTGTGATATGTGAATATATCTGAAAACCGGTGTCCTGTTTTTATCCCTGGATGCGTTTCTGTTTCAGCGCTGCTGTTTTCTGCTTCGTCGATTGTTTCTGTCAACAGTGTTCTCGGCTCTCGTATCGTTCGTGTGTTTCCGGTCATAGTTATCTATATGATATCAGTCATGCTTTTTATGGCGTTCCCAAGTCACAGACCAACAAGACTCATCAGGTCCAGCTACAGCTGATGTATTCAGGATGAGGCTTTGAGACTTGCAGTCCTAATCGGTGAATCTGGTTCATTTTGGGGTTCCCGTGTGTGATTGGCTGCTGAGGTGTCACTCACATTCTTATCACAGCTCCCTCAGTTAATGACGCAGCATTAATAAACACACACCCGTCACACACTCCGTGGATTATCACCGTGTCATAGTGGAGAAACTCGAAGCTGTGATCCTAGTCGGGTCACCCATGACGACAAAGTGGAGTGGAAGGTTCCCGATGAAGAGCAATCCAACCAAGACATCAACAGTGGAACAGGAGGAGGATGATGCTGACTTTAAGGCAGCATCCCAGTGACTGGGAAGGTGCATAGAGGGGTGAAAAGAGCCCTTCAACAGCCTCGGTCTGGTTTAGGATCCACTCTGCTCACCCTACCGGGGATTTACACCAGACACCAGCACTTCACTGCTGTAATAATAACTTTATTCTTTCTGGCCAGGATCAAGTAAAATATACTTACCACTAAAAAACGGACTTACCACTAAACCTAATATTCATGAATATATTATGTAAATCGTACATAATTACAGCGAAGTTATTTATTCTAACTAATAAAATGAAGTCAGTTTAGTTCGTCCAGGGTACTGTCGCCTCACAGCCTCACAGGTTTCAATCCAACCTGGGACCTTTGTGTGGAGTTTGCATGTTCTCCCCGTGTTAGTGGGGTTTTCTCCGGGTTCCCCGGTTTCCTCCCACAGTCCACAGACATGCAGGTTAACTGATGACTCTAAAGTGCCGCTAGGTGTGAATGTGAGCGTGAATGCAGCAGGGATTAGTTCCAGCCCCTCTGACCCTGAACAGGATGGCTGGATGACAACAAATCTATGGGATTCTTATCAAAAATTTACAATTTATGTGTTTCTACACAGTAAAAATATTAATATCCTCCCTAGGGCTGAATGATTTGGGGGAGGTATCTAATGGCTGTTGAAGACTTTCGTTAACCGACGCTTTAAAGAACCGTGTGGTGCTTTGGTACGAGGGTCTTCATTGCATTTTGATGGTACTGTACCAGCTGGGAGGTTTTGGATATAAACAGTTCAAAAAGGCATTTAAAAGATGGCCTAAACAGTCAGTTTTCTGTGCTGTTTGGGAGGTGACTAAAGTAGTAGCTTTAGCAGTGGGACAAAAAAATGTATACGAAGTATGAAGTTATTGATTTTCTTTCATGTCTTTGTGAACATGAAATCTTTTATCCTCTCTGGGCTGTGCTGTTACAGCTCATTGTCATTCCCAGGATGCCAAATACTGAAGCTCCCAGCTTTCCATTAACTATAATGTAAACCCATCTGCAGCAACAGTAAAAGCTTATCGCCAGTACTGTGGTGAGTCAGTTTAAGAGCCAAAGACGTTAATAGAGCAGGCGGAGGAGAGGTCAGTCATCAGTCATTTTCACTGTAAACATGTAATCATTTCAATACCAACCATGTGTTTTTTCTTAAACCTAAATAAGTAGTTTTATTGCGTAAAAAAAGTCTTGCTTCATTCTTCTGACTACAAAAATAGACATATGACTAAAACAGAGATGACAAAGCTCAACAAGATAAAATAAAGGACTGCACTGACCCAGTGAGGAGTGCAGAGAGAGTTTTGCCTGTGGACATCACCAATCACTGAATATCGTCTGATAAACCTGTTATGAAAATCAATGAATGTAAAAATATAGTACTTGAGGCAGAAATAATTGAGGTGGCAGAATTTAATTTCTGGCCCTTTGTCACCTTCCAAAGCTGTGCTTTTATCTGTAGCCTAAACTTTTAAATACGTCCGTGTCAGACAATCTGAACATGCAAATCTGTCTCCTCCCGGGCCTCAGCTGGCCCCCTTAACTCGGTCCTCATCCCTCTGAAAGCACCGTGTCTTCATATGAAACCAGTGCTCAGTTTACAGTAAGCTCTGCCAGCAGCAACAAGCACAGGCCTCATGAATTCTGTCTCACTGGAGAAGAATTAGACGTCTGTAAGAAGTGAGCCGAAAACGTGACAGAGGTCTCCATCTAGTGGTAGGGTCACCACACAGTCTGACAGCCCTTCAAAATAAAAGACAGACACTCTCTTAGATTTCAGAGACTGTGTCAGAAAGTACTTTTCTCTTTATTTCTACTCTTTGTTTTTCATCTCTGGCTTTTTATTTGACTCATTTTGTGCTCATCTGTACCTTCGGTCATGTCATCCATCCATCCATTTGCATCTGCTGATCCTGTTCAGGGTTGTAGGGCCGATCCGAGCTGACACTGGGTACACCCTGGATGGGGTTCGCCCTGGATGGGGTTCGCCCTGGATGGGGTTCGCCCTGGATGGGGTTCGCCCTGGATGGGGTTCGCCCTGGATGGGGTTCGCCCTGGATGGGGTTCGCCCTGGATGGGGTTCACCCTGGATGGGGTTCACCCTGGATGGGGTTCGCCCTGGATGGGGTTCGCCCTGGATGGGGTTCGCCCTGGACCGGTCACCTGGCCTCACACATAGAGACAGGCAATTTAGAGTCATCAATTAACCTTCATTTCTTTGGGCTGTGGGAGACAGTAAGCCCACGCTAACACGGGGAGAACATGCAACCTCCACACAGAAGGACCAAGCCGGATTCGAACCTGTGACCTTCTTGCTGAGAGGCGACACCGTGCAGCCATCATTCATCCAGTCACTAAGAATTATTTGAATGGGTATAGTGTTCAATTCAAGGTTTTGATTATTTGCTTCTTAATTTCATTGAATATTCAGTCTAATTTCACCACCTTTTAAGATAAGATAAGATATTCCTTTATTAGTCCCACAGTGGAGAAATTCACAATTTATGTGAATTTATTTATATATTTACAATTTATGTGGATGTGTCATCAGTGCTGATAGTAAATGTGTGAATTCGCCAGTGCATGCTGTATTGATCTTGACAGCTGATTTCTCCAGCACAGCTCTGCCCAGCGAGGAGGAAAACGTCGGTGCGTAGTATCGAGATGCACTGATTGTGATGTTCTGGGCTGATACTGATGTTTGATACCAAGGTTTCCGTTTATCTTGTTTTTGCTGTTATTTATTCCCCTTCTGTGCCAACCTCTTCATTTATTTGACTAACTACATGACTAAACTATGAGCAGAAAACAATTGGCTAAATGATAGGATGGAAAAAGGCAAACTAAAAAGTACATGAGTACAATGAATACAACACTGAACATTTATGAACAGAAACTAATCAGATGGGACCAGATCAATTCAGTCACTGATATGTCTCAATTAAATTTGTCATTTGACTTTTACCTATCAACTAAATTTAGTTTTGGTATTGATGCACTGAGAGTTTAAGGAGCACCAGGGAAGACTGTGAAGTAGTTTCATATTATAAATGTAGGTGTTGTCTAATTTAGGTTTAGAGCCTATTGATGGATTTCTTAATTATTCTGCCATCTAATATCAACTATCACTCTCTTAAGTGGAATTATTTATTAATTGACTGTAAATTTGTTCATTAGCCTAATCATCAACACTTTCACTTCTGAAAATGAATTTATGTATGAGCTGCTGAGGAGTAGGTGGGAGGTGCTGGTTACCAGGAGTGGGAATAGATTCTGTCTGGACCGCCGCCTGTTGGACTTCGTTGTTGGATCCCATGGTGCGACTTGGCATCAATCATCGTCCCAGTCATTCTCAGACACCTTTGGCCGACATGCTCCTTCGGACTGTAGATGACGGTCTGCATAGATGCAGCGGCTGTTCTGGCTGCTGCAAAGGGTGCTAATATCTGTCTTAATGTTTGTTATAAAGTCTGTCCTACTCGTCTGACCTATGACTGTAAGACCCTTCTGGACATGGGTTTACAGGATACCAATGAAACCGCCAGAGAATCTATCAAACAACAATTACCAACAATTACAACAATTAACAATTCCTAACCCTAACCCATAGCCTCGGACTACTGTGGAGGCCACGCCCCACCACCATAGCACCGCCTCACATACAGTCCCCTCCCAAACTACTACAACAGCGAGGCCAGTTCTTTTATTTCTGCTCTACTCTGAACGTGGGTTTGATATCAACAGATGAATCTGAGACCAGTCATCAGTGTTTCAGCTTCTATTTCCATCTAGATCTGTTCCACTACTCAGCAGGTAGCACCGTTTGTAACAGAACTCCACATTTTACGCTGATCCACAGTCCAGGATCAGATAGACTTCAGATACATTACAGTCAATAATTCTTCATATTTAGCTGTAATAACTGCATCAAGCCTGCGACCCTCTGACACCACCAAAGCTTTACCTTCTTCTTCTGTGGTGCTTTTCCAGTCTTTCTCCACAGCCTCTTTCAGTAGTTGTTTGTTTCCTCTTCAGCAGGTAAAATGCTGATCAACAGGGTTCCAGTCTGCAGATGGTCCAGTCTAAAACCTTCCTCTTCTTCCCCTGATGAACTCCTCGGTGGTCTCAGGGGGTTTTGGCTCGTTGTCTGGATCTCCTGATCAGTTTGGTTCATCTCTCTTTAAACTGTCAGACTAAATGTTTCTGTAGACCTCTGAGTTCATGTATCTGCTGCCATCATGTGTTCCATCATCAATGAAGATCATTGATCCGTCCCAGAAGAAGCCATGCAGCCCAACCAGGACATTACCTTCACCTGGTTTCACAGATGAGCTGCTGATCCTTTCTTTCTCCATCACTTTGGTAAAGGTTCATCTTTGTCTCGCCGGTCCAGAAAACTTTGTCCCAGACCTGTTGATCCTGGTCTCTGTCCTTGTAGTCTGGTTCCAGTCTGTCCTTCCTCTTCTTATTGCTAATGAGTGGTTGTCCTCTCCTGGTGGAGTCTCTGTCCTTGTAGTCTGGTTCCAGTCTGTCCTTCCTCTTCTTATTGCTAATGAGTGGTTGTCCTCTCCTGGTGGAGTCTCTGTCCTTGTAGTCTGGTTCCAGTCTGTCCTCCCTCCTCTTATTGCTAATGAGTGGTTGTCCTCTCCTGGTGGAGTCTCTGTCCTTGTAGTCTGGTTCCAGTCTGTCCTTCCTCTTCTTATTGCTAATGAGTGGTTGTCCTCTCCTGGTGGAGCCTCTGTCCTTGTAGTCTGGTTCCAGTCTGTCCTTCCTCTTCTTATTGCTAATGAGTGGTTGTCCTCTCCTGGTGGAGTCTCTGTCCTTGTAGTCTGGTTCCAGTCTGTCCTTCCTCTTCTTATTGCTAATGAGTGGTTGTCCTCTCCTGGTGGAGTCTCTGTCCTTGTAGTCTGGTTCCAGTCTGTCCTTCCTCTTCTTATTGCTAATGAGAGGTTGTCCTCTCCTGGTGGAGTCTCTGTCCTTTAGGTCCTGAAGTCCTCTGTGAACGGTGGATTGGGATTCCTTCACTCCTTCCCTCTGGAGGTTGTTGCTGACGTCCCTGACGGCTGTTTTAGGGTTTTTCTTTACAGTTCTCACAGTGTTTCTGTCATCAGCTGCTGATGTTTCCTCGGTCTACTGGTTGTTCGATCCTGCAATATATCCTTATTTAGATATATCGTCCAGCTCTCCATTTAAAGGGTCTGATCTACAGTTCCTATTGGTATAACTCAAAATAGTTTTTTACTGTAAATTATTTAAGCTGGTGGCGAGGAGACACGCCTAGCATCTAACTGCCTTCATCTGAGCGTCTACCCTGCTTACTCCAATGCAGCCCAAGATCAAGTAGCTTGGGATCCCATACCAGAACCGGCCACGCCCGTTAACGGCAGCTCTCCTCTGAGCGATCTCAGGGTTTTGTTACTGTGCTAGGAAAAGTTTAAAGACTAGGAAAATAAGTCTTTAGGATCTGTTCATTTCTGTAGGCTAGGGCAACCTATAGGAACCATAAAGATGTTAACACAATATACCTTTAAAACCACAGTCCCATTGAAGTATTAATAATCCAATGTCCAAAAGTTGACTTTAAATGCAACTGGTGTCTTTATTGCTCAGTTTTGATAGGGGCTAGGCATACAACATAAACATTGATTATATTAAATGATTCAATCTCAATGATTATAATAATATGAATGATTTTCATAATTTGTAAAAATGTCCAGAAACCTGATTATAAGAGCTGATGCCGATCCAAAGTCCTTATTGGGGGGAAAATCCAGAGAGGGATTGCAGATAAGATAAGATAAGATAACTTTATTCATCCCGAAGGAAACTCTTGTGCCAGACGCGTCCTGCAATCCTTTAGTTGCCAGAAAAAGGGAATCCATCAGGTATCCTGTGATTATATTCAAATCCTCAGTGATCCTTCAGTTCCCAGGGTCCAGCAACTGGAGAGCAGGGACTCTGGTAATCCAATAAGGATGTCCAGCTAGTTGTGGCCTGGCTATCTCTCCCGTGGCTCCATCCTCATATCTTATAGCTGTATCCTTTTTACCAAAGTCCCATTAGAAAATCTCCCTCTGTCTCCAGAAATGAACAAAAGATTTAATCCTCAAGGTGTGGTCAGTCTAAAAGAATATAATCCAACTTGCTCGACAGTTGTCCGAAGGAGAAATAGTGCCGATTACGTTGTGCTGTCCCCTTTTATACCCTAAATCATGTCGGTCCTTATACAACACATTATTCCAGTATGTGTGTGTGTGCAGCCTCTTCGAGCATCGGGCTGCACTCAAGGCCAGACGTTTCCTATCAACTGATTCTTCCAAGATGAAGTAAACACGGTTCAGCTCAGGACATTCGTCTTTAGTTGAATCACTTCTCTCATTTCTAACTTGTCTTAAACATCTTTATCTTTACTACATGTTGCTATAGTGTAATGAACAATACATTTCATATTTTAACATTCTCCAGTACAGATCAATCATGTAACACAATCAGCTTCGTAATCAAATCATAATTATTTCACTCATTAGTACTCATAGTAGCTTTGCTTAATGAATCAACATTGCTTGATTTTACTGGGTATATAATCTGTGTGTCATGTAATTAACATTTATGCTATGGATAGTATCTTATTCTCTGGCTTTTGGTAACATGTCTCAACATGCCTTTTTACATGACCTCATGGAAAGTCCCCAAATTTCCATATTTGAGTCTCTGATGGTACTTCAGCATTTAGGGGGGAGCCTCAACTCACTTGACACGGTTCACCGTCTGTTGCTCGGTACACCGGTGGTTTCTTTCTTCTTCAGGACGGTCCAGATGGTTGTACTGGCTATGGCCGACGTCGGATCAATGGCTCTGATTGATTTCCACCTTCTCTCAGCTTTTCTCCCAGAGACAGCTCTCTGGTCTTCATGTTGGTTTCACCTTTTAACTAGAAATCAGTCTGAACAGGAAAAACCCAAAGCTGAAACTGAGAGGAGACATTCAGCTCTATTTATTGATGAATAATCAATATAATAGGACACACCTGGACAACAGAAACACCTGTCAGTCACATGATCCAATAACTTAGCTTGTTGTAGAAATGGGTTCAAACAAACGGTGCAATGGTCTAAGTAGTGGAACAGATCTAGATGGAAATAGAAGCTGAAATCCTGATCTCAGGTCTCAGATTCATCTGTTGATATCAAATTCAAATGTTTTCAGAGATCAGCAACAATAAAGGAACTGGCCTCACTGGTCCAGCAGTTTGGGAGGGGACTGGAGCTGCCCTGGAGAAAAGGCATCACCAGCTAGTAAGCAGACATGGATCGTCCACCACGATGCTACCTGACACAGCTGCCCAGGCCAGGAAGCATCGGAAACGGTGCAGCAGAAGGCAGAATCAGGGCAAGGCAAGCTGTAGGCCGAGTCAGCTCTACTAGCCAACGTTCACTCCTTAAATTGGACTACCTAAGACTCCAGTTAACCACTCTGACACAAGGGGTTGCTGTGTGCTCATCTTCACGGAGACGTGGCTGCACGACAAGATACCTGACACATTGTTTCAGGCAGATAGAAACCACATAACTTCTGGTAAGACCGACGTTATGTGGGGGCAAAGCTGTGTGTTTACATAAACAATGACTGGTGTGTTAACTCGATGGTAGTTGCAACCCACTGAGCACCTGGCTCGCCCTGATGGTTTCTTTGTTGTCGCCGGGGTCTTCAACCATGCTAACCTAAAGACTATTGCACCCAAGTGTCATTAGTGTGTGAACTTTGCCACAAGGGGGATAGTATACTGGGCTTAGTGTACACCAACATCCGTGAGGCATACAAGGACATTTCCCGCCCACACCTCGGATACAGTATCTGTCATGCTTCTCCCAGCATACAGACCACTGCTGAGACGCTCCAAGCCGGCACAAAGGACCACCAGAATCTGGATAGAAGGAGCCACCTCAGCCCAGCATGATTGCTTCGAGAAAACGGACTGGAACAAGTTCAGAGGGGCAGCGAGCTATGGCCAGCACACACCTGTGAAGCCCATCATCACAGGTGCCAACCGTGG
Organism: Pterois miles; assembly: GCA_947000775.1. NCBI lineage: Eukaryota > Metazoa > Chordata > Actinopteri > Perciformes > Scorpaenidae > Pterois > Pterois miles. The sequence continues at coordinate 1,100,789 of CAMQGK010000166.1, read as the reverse complement.
CTGATGGCAGAGGTATCCATGGATGGAGTGTTTCTCAGGTCAGTGACAGTGGAGCTCTCCCATGCCATCAGAAAGGCAAAACGCCAGTATGCACAGAAGATTCAAAACAACACCAGCCGTATGTAGCAGGGCATCCAGGCCTTAACAGACAGCAGGATCACATCACAGGTCAGTGATAATGACGTCCACCTTCCTGACCCGCTAAACGGCTTCTACGCATGATTTGAAGCCCAAAACAACCAGCATTGTGAAGTCAGGAGGTTTCGCAGCATCACAACCAGCTCTGCTAGGTTGTTCACAAATTTGTTTAAATCTTTGTCACTGAGCACTTCTCCTTTGCTGAAATAATCCATCCACCTCTCAGGTGTGGTATATCAAGATGCCGATTAGACAACATGATTATTGCACAGGTGTGTCTTAGACTGTCAGATCCTGTTGGGCATTGACGAGATAAAACATGCAAACATAACAGAATTTAACAATATGATCTTAGCATCTGTAACAGTAAAAAGGAACCAGTTTATGTATGTTTCACAAAGGCATTAGTGTGCATACAAATCACATATAATATGCATACTGTATATAGAAATAACATGTAGAGGGACCAAGTAATTAATAAAGGTTAAGTCTACTTAAAGTTTTGCTCTGCAGCTTATGATATTCCTGTATTTTTCGGACCACAAGGCGCACCGGATTATAAGGGGCACTATCAATAAATATCAATATCACTGTCTTTTTTCATATATAAGGTGCATCGGATTATAAAACACACCGGATACTAACCAGAACAAAACGGTCAGATTAGTCAAACTTTATTCTATTAATTTAACAACTCAATAACTTCAATAACAACATTTTTCAGCTGGAACACACGAAATACAAAACAATACACTGACTTTCAGTTTTTTTCAGTTCATTCCTCGTCCACAGATCCATCAAATCCTTCATCATCAGTGTCTGAGTTAAACAGTCGCCCGAATCCGTCTGGTCATTATCCAGTCAGTCTGGGCATTATCCGAGTCAGTCTGGTCATTATCGGAGGCAGTCTGGTTATTATTCGAGTCAGTCTGGTCATTATCGGAGGCAGTCTGGTCATTATCCGAGTCAGTCTGGTCATTATCGAGTCGATCTGGTCATTATCCGAGTCAGTCTGGTCATTATCGAGTCAGTCTGGTCATTATCCAGTCAGTCTGGTCATTATCCGAGTCAGTCTGGTCATTATCGAGTCGGTCTGGTCATTATCCAGTCAGTCTGCTCATTATCCGAATCAGTCTGGTCATTATCCAGTCAGTCTGGTCATTATCCGAATCCGTCTGGTCATTATCCAGTCAGTCTGGTCATTATCCGAATCTGTCTGGTCATTATCCAGTCAGTCTGGTCATTATCCGAATCTGTCTGGTCATTATCGAGTCAGTCTGGTCATTATCGAGTCAGTCTGGTCATTATCGAGTCCGTCTGGTCATTATCGAGTCAGTCTGGTCATTATCGAGTCCGTCTGGTCATTATCGAGTCAGTCTGGTCATTATTGAGTCAGTCTGGTCATTATCGAATCCGTCTAGTCATTATCGAGTCCGTCTGGTCATTATCGAGTCAGTCTGGTTATTATCTGAGTCAGTCTGGTTATTATCCGAGTCAGTCTGGTCATTATCGAGTCAGTCTGGTCATTATCGAGTCAGTCTGGTCATTATCGAGTCAGTCTGGTTATTATCGAGTCAGTCTGGTTGCTGTTACTTAGCTGTTCAGTGATGATTCCTGCCTTCCTGATCCATTGTCAGATAGTGGAGGAACTGGCCCGGCGTTGCCTCCCTGTCTTGGTGAATGTGTGTTGGCCTTCTGTCATCCAACGCTCCCACGCAGCTCTCAGTTTAACTCTGAACGACCTGTCGACACCGATATCTAGCGGTTGGAGTTCTTTAGTTCATCCACCCGGAATGACGGCGACCTCCAAAGTAGTTTTCTTCACTTTGGTTCTGACGGTGTCGGTGAGATGGGCAGCATGGAGTCTCAGATCAACAGGGACGGAGAGTTGAGGAAAAAGCCGTTGGGTCTCTTGGTTTCTCCTCCTGGAAAGTGGCTGATGTTCATGTCCAGCTCTACTGCTGCTGCCTTGAGTGGAATAGAAACTGTAGAGACGCTTCTACCTGCTGCTCTCTGCTGAATAACCCACTGTTCTTTGTTCCCTCAGAAACTCTGGTTGGTCTTCTTTACGTGGTGCAGCTCATCTTCTTCTTCCTCCACTTCGTACCATCCATCCATCCATCGTCAACCGCTTATCCCGTTAGGGGTCGCGGGGGCTGGAGCCGATCCCAGCTGCATTGGGCGAAGGCTGGGACACCCTGGACAGGTCGCCAGTCCATCGCAGGGCACAAAGACAGACAACATATAACAGACAACCATTCACGCTCACATCCACACCACGGGCAATTTAAGAATCAATTAACCTAAACAGCATGTCTTTATGGTGGGAGGAAGCCGGAGACCCGGAAAAACCCACGCACACGGGGAGAACATCAAACTCCACACAAAGAGCCGCAAGCTGGAATCGAACCTCGACCCTCTTCTGTGAGGCGACAGCGCAACCACACACCACCTCAGCCCCACTTCGTACCAATGATTCATTAATATTAAATTCTCTCTCTGCTGCTCTAGTCCCATGTTCTGCTGCTGACTGATAGCCTGAAGCTGGAAATCTGCTTCGTCAGCATGTCTCTTCACAGCTGCCATTTTGGCTCCTTATACACACATGATAATGTTACGGTGCCTATCTGTCGAAGCACAGTAACAGTAGTATTACTCCGCCAGGTGCCTGACTGCTGTCAGTAGTATTACTCCACCAGGCGCCTGACTACTGTCAGTAGTATTACTCCGCCAGGCGCCTGACTGCTGTCAGTAGTATTGCTCCGCCAGGTGCCTGACTACTGTCAATAGTATTACTCCGGCAGGCGCCTGACTACTGTCAGTAGTATTACTCCGGCAGGCGCCTGACTACTGTCAGTAGTATTACTCCGCCAGGCACCTGACTACTGTCAATAGTATTACTCCGGCAGGCGCCTGACTACTGTAAGTAGTATTACTCCGCCAGGCACCTGACTACTGTAAGTAGTATTACTCCGCCAGGCGCCTGCCACTACTGTCAGTAGTATTACTCCGCCAGGCGCCTGACTACTGTCAGTAGTATTACTCCGCCAGGCACCTGACTACTGTAAGTAGTATTACTCCGCCAGGCGCCTGACTACTGTCAGTAGTATTACTCCGCCAGGCACCTGACTACTGTCAGTAGTATTACTCCGCCAGGCGCCTGACTACTGTCAGTCCCCCTCTTCTAGTATTACTCCGCCAGGCACACCTGACTACTGTCAGTAGTATTACTCCGCAGGAGTAATTACAGGCGCACTGTCGACTTTTGAGAAAATTTAAGGATTTTAAGTGCGCCTTATACTCTGGAAAATACGGTAATTTATTAGCAGTATTTGAGTTATCAAAACTGAAAATGACCAAAATGGATAAATGGATTTACCGTAAACAAGTTTTATCATAAATGTGGATTTCAAATGAATGCAGGGAGAGAGCTGGAGTTGAGTTTGAGACAGGCTTGTGTCTCTGCTGCCATGAGGGAAGGGATTAGAGTCAGACTGCACATCAATCTGCAGCCTCCTACTCATTTTAATTATCTAATGTCAGCTTCATTTTGTCTTATTCACACAGCATGTGTCTTTGTGTGCCAAGGTCATGAATCTCAGTGTTGCACACTTAAATGACTTGAGACTTAGTGTAGGTTATTTCCTCGTTTCAGTACACATCCTTAAATGTTTCTGTACAGCCTTACTCTTTAACTTCTACACATCAATTCAACCACAATTACATTTTAACCAGTGCAACCCAAATACATTAAATACATTACACAGACCCTGTTCCCTGCTTCATTAATACTGTTTTCACAGTTGACTTCAAGCCATTCAACCACAAACCTCTCTCCATGACCCACAGAGACAGCTTCTAACTTTGCATGGCTAACAACAACTCATAACAATAATTTGTAAATTATTATTAAATATTAATAATAATAATAAAGTACTCATAACACAGCAGGAATAAACAGCCAACTTTCCCGCTGTCTCTATACCCCCTGGCTCTCTGCTACCCATTATCCATATTATGTTTTCTCACGCAAAATACAGACTTTTCAGTTCGCATCGTTACACGTCTGTACAGCCTTACTCATCACTACAGTGCAATGGCTGTGCGCTGGCCTTGTTTAGTTCGACAGAAGTGCTCACTTAAAGCTACACTCCCTCCTGTGGCCAAAGAGTGGCCTTTTCTACAAACTCTGAAGTATATCAACATTGACCTTATTGTCCTCACACTCTTCCCTCAAAAAAATGTAATGCCATCCCAACATTATGATAGTATCAGCTGTAGTTATGCTTTGCATTTAGGAAAGTTATTTTTCCATAGGATTCAGAATTACACAAAGTCCATAAAGATGCATTACGATATCCAGTAAACCTGTATTCCCATTTACGCCATATGTTTGCAGCAGATGTCACTGTGCATGATAACAGTCCATTATCTCTTCTGTCTCTAGCACGAGTATCTGCATCTTTTCAGAGTAAGCTCCTTTAACATGGCAATAGCCTCCTATTAGAATCACATGTGGTGCAGTAGTCATAGTGGGTTACCTCACTGTATCATACGTTCACAAAAAAAACAGTCTTATTCCTCATTCACCCTTCAGAAGTGTATTATACTCTCACTATCATCACTCAACTCAAGTGACTACATTCGTAAGAACGGTAAGAGAAATTTCAGTCATACTGGCTTCATGACAACTTCCTCATGTCTTTAGAAGTCTTCCAGAGTTACTTATTCATGTGACATGGTGGGCAGCCCTAACCTGTGACAGGTCAACATTCATTTCTGTTTTCTCAATCTCAAAGGATAACAACTCTTCATTTTGTGCTGTGGCTGAGGGCAGGGAGCTGTAGCTTCGTGAATTTTGTGAACAACATTAAATGAAATTACAGACACAAGCAGCAGTTTGCAGGTTCAAGGACTTTTTCACCCGACTGAAGGAAGCTGATAATAAAATACCAGCATAAACACAAAAGGAAAGGAAGGGTTTGAACCCTAATACACCGGCACAAACCCTAATAAAATTATATATAAGGTTGGCTACTTCTATAAACTCATATCTTCGTATGTTCATATTATTTCCCCAGTTCTGCTTGAGAGCTCCAACCTGCACAGCCAACTTCATTTTTTCAGATGATTCAATAAACATAGCATAATAATTACTTCATTGCATCTCTGAGTATTTGGGAAGAAAAAACAATGTCAAGGCCTTTGACCCGTACTTCAATAAACAGACTTAAACTAGGCAACAATGGGCTAAAATCCCATAATAACCTTTCAGCATGTTGTAATTCAAGAGTTCTGAGGGAAAACTAGACTTCTGCTCCTCCTCATGGTCTGTTTTCAGGCTTTAGAAAATCTAACCCTTGATGGAAGACTTTGACCAATCACAGGTCATTTCAGAGAGACAGTGTTCCTATTGGTTGTGCTGTGGTTGGTGGGCGGTGCTTGGTATTTCCTTACCTGATCTCAACATGGCTGCTGGGTCACAAACTTTCTCATTTTACAGCTAAACAGTAACTACAAGATGTTTCTGAAAATATGTGAGGAGAGAAACAGTTATTACAGTAACAGGATATTGATCCATATCTGATCAGCTCTGCCTAGTCTGACTGGACTTTGTGAGTGACGGACTCATGGCTCTCATAGATGGAAGCTGGACAGCAGACTCCAGATCAACTCGGACTGGTTGTTTTCCTCCAGTCTATGAAATCTTGCAGATGTCATTAGGATCACCGGATCTCACCGGAGGACAGTGACCGATTTAGAAATGATATTTGCTCCATTTCCACTCACTGCAGCTTAAATGGTCAGAATAGTCTTGTTGTGTTTCTCCTCTGTGAGCTTAGCCATGAATTAAATCTCACCATCTCACCACTTAGTGCCCTTAGCACCATTAAGAGGTCACATGCAGTTTCTGAAAAAAGTTTGAAGAATTAAACAATAACTTCATTATTTTCATCTTACTCTACTTTATGTCTTCCACGCTACATATACAACTACATACTCAATGAAAAAAAGGTTTCAATACTTAATTAGCCTAACAAAAATATTTGTTTTGTGAAAAATAAATTAAATGTAAATGTAAAGGTGATTAGAAATATAAGCAGTGTTTCCTACACATCAACTTTACTTGGACAGGCTGCCAATATATTAATGGTTGCCCAAGTACACAGTATATGTTGACCCATATAAGCATTTGTATTTTTTTATTTGTCGTTAGGCTGGTGGAAGTGAACAAGGCGAATATCGGCCAATACCGATGTTTGACCAGCGAATTGGTGCATCCCTAACTCCTGTAACTCACTCACGGCTCTCTCTGGGTTATTATCAGTGACAATTTCCAATAAAAAGTGCCCATGCTAAGATTCAACATGCAGATTGATTCAGTTTCTGTTGGCATTAGATCTCTTGGTTGCACTCATGCCCAAATACGAGATGCAGCCTCGTGCGAATAAGCTCATAGCGGCGGAGCTTGGAACGGGCAAATCAGCCGAGCAGGTGAGGAATAAGATGAGTCTTCTGCAAGCTGAGTTGGCGAAGGGCTTGGAGAGGAGGCTCTCCCACAACATGGCTGGTACACGTGGTCATTCCCAAGTCCTTCAAGAATGTCACACAAGGCTGCTGCCTAAATCAGGGAATGCAGACGAGTTGAAGGAAGTCAATGGGTGGCGTCCTTTTACCATTGATTCCCTGGTTTTACAACTGTTTTCTAGGGTAATGGCAATGAGGCTAAGCCGGGCCTGTCCCCTGAACCCTAGGCAGAGGGGTTTCCTGGCTTCCTCAGGTGGGTGCCCCGATAACTTGATGATCCTTAACGGGATCTTTAAGGGCTTGAGGGAGATGGGTGCCTCTTTGGCGGTAGTTTTGGTGGATTTTGCAAAGGCATTTGACTCCATCTCTCATGAGCACATCCTGTCAGCTCTGATACAGAGATGTGTGGACTAACATGTAGTTGAGCTTATCAAAGTCTCATATGAGGACTGCGTGACGACGGTTGGTAGCAAATGAGGAAAGACCTCCCCTATCAACATTAAGGTTGGAGTTAAGCAAGGAGATCCAATGTCCCCACTGCTATTCAACCTTCAACTGCTATGGATCCCCTCATCCAGGCACTGGGAGACAAGGGCAATGGTCTAGGGTGGGATGGTCAAACCATCACCACGCTGGCTTTCGCAGATGATCTGGTCCTGTTGAGCGGCTCGGTAGGGGGTTGAAAGGGAACCTGGAGATACTGGAGGCATTCTGTCAGCTTACTGGTTTGAGTGTTCAGCCCAGAAAGTGCCACGGGTTTTTCCTTGACAAGGGCATGGTTAACTACTGTCAACCCTGGGAAATAGGGGGAATTCCCATCCACCTGGTCGGCCCGGATGAGACAGTTCATTATTTGGGTGTTGAGGTGGGCCCAAAGCGCGGTATCATGGCTCCGGATCTGATCACGCAAATCCAGGAATGAATTGCGTGGATCAAAAATGCTCCCCTTAAGCCTTCACAGCGGGTGAAGGTTTTAAACTCATTTGCTCTGCCGAGACTTATCTACCAGGCTGACCACTGTGATGTGCCGGCAACCACCCAGGCCACACTGGATGGGATGGTCCGGAAAGCAGTTAAGATGTGACTCCATCTTGCACCATCTACATACAACAGACTACTCTACTCATGACACAAATCATGAGGCTGGAAAGGCTTCTCCCATCCATTCCAACTGAGACCAATCCACAGGCTGTCCAGGTACCAGGACCAATGGACGAGACAGGTAATGATCAGAACAGTAGTGTGGTCTGAATGGCGGTGGTTGTGGGAGTTGGTGGGCGAATGTCCTGATGATGTTCCTGAATTGGATACAGAGACAGACTCTAAGGCCTTCGAGAGTTCTCTGGTCCTGAGAGACTGGAGGCAGGAAGAAAATAGGGCCTGGAGTAGTCTGCAAGTCCAGGGTGTGGCCGTGTGTCAGTTCCAAGGTGACAAGACCAGTAATTCTTGGCTTGCTGACCCACGAGAGTGGGCTTCAGGGAGCGCCACTATATTGCAGGACTGGCACTAAGGGCAGGCACGTACCTCACCAGGGAGTTCCTATCCCAGGGGAGGAACCAGGAAGAAGCAGCCTGCAGACGATGCCAGGCCAGACTGGAATCCTCCTCACACATTTTGGGGCAGTGGCCCTTTGTGAAGGGAAGCCGGGTGCGCCGGCACCACAACATATGCAAGATCTTGGCTAAGGAGTGATCAGGGAGTTCCAAGTGGAGATGCCTGAGGGAGGCCTCAGGATCCCTGACCTGCAAGATTCATTCAGTCTGGATGTGGAGGGATGACCATATGCTCTGACTGCAGAGGAGGGACTGCTGACGAGGACTGGGCTGCCTGCGAGAGCTTTGGGACTGGGAAGGGGTTCACATTAGCACCTGCTGCTTGTTGAAAAAGAAAAAGTCGCTAGATATGTTGCTTGTCTCTTTTTTGAAAAAGACTCGCTAGAGGCGTCTGAAAACTCGTTAAATATAGCGACTAAGTCGCTAAGTTGGCAACACTGCACCGCTGCTAGAAACCTGTGATACTGAGATGCTTCAGTGCGCATGTCACAAAATCAAGATGCATTGTGGGACATGTAGTTTAAGGACACAGTACTTCTCTAAAGCTGCATAGAATTGAATGATAAGCATAATATATTCTTTGCAAGCCCTGGTGGGCCACATTGGAGGGCCGGATTTGGCCCGCGGGCCTTGAGTTTGACACGCGGTTTAAATCGAAGGTAGTTGAAGGCAGCTGTCATAAAGAGGGGTGAACAATGGCTAGGGCCTTGCTGTGTGGAGTCTACCAGTCTTTGTATGCTCTCAGTCTAAAGACATGCAGGTTAGATGAACTGGTGACTCTAAATTGCTGTGTGAATGTCAGCATGAATAATAGGTTGATAGGGTGGATGGATGATGGATGGATGGGTGGATGGATGGAGGAAAAAGAGAGCTTGAGGAAAAAGTTGAAACCCTGTCCACTTTGACTAGTCATTGTGGAAACTGGCGGTCATTGTTGTATTGGCTGTTTTGGGAAGTTCCAAAAATTGTTGGATGTTTCAGACACTTCACTTTGCTTCCCTATCTGTGGCATTTAGCCCAAAGAAGAGGCAGTCCTGTCGTTCCTAAAGATAGGGATGTAGGACGTCTGAGGACGGAGGGTTCTGCAGCAGCTTCCACTATCTATTGAAGTATGCATGTATTTATAAATATTATTTTCCCCAGTTTTTACAAGGGTTTTCGTATAGTGCTGTATGCTCTACCAGTGGCTGAGGTAGGAAATAGATAGACTTTTATTTTGGTTTATTCTTCCATTTTTTTAATCAAAATACATTAGTTATTAAGTTCTGCATTATCTGTCATCTGCAGTGAGTTTCCCTCATAACTTGACTTGACTTTGTGCCTACTGATGATGTAAATGGAAAGTTGCAGGAAATAACGGATTTGCTGGGAACATTTCACCCAGTGCAGCTCACTGATGTGCAGCTCTGTGGCTCAGAGGAAGAAGATAATATCAGGCTTTAGATCCATACACGATGCTTGTTAGTGGATCAGGTCCTTGTTGGTTTTCTCTTTTCATGGTATTCCGTGGCCATACAAAAAACATACTTAGCTATTCTTTAAAATGTGGTTTTAAAAGTCTTACATTTAGCTTTAGTCTGAAGCCTCTGTGGCTGCCAGGCGTGGACTAGCAGAGCTGTCTGTCTCACAGCTGATTAGCAGCCAGCAGATTGAGACCGGAGGAGGGATAGCTGGGTCTTATTCTGCTTCACTTGACGTGTCTTTCTTTCAGGTTGTGCTATCATCCGTCCTCCCAGAGATGGAGGGATAAGGTACCGAGGTCTGACACAAGAGCAGGTAGGTATGGTTACCGCCCCACTACTAGTACAGCTGCACAGCACAACACTATAAGGGCCCATCTCAACGCTTTATATTAAAAATCATACAAGGCACTCTGGCTCTGATCTGATTTTAAAAGATCTGCATGCTTTGTATTGTATTTTTATTGCCCCTTGGCCTGTAATGTGTCACAATTTTGGCATGAAACAGTGAAACTCTTCCTTTCTAAAGATCACCGTAACAGCATCATGTGCTACGTTTGTATCAGCCTTAAAATTGTGTGTGAGTTGAACTGAGGCTGGTCAGCCTTGAATTTGCCTCAGTTTTCTCTGTATTTACAACGACAGCATGCTCACCATGCTGCTGATGGAATCAGTGCTGTGGAAATTTACCTTAGACAAATATGGAGGAGGAATTGTTGAAACTGCATTTAGAGCAAATTAAAACAGAAGGAGACTATGAGACTTGTTGCTAAGATGACAAAACACATTCATAAAACAGGGACTAATAAGAAAAGAGGCCTGCCTCTTTGTACAGCGGAGGTTAAAAAAAAATCAGTATTTGAGAATTTACCGTGTCTCATTTTAAATTGAATAATGTTTGATGGGACTCAGTCTAGTTATTTCCAGTTGCATGGTGGGAAATGTACATCTGTTTCTAGCAAATACAGTCTTCATCCAGAAACCACTGCCCACTAACACTTTACACTACCGTCAATCCATTCTCTGCTGGACAAACGATTTAACCAGATCTATGTTATGATATGTTTCTGCTGGTGTACTGATTCTGTTGCTGTGTGTGTGTGTGTGTGTGTGTGTGTGTGTGTTTGTGTAGATCCGCAGTGTGCAGGTGCTCCCCGTAGACTATGAGATAGAGTACATCTGCAGGGGCAACAGGGTGATTGTGGGACCCAAGGTCAGGAAGTGTTTGCCCAACGGCACTTGGACCGATCTGAGTGAGCGCAGCAGATGCTGTGAGTTGAACCTCAGCTGACTCTCCACACACACATTCACACATCCATTCATCTCCCACCTGAAACACCATTCCAGACATACAGGACATACTCCATGAGAGGGAAAGATATCCTGATTTCATCATGTTGAGGAGAGATCATCTGAACTCCCTTTGTCCTCATAGCTCAGCTTCTTGATGGCGTTTGAGTCATTCAGTTAAAAGAAACCTGTGTTTCCTGTTTCACACTAAAGGCACAGGAAAGTCCAGTCATTCAGTCCTCGTTTGTTTTGGTATTACTGGTAGTTGTGTTGAGGCACCAGTGACTATCAGCTCTTAGAAATATCATTAATGGCTGTTAGTTGCTCCTGTGTCGGCCCCTTTGGCTGTTTCATCACAGGTAAGCACCGCTCCACCTGGCGTCAGGGACCCATCCTCCCCTGACATCATTAGTCCAGTTATGAGTCTGTAATGAGAGCGCTGCCCAGGTTTTGATGCCATTAGCAGTGGGATCACTGCTGACGCTTTGATGTGATGCTTGGTTGCTATGACAGTGAGTCGGAGCCCCGCCCCAGCTGATATTGCTCTGCCACGACCTCCGGTCATCCCTGTGGAGACACCGGCTTCGTCTGCAGATGGTGATGATGACAATCTCTCATTTGTCAAGTACATGTCAAGTACAAGTGGTGTTTTTTATGGCCCGGCTTGCCCAGGCGGCTTTCATCCCCTCTACCAGACATCTGATCAGGAATAGAGCCCCAGCTGCACTTCTGGTGCCGGAGGAGAATTCTTTCCCCGGCGTACCCCCCATCAATGAAGGGCTCACAGCCCACCTGCTTCCATGGACAGCTGGCTGGTCAGAGAGCGGGAAGCCTCTACCAACACAGCCGTGTGACAGACAAGATATTAATGGGACTGCAGCTATCTCAGCTGCTAACTGTCTTGGTGTGTTTGGCGTTTGGCTGGCCTGTTCTCAGCCTAATGGACAGACCGATCTCATCAGTCACTCAGCGCTTTAAATGACTGGAGGAGGAGAAATCACAACTCAGCCACAAGCTGCCATACACTCACCCTCAGAGAAAAGCTGAGGTGAGGTATAACAATGTGATGGTCAGGGGAAGACAGCGTCAGCAGGACAGAGTAAATTCAACAAAAAAAGCAAACTTTTAATGTCCAAGCTGACGTCCAAAAACAAAGCACAAAGGAAAAAAGCCAAAAACACTAAGTGGAACACTAAACTGGGTACTAACCAGAAGACCTGCAGTACTGCAGAAGACACATAAGTAACACGGTGGAAAACACAGAGGTAGCGAGGCAGGTTAACACCATAACCTTCATCTTCATCTTCATCTTCAACCGCTTATCCGGGGTCAGGTCGCGGGGGCAACAGCTCCAGCAGGGGACCCCAAACTTCCCTTTCCCGGGCCACATTAACCAGCTCTGACTGGGGGATCCCGAGGCGTTCCCAGGCCAGAGTGGAGATATAATCTCTCCATCTAGTCCTGGGTCGTCCCCGGGGTCTCCTCCCAGCTGGTTGTGCCGGGAACACCTCTCTAGGGAGGCGCCCAGGAGGCATCCTTACCAGATGCCCGAACCACCTCAACTGGCTCCTTTCAACGCAAAGGAGCAGTGGCTCTACTCCGAGTCCCTCACGGATGACCGAGCTTCTCACCTTATCTCTAAGGGAGAGGCCAGCCACCCTCCTGAGAAAACCCATTTCGGCCGCTTGTACTCGCGATCTAGTTCTTTCGGTCATGACTCAGCCCTCATGACCATAGGTGAGAGTAGGCACGAAGATTGACTGGTAGATAGAGAGCTTTGCCTTCCGGCTCAACTCTCTCTTCGTCACAACAGTGCGGTACAGCGACTGCAATACCGCCCCCGCTGCTCCGATTCTCCGGCCAATCTCACGTTCCATTGTTCCCTCACTCGTGAACAAGACCCCAAGGTACTTGAACTCCTTCACTTGAGGGTAAAGACTCATTCCCTACCCGGAGTAGACAATCCATCGGTTTCCTGCTGAGAACCATGGCCTCCGATTTTGAGGTGCTGATCCTTATCCCAGCTGCTTCACACTCGGCTGCGAACCGATTCAGTGAGCGCTGGAGGTCACAGACCGATGATGCCAGCAGAACCACATTATCTGCAAAAAGCAGCGATGAGATCTTCAGCACACCGATCTTCAAACTCTCCTACCCCCGACTACGCCTCAATATCCCATCCATGAATATCACAAACAGGATTGGAGACAAGGCGCAACCCTGGCGAAGGCCAACGCCCACCGGAAACGAGTCAGACTTACTGCCGAGAACCCGGACGCAGCTCTCGCTTTGGGAGTACAGGGATTGGATGGCCCTGAGAAGTGACCCCCTCACCCCATACTCCCGCAGCACCACCCACTATATCCTCCGGGGGACCCGATCGTACGCCTTCTCTAAGTCTACAAAACACATGTAGACTGGATGGGCATACTCCCAGGCCCCCTCAAGGATCCTTGTGAGAGTGAAGAGCTGGTCCGTTGTTCCACGGCCAGGACGAAATCCGCATTGTTGCTCTTCAATCTGAGGTTCGACTATCAGCCGGACCCTCCTATCCAGCACCCTAGAGTAGACTTTACCAGGGAGGCTGAGTAGTGTGATACCCCTGTAATTGGCACACACTCTCTGGTCCCCCTTTTTGAACAGGGGAACCACCATCCCTGTCTGCCACTCTTTAGGCACTGTCCCTTACTTCCACGCAATGTTGAAGAGGCGTGTCATCCATGACAGTCCCTCCACACCCAGAGCCTTCAGCATTTCTGGGCGAATCTTGTCAGTCCCTGGGGCCTTGCCACTGCGGAGCTGTTTAACTACCTCAGTGACTTCCCCTAGGGAAATTGACGACGATCCCCCATCAGCTTCCAGCTCTGCCTCTACAAGAGAGGGCATATCAGTCGGGTTCAGGAGTTCCTCAAAGTGCTCCTTCCACCGCCCGGTTACCTACTCAGTTGAGGTCAACAGTGTCCCATCCTTACTGTACACAGCTTGGATGGTTCCCCGTTTCCCCCTCCTGAGATGCCGGACAGTTTTCCAGAAGCACCTTGGTGCCGACCGAAAGTCCTTCTCCATCGCTGCTCCGAACTCCTCCCACACCCGCTGCTTTGCCTCCTTTACGGCAGCGGCTGCCGCCCCACGGGCCCGTTGGTACCTTGCAACTGCCTCCGGAGTCCTCCAAGATAACATATCCCGGAAGGACTCCTTCTTCAGTCAGACAGCTTCCCTGACCACTGGTGTCCACCACGGTGTTCGAGGGTTACCGCCCTTTGAGGCACCTAAGACCCACAGGCCACAGCTCACCACCGCAGCTTCAGCAATGGAAGCTTTGAACATCGCCCACTCAGGTTCAATGCCCCCAGCCTCCACAGGAATGCTAGAAAAGCTCTGCCGGAGGTGTGAGTTGAAGATCTCTCGGATAGGGGCCTCCTCCAGACGTTCCCAGTTCACCCGCACTACATGTTTGGGTTTACCAGGTCTGTCCAGAGTCTTCCCCCACCCTCTGATCCAAGTCACCACCAGATGGTGATCAGTTGACAGCTCTGCCCCTCTCTTTACCCAAGTGTCCAAAACATGCGGCCTCAGATCGGATGATACGATCACAAAATCGATCATCGATCTTCGGCCTAGGGTGCTGTGGTACCAAGTACACTTATGAGCATCCTTATGTTTCGAACATGGTATTTGTTATGGATAATCCATGACTAGCACAGAAGTCCAATAACAAATGACCGCTCGGGTTCAGATCAGGTAGGCCATTCCTCCCAATCACGCCTCTCCAGGTACCTCCATCGTTGCCCACGTGTGCGTTGAAGTCCCCCAGCAGAACAATGGAGTCCCCTACTGGGGCCCCATACAGGACTCCATTCAGGGTCTCCAAGAAGGTTGAATACTCTGAACTGCTGTTTGGTGCATATGCACAGACAACAGTCAGAGTTTCCCCCCCACAACCCGAAGGCGCAGGGAGGCGACCCTCTCGTCCACTGGAGTTAACCCCAATGTAGCAGCACTCAACCGGGGATTTGTGAGTATCCCCACACCCGCTTGGTGCCTCACACCTTGGGCAACTCCAGAGAAGAATAGAGTCCAGCCCCTATCCAGGAGAACAATTCCAGAGCCGAGGCTGTGCGTAGAGGTAAGCCCCACCAGATCTAACTGATAGCGCTCCATCTCCCGAACAAGCTCTGGCTCTTTCCCCCACAGAGAGGTGACGTTCCACGTCCCCAGAGCCAGCCTCTGCCGCCCAGGTCTGGTCCGTCGAGGTCCTTGGCTTTCACTGCCACCCATATGGCAGCGCACCCGACCCCAGCGGTTCCTCCTGCGGGTGGTGGGCCCATAGGAGGGAGAGGAGGGGGTTTCCACGTCGCTTTTTCGGGCTGAGCCCGGCCGGGCTCCATGGCAAGCCCGGCCACCAGGTGCTCGCTCACGGGCCCGCCATCTGGGCCTGGCTCCAGACGGGGGCCCCGGGCTTCCTCCGGGCCGGGTCACTCCTCCTCTGCCTCGGTTATTCATGGGGTTTTTTGAACCCTTCTTTTTCCCTGCCCCTCACCTGAGACCAATTTGCCATGGGAGACCCTACCTGGAGCACTAGGCTCCAGACAACACAGCCCTCAGGGTCATAGGGACACACAAACCTCTCCACCACGTTAAGGTGATGGTTCCCGGAGAGGCCATAACGCACACTAGGAATAACTCTTCCACAGGGGACACGCTCCACATGGAGACTGATGACCAAGTAGACACAGTACTAAATAGAGAGCAGGCTGATTATTCACAGGTGAAACAAATCAGGGCGCCGCAAACAATCACAAAAAGCTGGGAAACAGACAAAGGCAGAAAATAAAACTAGAAATGACACAAGAGGTGAGTGACCTTCAAAATAAAACAGGAAACAATCTATGACAGAAACCCAGGACCTTGATAGGAAGTAAAACAAGACATGACATAAGAGGTGATGAAAAATAAAAGAGGAGCACTAGAATGAATGAATATAACAGAAAACCCCACATCAAGAAACACAGAATCGCACATTACAGAACCAATAAAAAAACTAGAGGATGAAACCAACTCCAGCAGTAAACCAGGACCATGACAACAATTCTGCACTGATGCAAGATGGAAAGCAAAAGATTTAAATTGACTATTGATTAAATATTGTGTAAAATGTTGATTAGATGTGCATATTGAGCAGTATGGATGCACATTAAAAATAACCATCAAAAAGTGTAAAAAGTATTATAGGAAATCTGTTGGAGCCAGTCTGAATGGGCCTGATGCAACTGATACAGTTTACACTAGTGTATTTATTATTATTATTTATTTATTGTTTATCTATTATTTACAGGTAGTTCAGTTTGTCAGGAGATGCTGGATCATGAGCCAGTACAAGCACAATAACGGTGGCCACAACAGGTAGCAGCGAGTGGAAAGGGCCTAGCCGGTGGTGAGGTCTGTTAAGTTAAGTTAAGTTAAGTTAGTATGTTACTCACAGCTGCTGTACTGTGTGAGGTGTGCTTTCTGACAACACCACATCATCACCTCAGTCTCCTGAGCAGATACAGTCTGCTCTGGTCTTTGCTGTAAAGTGCAGCAGTCAGTCCAGTCCAGCTCTCTGCCATAGACCAGCATCTCTGCCCTGCTGTTCCAGTCCAGACAGGGGACTGGAATACTGGATGGGGCCATGGGTGCTCCCTCTTCCTTGCTTTCTTATGGCTGGCCTCAGCTCTTTTCTGAGGGGGAGCGAGTGGCTGGTGGTCGCTGAGCAGTGATTTCTCCCCATCTAGACTTTTAAAGTGCTGAGGGACTGATCGCGTTGTTCCAAAAAGCGCTCTAGTGGCTCCCAGGAGGTCATCCTGAATATGACAAGTAAAACTTTTAAACAAAGCATTGAAAAGAAGAGGAGGGGAAGTGGAGAGGAAAGAGGTCAGACTTAGTCCTATGACAGGATAAATAACCTACATCTACAATGGTGATGGTCTTCCAGGTGAACCCCCAATCCTGTGGATACGCAAGCTGAGCACAACACAACAGATATGTAGAAAACAAGTAAAACCCTCCTCTCCCAGACTACCCTGAATGGCCTCAAGATGTCACTGTGTTTCTTCTGAATAAACTCAGCTCTTCAGACTCAGCATGGCCCTGTCCAAACCTTCCTAGTTAGTCCTCAAAAGAGTAACTAGTGAGTTAGACTGGACTTGGGGCACTGAATCGGCAGAACAAATCAATGAATTGAATCATTGATTCATCAGTGTGCCAGTGACACTGACGTGCAACACAAATCTAAAATTATAAAAACATATTAATAAAACACATAACTGATGGTAATCTTGGCCTGATGTGACACGTGACGGAAAGGACCATGAATTTAGCAGGCTAGGTGTTTTAGTATAATACACTTCTTTCTTTCTGAGAGTGAGATATTCAGATGTGTTTCAGTCTCATGTCTGTGTGATAAATATAGAGCTGGAGTCTGGATGTGGTTGTCCTAGCGTAGCATAAAGACTGGAAGCAGTGGGGCACTAGTAGCGTGGTTCTGTCCAAAGTTAAATCCATCCATCCATCGTCAACCGCTTATCCCGTTGGGGGGGGTCTCCAGTCCATCACAGGGCACATATAGACAGACAACCATTCACGCTCGCATCCACACCTACGGGCAATTTAGAGTCATCAATTAACCTAAACAGCATGTCTTTGGACTGTAGGAGCAAGCTGGAGTACCCGGAGAAAACCCACGCTGA
This sequence comes from Pterois miles, assembly GCA_947000775.1. Taxonomy (NCBI): domain Eukaryota; kingdom Metazoa; phylum Chordata; class Actinopteri; order Perciformes; family Scorpaenidae; genus Pterois; species Pterois miles. The sequence continues at coordinate 1,083,092 of CAMQGK010000166.1, read as the reverse complement.
CACGGGGAGAACATGCAAACTCCACACAGAAGAGTCCCAAGCCGGAATCGAACCTGCGACCTCTTGCTGTGAAGTGAGAGTGCTAACCACTGCGCAAAGTTAAATTAAAATTTGATTTGTAGTTTAAGGAGAATTTTTGTGTTAGAACTACAGTGTATATCCATCCAGTGTATCTGCCCTCTACGTCTGTCCAGTGTCTCTGGCTGTAACACAGGTCTTGGTTTTTGCCTCTGTAGAGAGACTCTGGTACAAAACCTGACAACCTCCCGAAGACGACACAACTCAGCTTCACTGCATCTGGTCCCAGCATGCAACTCCTCCTAAACGCACATGCTGCCATTTTTTATGTTTCTGTTTGTGTGAAGATGAAACAAATAAACAGCATGTCTGACGGTGAGATCTGGAGCTGTTGGTACTGTGGGCGATGACTTTTTGAGGGAGCCACGCCAGCTGTTTCCCCCTGCTTCCAGTCTTTATGCTAAGCTAGGCTAACCCCGTCCTCCAGCTCTGTTTAAAATGATTACTGATGCCTCCACAGTATATGACCTACATAAAGCAGATTGGCTATTTCTATGCAGTTATTCTTAAAGCTTGTCAGACAAAATTATCAATCAAGTCAGACAAAATCATGCAGGTTCACCAGAAGCTCCTTCAGCAGTAGCCCACCCACCACAGACAGGCCCAGATACGACGTCGCTGCCTGCCTTCGACCTGCAGTCGGACGGGTAGAGAGCTCTGCACCTGGCAGCAGCAGCTCCCTCTCGCTTCGCTCTGATTCGCTTCGCTCCGCTCCGATTCGCTTCGATTCGCTTCGATTCGCTTCGCTCCGATTCGCTCCGATTCGCTCCGCTTCGATTCGCTCCGCTTCGATTCGCTTCGCTTCGATTCGCTTCGATTCGCTCCGCTCTGATTCGCTTCGATTCGCTCCGCTCCGATTCGCTCCGCTCCGATTCGCTTCGATTCGCTCCGCTTCGATTCGCTCCGCTTCTATTCGCTCCGCTTCGATTCGCTTCGATTCGCTTCGCTTCAATTCGCTCCGATTCGGTCCGCTTCGATTCGCTGTGGTCCGATTCGCTTCGATTCGCTCCGATTTGCTTCGCTTCGATTTGCTTCGATTCACTTCGATTCGCTCTGATTCGCTCCGATTCGCTCCGATTCGCTGCGATTCGCTGCGATTTGCTTTGATTCGCTTCATTTCGCTCCGTTTCGCTTCGATTCGCTTCGCTCCGATGGTCTCTGCAGGGTGTCAACACTGACAGCTCGCTGCTGGAGGCTCAGGCCATATTACTGGGCCCACTGCAGGGAAGGGAAGCATGGGAGAACCAGAACCAGGACTATGTGGGGCAAACTGTCAGACCATCCTGCAGCAAATGAGAAGTTTTCGTAGGAGACACTGGTGAAACATTACCACTTTCATCCACAGGAGCTGACGAAATCATCATCAGAATGAAGCTTATATGAAGGTTCAGGACGACTTCCTTATGCTCTCATTCATTCCTGATCTTCCTGTCTCTCTCGCTCCTACTCTATCAGCTGACTGCTCTGGAGAGGGATTACATCTGGATCCCAAAAGCTATTATTATACCATCAGGTATTGTTACTGATAAAGCTTTAATGAACATTTCATTTATTCAGGCTCCTTATTTGAGTCGAGGCTTTCGAGTCAAAAACATCCACATGAGCAGAGGCTTCACTGTTCACCACCTCTAATTAATCACCTCTGTGGCCAAACCGTTCACTTTCACTCTTTTTACTGTGTTAATTCAGCCACACTGGAGGGTTTTGGATCCTGAACGGCCTGGTTCAGGTCAGGTCACAGCACCTCAATCAGACTGAAGTCTGGACTTGGACTGGGCCGCTCCAGAACCTTCATTTAGTTGTTTTTACCCATTCAGAAGTGGACCCTCATCGTCCTGCTGCAGAACCCAGGTGGTCTTGAGCTTGAGGTCAGGAACTGATGGCCGGACGTTCTCCTTCAGGATCTTCTGGTAGAAAATGGCTGAAACTGCTATTTAAATATTTACCTCTACTTCTCTGTTTTTATTATTATATGATGTATGATTGTCTAACCTGCCTTAATCTTATTGTAACCTCCCCATTTGTCCAGCCCATGTTGAATCAGTTCTAGGGGATGTGAGTCTCAGTCCAAACGCTCGTCTTTAAATAATGTTTACTGTCTTTAATCCGTGCGCTCCAGGCCTAGTATTCCTTGTGAGGCAGCTGAACCACGTTTAACCTCCTCTCTTCACTATGACATTGATATCTATTTGAACATCTCAGCCTCAGAAAGTAAATAAATGTTTTTCCTGTAAATTTAAGATATTCTTGCAGCCATTTTGACTCCGGCAGGCATGTGCTGCTTCCTCCTCGGCGGTCTGATGGTCCCCCCTCACATTGCCTGTGTGAGTTCACAGTAAATCAACAATGTTCTCACCTTATTCTACTACCTGTTTGTGTTTTTTGCCTGTGGTAGGGTTGGCCACGCTTTAGTTTATCCTCTAAAACTCAACTAACGTCATGACCTGCTGTTATGCTCCATTTCCCTCCTCTGACAGCGACAGACAGGAGTTCACTATCACTGTCACTGTCACATCATCACAGCGTATGAAATCTCTCTTCAAACAAAATAAAATAAAGTAGAGCCTCATCTGTCTTTCTGTTCCAGTGGTGTTGTGTCCTCGGGTGTGGACATCGTTGGAAAATGGCCAGGTGGCCTCTTGGCCCCCGGGGCCCCCGGGGCCCCCAGCGGAGGGGACAGTGCTACATTACAGCTGTCTGCCTGGCTTCATCCTCATGGGCCGAAACTCAACACAGTGCAATAAGATGGGCAAGTGGGACACGCCCAAACCTGTATGTCACTGTGAGTCCTCCTCCTCCCTCCTCCCTCCGGGGATTAATAAAGGCTCTGTTAGGAATGTTAGGTCTTAGTCTGTTTTTGTGTTCCCTGTTTTCATGTTGCATGTGCATGCTTTTAGTTTGACACTTCCTGTTTTATTTTGTAGTTCTAACATTCCCTCTCGTTTCAGATCACCTCACTTCCTGCCCTGCATGCTTCCTGCCTTCACGTTAGAACACATCCTCCTGACCTACTTTCCACTCCATTCACTGGCGTCCTATCGTGATTCCCCCGCCCTGATTGTGTCCACCTGTGAATAGTTAATCACTCCCTCACTAGTATTTAATGTGTGCTCCCGAGCCCTTCTGTGCCAGATCGTCTTGTTCCCCCGTGTCAGGAGTTCCAGCGTTTTTCTTGTGAGTGTTAGATTACCCGTGCCTTCGATTTCCTGCCTGTCTATTGACCAAGCCCTTAGCGTGCCGATTTTGATGTGTTTGCCCTTTGTCTTGACTACTGTGTACCGAACCATCGCCTGTATTAAAGACACCGTTTCTTGCCTGATACCTGTTTTCTCGTGTTTGCATTTGAGTCCTCTGAAGCCTGTGATCACGCACCGTAACAGGCTCATCTTATCTTATGCATTTCTTTCCTCTTAAAACAGAAAGACCACTTTTACAGGCTGATGCAGCATCATGGTTTACCCCCCCCACACGCTGAAAGCTTTAACAGCCCAGCAGCATTTTAACAGTGTCCTCGCTGTACGTCTACTCGTGTTTAGATGGCCCTTCTGGGCACTAATGAGACGGTGCCAGCGTGACATTGAATATGTTAGTGACCTGCAGTATTTCAGCTGGACACTAGGCATTGTCTCAAGATGAACTATAAAACTGTCTCCTCTCTTCCTCTTGTCTCCTCTTTTTGGCTCCGAAAGATGAGCGTCAGTACAAAGGTAAGAACATAAACTCTCTTTTCATCATTTCATTACGTGTCAGCTCCACTGTTCTCCAGCAGGTTACAGATATCACATCTTTCCCTGTGCAGTCAGATTTAGATATATCCAAGACAAAAAACCAATCATCTGTCTATCTGTCGATCTCTGACACTGTCCAACATCTACAGTACATTAAAGATTACTAACAGGTCTTATAGTGATTGGGAGGACCTTCATCATCCAAATCTTTTGCGACTGTAGCTCCCCCCGAGTGATCAAGTTAAATGAAACCTTCAGGCTCTGTTTGCGGTACTCTTGAGGACGGGGCCTGCGTGGTTTTGATGATTGGCCCAATGGTTATTGACTATGAGGTGTATTCTCAAGATGTTTCTCTCCTCTTATTATAAGGTAATATGTTCTGTTATAATAACTGTGCATCAGATATTTAATTCATTTATTTGTAGTGGGAAGTCGGTCTGTTTTGCTGGACACTGGCATGTGACCAGGTGGCTTTGTGGGCTCCTTTCTAAATGGCTTCCATGATGTTTTGTGCCTACCTGGCGCCAGGAGAACTGTGATCGACATGTTGTGAACAAGCCAGCTTTAGGGACATAATAATTAACAGCTGGTCACTATTATAAGGTCTCTTCTGAGGAAAACACAGAGAGCACTGCACATTGGCCCGGAGACGACCCAGATTAGGCTTCAGGACACTGTATTCCTTAATATAATAAAGTCTTTTTTACAAGAAGAAGACATGTCGGCAGTGAATCTTTCTGTCATCAACCCATCAAGATACCACAACCGTAATCTATTTATGTCAGGCTATTTAGTCACCCACAGCAAGAGGGTCGGCGGCAGAGGCCCGGTTTGAACTTTAAGGTTGGCGGTTATGTAATGTGTAAAACACAGAGCGGTCTATTGTACTGGGATGTGTGTCGCTAACATACTGTATTACACCCTACAAACAGAATGCAACACAAGTAAGTGTCAGTTTGATTGCACAAACAAACGACAAAGCACTGCGGTGTGTGGTTTTGAACTGAGCTTTTGTCAGACAGTCTGTCGATTTCTTCATGTTGCTCACGGTGAATAGTTCAGATGAACAGAGGAGTAAGCTGTACGACATCCACCTGTTTCACTACAAACACCAACAGCTGGTTGGATGGAGGTCAGTTTACTTTGGCTACTTTTGGCTGCAGGTTATTTCAGCCTATGTAATTTTCAGTAAATATCACAGTATAAAATCTGTTTTTTTTCTGTTTAAAAAACACAAAGGTCAGAAAATAGCAAGTATTGCTCAGCCATCCTTAAAGTAGTTCCATCTCTAGTCTGATCTGTCTTTTGTAATTCAAAGTTTTTATGATTTTTCAACATTTCAGACAGACATACAGTCGTACATCAACGTAAACAGAGTGGAGGTTATAGAAATAAATAAAATAAACACTGAAAAGAAAAAAATAATTAGATAAATGTGCTGAGAGGAATCTCAGCTCATCTGTTCACCAAAACTGTCCCATTTTTCTTTGCTCATATCATTTTCACAGTTTAATCTCCTCAACATCTTCTCACATACCACAGTCTTGGTTGAATTGTCCATGAATTCACTGTAGGGGTGTGAGACTCCCCCAACATCCCAGAATGACCCGAGCACATGTCATAAGGCCAGTTTTTAATGTCCTGTCACTATACTTGTTTAACTGGGGAACCACGGTTCTGTCTCCAAGGAGACATAGTCTTGGTGACCTGGGAAGGTCACGATTTAACCATTTGCTCATAAAGTCTATCACACTTTCCCATAAGGGTAGGATCTTAGGACATTCCCATAGCGCATGAATAAATGTGCCACTTTTTCCCCACATTTCCAACATAGATCATTGTTAATTAAATATATTCTGTTAAGTCTTGAAGGGGTAAAATAATATCAATGGATGATCTTATATTGAATAAATTTACCTCTGGCCTCTCTATATTGTGAATTTCTCCACTGTGGGACCAATAAAGGAATATCTTATCTTATCTTATCTTATGTGTTTTTCAGTGTCGGAGAGAATCCCAACCCATGTTTTTTCATCCAGTGTACAAGACAAGTCTTTCTCCCATTTTATTTTAAGATTACTACAACCATTAGTACTAGTCCAAGGACACGTCTCAGACCATGTCGAGGCCGTCTGATGCATTTTGGGGAGCTGCAGATAAACCAAGTTTCTATCCTGATCAGCAGGAACAACCTCTTTAATGCAGTGTCTGATCTGTAAATATTTCCAAAAGTGGTTTCTGCCCTCTAAATTAAACTTTTCCTTCAGTCTGGTAAATAGAAGGAAGTTTCCATTTTCAAATAAATCATCTATACTTCTGATGCCTTTTCTGAACCATTGAACCCAACAGACAGGCTGTTTATTGATCTTAATTTTTGGGTTATGTCATATAGATACATATTTTTGAATGTACTGTGAAAATTTACAGGAATTCGAGGTCTCTTCCCCTCCCAAAGAAACTGTTTTATCATTTTGTCATATCTTACTAATAGTTGTTTTGGGATGCATGTGGGTATCATCCCAGTTATTTATCTGCTGTGTCACAACCATTCCCATGACAATTTACTTTACAATGTCAAATGTAATTTACTCCAATTATCCAGATTATTCTTTATTTTATCTAATATTTTTTCCATGTTAGTGGTCATAATTTCCCTTATGTCAGGATTTAATTCTATACCTAGATATCTCATCCCCAGCACATGATCCCCAGCTGTTCACGCGTACAACTTTAAGACACTGGCATGGGTTCTGATTTATGCCAATTAATACTATAACCAGATATTTTAGAGTATATTTCAATAGTTTCTAGTAGAACTGACACAGACCTGGCTGGATCCTGATTCAGCAGCAAGATGTCATCAGCATAAAGAAATAGCTTATGCTATAACCCTAACCCTGCCACCTCCAGTCACACCCTCAATTCTTGAATCTGCCCTAATCAACGTTGTCAATGGTTCTAAGAAAATTGTGAACAATAATGGGCTTAAACCCTGTCTGGTTGATCTAGTTATGTTAAAAAACTGAGATATCATCCCATTAGTAAAAATTGCAGCTTTAGGGTTTGAATACAAGACTTTTATCCATGTCAAGGCTCGGTACTAACAGGCTGGACTCAAGAGCAGACTCGGAAGCAGGAATAGTCAAAAATCAGCGTCTTTATTACAAACAGGGTCGGTACACGGTAGAGCAGATATCAAGGCAGACAAGTCCAAAAACGGCAGGCTAAAGGCAATATCAAAAAACACGAGCAGAGTAATCGAATTCACCGGGAGTCAAACACGAGGAAATAAACGCTGGTACGATTGTCACTAAGGAGCAAAACGAACTGGCACAGGAGGAATGGGGAGCACACATTAAATACCCGTGAGGGGAGTGAATAACTATACACAGGTGAACACAATCGGGGCCGGGGGATGACAATCAGACGCAGGTGAACGGTGCTGGAAACTAGGTCAGGAGGAGGTGCTCAACAGTGCAGGCAGGAAGCCATGCAGGCAGGCGGGAAGTGAAGTGCTCTGAAATGAGAAGGGATGTTAGAATACAAAATAAAACAGGAAGTGTCAAAACAAAAGCATGCAACATATACCCGACAGCTTTACCACATGAACCCCTTACAGAACCCCCCCTCAATGGACGGCACCTGACGTCCCAAGAAGTCCAGAATGCAGTCTGTTAAAGTCTCTGATCAATTCTGGGTCCATGATGTCCTTTGTTGAGACCCATGATCTCTCCTCTGGTCCGTATCCCTCCCAATCCACCAGATACTGTCGACCCTGCCCACGACGGCGAACATCCAGCAACCGCTTCACCGTGTAGACGGGGCCGCCATCGATGATCCGGGGGGGAGGTGGTGTCTTGGAGGGAGGGGGACCAGAGGGCTGTCATTAACGGGTTTCAAGCGTCCGACGTGGAACGTGGGATGGACCCTCATAGACCGAGGAAGCTGCAGTTTAACAGTGACCGGATTGATAATTTTGGAAATGGGGAACGGACCCACAAACCTAGGAGCAAGCTTACGGCTGTCCACGCGAAGGGGCAGATCTCGGGTGGACAACCAGACCCGCTGCCCTGGAAGGTACGTGGGTGCTGGTGTCCTCCGTCGATCTGCCGCCCTCTTATACCGGGCTGCACTCCTGAGCAACATCTGTCGCGCCCCCCTCCAGATGCGCTGGCAGCGACGGACAAGGGCCTGAGCCGAGGGGACGCTCGACTCCCCCTCTAAGTCGGGGAACAGAGGGGGCTGGTATCCGTACGCGCACTGGAAGGGGGAGAGACCGGATGCTGAACAGGGCAGGGTGTTATGCGCGTATTCTATCCAGATTAAGTTTCTGCTCCATGAGGCCGGGTTCTGTGCTACTAAACATCTCAATCCGGTCTCCAAATCTTGATTTAATCTTTCCGTCTGGCCATTAGACTCAGGGTGATGGCCAGACGAAAGACTCACGGAAGCGCCTAACAAGGAGCAAAACTCCTTCCAAAACCGAGAAACAAACTGGGCGCCGGCGCCCCGCCCGGAAACGAAAAACAAAAAAACCACCTCCCCCCTTGGCGGGGGGGGGGGGGGGAAAAATTTTATCCTTTTTGTTTTTTTTTTTTTTGGGGAAAGGGATGGGGGGGGGGGGGGGGGGGAGAAGGGGTGGGGGGGTATTTTTTCGGGCAATAACAAAAACATACTCTCCTTTTTCTCTCTTTCCCACACACCAACCCCTTCCTTTTTTACGTTGTTTTGCTTCCCCCCCCCCCCCCCGAGACGCCCCCTTTGGGGTTGGCCAAAAAAATAAATAATAATCAGAAGAAAAAGAAAAAAAAATTTTATTTTAAAACCCCCCCCCCGGTGCCCCCCCCCCTTTTTAGAGCTCCTTTCCCCCCCCCTTTTTTTCCCCAATTACCCCCCCCCCCCCCCAAGAAGGAAGCAAGATGGGGAGGGGAACCCTGGGGACGTCATTAGCATCATACAGTCTGGATAATGCGTCGGGCTTACCGTTCTTTGAACCGGGTCGGTACGACAGTGTAAAGTTGAAGCGATTAAAAAACAGGGCCCACCTTGCTTGTCGGAAGTTAAGCCGCTTGGCTGACCTAATATATTCAAGGTTTTTATGGTCCGTCCACACGAGGAAAGGCTGCTCCGCTCCCTCCAGCCAGTGACGCCACTCCTCCAGCGCTGCCTTAACTGCTAGCAGCTCACGGTTGCCAATGTCATAATTTCTTTCTGCAGCAGACAGTTTTCTAGAAAGAAAAGCACAGGGGTGAAGCTTATTATCTTTAAGCGAGCGTTGCGACAGGACGGCCCCGATGCCTATATCCGAGGCGTCTACCTCCACAATGAACTGATGGCTAAGCTCTGGCAGCGTGAGGATGGGAGCGGAGCTGAAAGAGTCTTTTAACTTGCTAAAAGCTCTTTCCGCCTCGGTGGACCAGACAAATTTAACATTGGGGGAGGTCAGAACATGCAAGGGGGCGGCAATAGTACTATAATTGCGGATAAAGCGGCGGTAGAAGTTTGCAAACCCTAAGAACCTCTGCACCGCTTTACGGTCTCTCGGGGTTGGCCATTCTGCCACCGCGCTCACCTTAGCTGGGTCCATTTGCATGTTGTCAGGGGAGACCACGTACCCCAGGAATGACACGGTCGAAACATGAAACTCGCACTTTTCTGCCTTAACATAAAGTTGGTTATCCAACAACCTCTGAAGAACCTGGCGTACGTGATCGACATGGGACTGCTCGTCGGGAGAAAAAATGAGAATATCATCTAGATATACAAATACAAAACGGTTAAGCATGTCCCGCAAAATGTCATTAACAAGTGACTGGAAGACGGCGGGGGCGTTTGTGAGTCCAAATGGCATTACTAAATAATGCCCGCTGGGGGTGTTAAACGCCGTCTTCCACTCATCCCCCTCCCTTATTCTTACAAGATGGTAGGCATTTCTAAGGTCTAGCTTAGTAAAAACCTTAGAGCCTTTCAGAAGCTCAAAAGCCGATGAGATTAAAGGGAGGGGGTACCTGTTTTTAATGGTGATGTCATTAAGGCCGCGGTAATCAATGCAAGGCCGAAGCGACTTATCTTTCTTTTCTACGAAAAAGAATCCTGCCCCGGCAGGAGAGGAGGAGGGACGGATGATTCCTGCTTTCAATGAGGAGTCAATGTACTCCTTCATGGCCTCCTTCTCGGGCCCCGAGAGGGAATACAACCTTCCTTTAGGAGGCGATGTCCCCGGGAGCAGGTCAATGCCGCAGTCATACGGCCGATGTGGTGGAAGCGAAGTGGCACGAGCCTTGTTGAATACCCCTCGGAGGTCATGATAACAGGAGGGGACTCCGGCCAAATCTGGGGAGATTGCGACCTCTGCAGGCGACGAGGGGGAGGTAGAGCCCTGGTCCAACACAAGGGACGCCAGTAGTCTATCCAGAGGCTCCGGAGAAGGAACAGATGGGCAACAAGTTAGATTACAGCCCTCACCCCATTTCAGAATCTTCCCAGTTACCCAATCCACATGTGGATTATGTCTTTTTAACCAGGGCAAGCCCAATATTACAGGGTGTGCAGATGACTCGAAAATGTGAAAACTGATAGTCTCAGAGTGGTTACCGGTGGTTACTAATCGTACTGGGGAAGCACGATGAGTAACCCTGCAGAGGAGCCTTCCATCCAATGCGCTTGCCTCCAGGGGTTCCTCCAATGGGATTCTCTGCAGCTGTAGCGCCTCCACCAGGCTCCCGTCGATGAAGTCTTCATCCGAGCCGGAGTCCACCAACGCTGGATGAAGCAGGGAATGGTGAGGAGAGTCGATCTGCACCTGGAGGAGAGGACGAGAGGAAGAGTTCGTAGCAGATGTTTGGCTCACGGCGCTGGCGTTCCTCTGGAGACAGCTTCGCTCTACCCACTTGCATGGGCTCTTCCGTCCCACTAGGGGGAGACGGAGATCCCTCGGCACCGACCTGAGCTGGGGAACGCCAGGCAGGACGCTGGGTAGAAGACTGCCTCGTCTGGACGGGAGGGGGTGCGGCGGTGCGGCGCTTCTCCTTTTCTCTTTCCCACAGCCTGTTGTCGATCCTGATGGCTAGGGCGATAACGGCATCGGGATCGGATGGAAGGTCTAATGGAGCCAATTGGTCCTTAACTGGATCTGAAAGTCCATGTAAGAAAGTGTCCATTAGGGACGCATCGTTCCATCCACTGTCGGCTGCCAGTGTACGAAACTCAATTGCGTAATCTGCGACCCTTCTTTTCCCCTGTCTAAGTCCCACTAGCGCACGGGCGGCCTCTCGCCCGGGCGTAGTGTGGTCGAAGATCTTGCGGAGAGTCTCAGTGAATAGGCACAGGGAAGAACACACTGGGGAATTTCGGGCCCACTCTGCAGTTGCCCAAGCCTCAGCCCTGCCGGAAAGGTGGGTAATGATAAATGCTACCTTGGTACGCTCAGTAGGGAACTGGGCTGCCTGCAGTTCGAAATGAAGACTGCATTGCACCAGAAATGAGCGACAGTTCTCAGTGTCCCCGGAGAAACGCTCAGGCTTAGCGAGATGTGGAGATGAGGTGAACGCCACGCTGGGGGGCGGCAGAGGACCAGGAACCGGCGTCTCAGGGAAGGAAGCCGCCGCTGGTGGAGTGACGCGGGGCTCGTTGCTGGGAGACTCAAGAGCAGACTCGGAAGCAGGAATAGTCAAAAATCAGCGTCTTTATTACAAACAGGGTCGGTACACGGTAGAGCAGATATCAAGGCAGACAAGTCCAAAAACGGCAGGCTAAAGGCAATATCAAAAAACACGAGCAGAGTAATCGAATTCACCGGGAGTCAAACACGAGGAAATAAACGCTGGTACGATTGTCACTAAGGAGCAAAACGAACTGGCACAGGAGGAATGGGGAGCACACATTAAATACCCGTGAGGGGAGTGAATAACTATACACAGGTGAACACAATCGGGGCCGGGGGATGACAATCAGACGCAGGTGAACGGTGCTGGAAACTAGGTCAGGAGGAGGTGCTCAACAGTGCAGGCAGGAAGCCATGCAGGCAGGCGGGAAGTGAAGTGCTCTGAAATGAGAAGGGATGTTAGAATACAAAATAAAACAGGAAGTGTCAAAACAAAAGCATGCAACATATACCCGACAGCTTTACCACATGAACCCCTTACAATCCATCTGCAAAAATTGTCACCGAATCCAAATTTTGAAAGACTTGCAAATAAAAAGGCCCATTCCACCTTATCAAATGCTTTTTGGGCATCAAGTGATATGGCTGAAACAGGGTGAGGATTAATTCTGTTCATCCAGATTAAGTGCAACAATCTTCTCATATTATCAGTTGAGGATCTGTGCTTTATAAATCCTACTTGATCTTTATGGATGATTTTAGGTAAAACCTGATCTAGTCTTAATGCTAATGTCTTGGACAATATTTTACAGTCAACATTTATCAGACTTATGGGTCTATAATTGGCTGGGTCTGTTGAATCCTTATCCTTTTTTGGTATCAATGATATAATAGCCTCATTGAAACTTTCTGGGAGTGAACCACATTGAAAGGCTTCATGAAAAACCTCTTTAAGGAATGGACAGAGAATATCAACATATTTCTTATAGGGTTGGGATGCCATCTATCCCAGGTGACTTCCCGGCTTTCGTACCTTTGATTGCAGCTCTAACTTCCTCTTCCATTATGGGAATGTCCAGACTGTCCCTCTCCTCTATAGAAAGTTGTGGTAGCTCAAGTCAAGTTCAAGTCTTCCTCACTAGCTGAGCATGTAGATGTGTACAAGTCTTTCTGCTGTGATAGTGTTAATTGAATCCTGCCGTTTCAATTGTCTTGCCAATAACCATCAGTTTTTTTTTTTACCATTTTCATAAAAAATGGTCTTGAGCCTAAATAGTGAATACTGCGTACAATAAAAAATATATATATGTTTTGTGTAGCTCAAATTTTAGTTTTTATATTTTTCCTAAAACATTGTTCATCATGTTGTTTAGCTAAATACTTCTCCATTTTACCTATTTCTTTCCAATAATTGTATTTTATCCTTATTGTCCTTTTTTCTTCCATGAGCTATGAGCTATACATTTCCCCGACATACGCCTTGAGTGCATCCCAAACGGTAGCTAGTCTTTCTGTTGTTCCTCTATTGATATCTAAAAATGCCCCAATATCCTCACCTAGTTTTGTAGCAAACTGTTCGTCTTGCAGTATACTTGTATTTAGTCTCCATCTCCCCACATCACCTTTAACAGAATTCAAATGTATACGTAGTTCAACCAATGCATGATCTGTTATTGCTATAACTCCTATATTGCAGTCTATTACCAAATCAACAAGTGGACCAGCAATCAGTCCGTGAGTAGGATCTATGAGAGTGAGAGTACAAGGTGTATTCTCGTTCTTTGGGATTTATGAGTCTCCAAATGTCTGTCAAACCTAGTTAACCTAGTTCCTAGTATTTAAAACTGTTCCCTCTCTGGAGTGTGTGTCTGTTGTGGCTTTACTACCATCCAAACGATCATCTAACGTTTGATATAAATCTCCGCCCAAGATAATTTGACCATCTACATCTCCCAATATTTTATTTCTCATGAAAACCTCATGAAAAAAGGAAGTATTTTCTCTGTTTGGTGCATATAGATTACAAAGTACAACTTTAACTCTGTTAATAAGTGCTTCCACAACTAAGATCCTTCCATTAGAATCTTTAAATTGATTTAGTACTGTAAAATTCAGTTTTTTCAGAGTCTCCGCCTCCGCCGTGTTTTCAAAATAAAGTTCCACTCTCTCTCATTTTCATATCACGCAGTTAGTCGTCTTCTGCATTTTGAATATTTTCTCGGAGAAATGTCTCTCAGAACTGGCGGGTGTGCCGGTGTGGGCTTCACCTGATGATCCCACAGAGCTTTCATTACCGGGGAGAACCGTCTTCGTAGGTCATGTCTTCGTAGATAGACAGGCTGCAGTCCTCCCATCTTATCACTTTCTCTTTTTTCACAGCTGTCAGAACTTTCTGCCGAGCTGTGTAGCGCAGAAACTTCACCAGTATCATCCTCGGTGGATGACTGTCATCTGGCCGTGGTCCTCTGGATCTCAAACTCGTCCCCCTGCAGTCTCAGGCCTTTGTCCAATATTTTCTTTATGTAGTCATTCATTGCATGTCCCGTTTCTTTACCCTCTTTCAGTCCAGTCAGCTTAATAGTTCTCCTCCTCCGCCCACATGCTGCCTGTGCTGCCACTAACTTGGATGACGCCATCATCCACAGTGACAGCTGGTGGGAGCATGTGCAGCAGGTGGCCGTAGTGCTCGAGTCCCTGAGGCAAGCTGGTCTCACTGCCAACCTGGCGAAGTGTGCAATTGCACAGAGGGATGTACAGTATTTCAGATACCACTTGGACAGTGGGCAGGTGCATCCTCAGGTGGATAAACAACCGCTGTGGCAGCCTGTCATTGGCCCAAAGACCAAAAAGGAGGTGAGGCAGTTCTTGGGGCTGTTGGGTTATTACAGGTGGTTTATTCCCTACTTTGTAGACCTGACCAGCCCTTGACTGACCCCACCAATAAAGGTGCCTCAGATCCAGTCCAGTGGACGGAGCGGTGCCAGTGGGCATTTGAGGAGGTAAAACGAGCTCTCTGCACATCAAAACCAGCACCATCCCTGATCATCACATCCAGCCAAGTGATGAAGCAGCTCTTCAGGGTCAACACCAACAAGGCCAGGGGGCCTGACAATATCAACCCCAGGGTGCTCAAGGTGTGTTCAGGGCAGCTGGTAGGAGCGTTCTATCACCTCTTCAACCTCTCCCTCAGGCTGAAGAAGGTACCACAGCTCTGGAAGACCTCCTGCATCGTCCCAGTGCCCAAGAAAGGACTCCCTAGCACCCTCAAGGACTACAGGCCAGTCGCTCTGACGTCACACGTCATGAAGATCCTGGAGAGACTGGTCCTGCAGCACCTCAGGCCCCTGGTGAGCGACTCCCTGGACCCCCTACAGTTTGCATACCAGGCAAACATCCATCATCTACATGCTCCACAGAGCCTCCACACACCTGGAGAAGCAGAGCACAGTGAGAATCATGTTCTTTGACTTCTCCAGTGCATTCAATACAGTCCAACCACACCGGCTAGCTGAGAAGCTCTCAGCTATGCAGGTAGACCAGGACCTGGTGGACTGGATTAGGGACTACCTCACCAGCAGACCACAGTATGTCAGACTGCAGGGCAGCCTGTCTGACGTGCTGGTGAGCAACACCGGTGCTCCCCAGGGAACTGTGCTGTCACCGTTCCTGTTCTCCACCTACACCTCCGACTTCTGCTTCAACTCCCAACATGCCTCCTGCAGGAGTTCTCCGAGGACTCCTCCATCGTCGGCTGCATCACAGATGACAACGAGGAGGAGTACAGGACCCTGGTGGAGAACTTCGTGAGGTGGTGCGACACCAACCACCTCCAGCTCAATATTGGTCAGACCAAAGAGCTGGTGGTGGATTTCCGGAGGAGGAGGAAGAGCTCCCCTACTCCCATCACCATCCGTGGGGAGGAGGTGGAGGTGGTGGACAACTACAAGTTCCTGGGAGTTCACTTAAACAATAAACTGGACTGGTCCAACAACTCCGAGGCCTCTACAGGAAGGGAGTAGTAGTAGTAGTAGTAGTAGTAGTAGTAGTAGTAGTAAACTGGACTGGTCCAACAACTCCGAGGCCTCTACAGGAAGGGAGTAGTAGTAGTAGTAGTAGTAGTAGTAGTAGTAGTAAACTGGACTGGTCCAACAACTCCGAGGCCTCTACAGGAAGGGACAGAGCAAACCATTCTTCCTGAGAAGGCTGAGGACCTTCAACGTGTTCAACAGGCTACTTCAGATGTTTTACCAGTCTGTAGTAGCAGTAGTAGTAGTAGTAGTAGTAGTAGCAGTAGTAGTAGTACATGTGCAACAGGCTACTCCAGATGTTTTACCAGTCTGTAGTAGCAGTAGTAGTAGTTGTAGTAGTAGTAGTAGTAGTAGTACATGTGCAACAGGCTACTCCAGATGTTTTACCAGTCTGTAGTAGCAGTAGTAGTAGTTGTAGTAGTAGTAGCAGTAGTACATGTGCAACAGGCTACTCCAGATGTGTTACCAGTCTGTAGTACCAGTAGTAGTAGTAGTAGTAGTACATGTGCAACAGGCTACTCCAGATGTGTTACCAGTCTGTAGTACCAGTAGTAGTAGTAGTAGTAGTAGTAGTACATGTGCAACAGGCTACTCCAGATGTGTTACCAGTCTGTAGTACCAGTAGTAGTAGTAGTAGTAGTAGTAGTAGTAGTAGTACATGTGCAACAGGCTACTTCAGATGTTTTACCAGTCTGTAGTAGCAGTAGTAGTAGTAGTAGGCAGTAGTAGTAGTAGTAGTGGTGTGTTCGGGGGGGGGGGGGGGGGGGGGCATCAGCACCAGAGATGCCACCAAACTGAACCAACTGGTGAGGAGGGCTGGGTCTGTGGTTGGATGTGAGCTGGACAGTCTGGAGGTGGTGGCAGAGGGGAGGACCAGGAGGAGAACCCCTCCCACCCCCTCTATGACCAACTGGTCCAGATGAGGAGTCCATTCAGCCAGAGACCGATCCCCCCTCGGTCCACTACAAACCGTCTGGGTCAGTCCTTTCTGTTGGTGGCCATCAGGCTCCAGAACCAAGGTCTGAACCAGAACCAAGGACTGAACCAGAACCAAGGTCTGAACCAGAACCAAGGTCTGACCCCCATGTGACTCTGATCATCTGCTCCGTATTTATTCCTGGACCAAATGTATATAATTACATATAATCATATAATTACATATATATATGCTCTGCATATACAACACTCACCACCTGCTGCACTTTACTATTACTGTTACTGATTTATTTTATTGTCATTTTCCTTCATTGATCCTTCTCTTTACTTATATTATAATTGATCTGTACTGTTGTTGATGCTGCTATGACACCCCAATTTCCCTCTGGGGATTAATAAAGGTTCATCTTATCTTATCTTATTTATGTTACATGCACATCATGAGTAAAGAGGAACAAACTGACTCCAGTCTCCCGCCTCTTGTGTGTACTCCTGAGAACCCACCTACAGCCCAGAAGGGCTACACAAGCGTCCTCAGTGATTAGATCACGAGGGGACAGCTCTAAGTACAGGTGTGAACGTACTCCAGACGCATTGAGAACCCACTGAGATCCAATCACTCAGACCACATGGTCTGGGGCCACATATGACCACATTCTTTGAGCAGTGTGTAGTGAATGTGTCCTGGGCCACATTAAGGACCAGCAACTCAACTGACGTCCCACTGGGATCCACAGGTCTCTGAGCTCCTCAGGTGAGTAGACAGGGGAATGGTAGAGCTCGTCAGCATGAGAACAGCTTCGACTGTATTCTGTCGGCAGAGCTCTTACTCACTCTCTCATCTTCAACCTCTTATCCGGGTCGGGTCGCGGGGGCAACAACTCCAGCCGGGGACCCCGACCTTCCCTTTCCTGGGCCACATTAACCAGCTCTGACTGGGGGACATAATCTCTCCACCTAGTCCTAGGTCTTCCCTGGGGCCACCTCCCAGCTGGTCGTGCGTGGAACACCTCCTTAGGGAGGCGCCCAGGGGGGCATCCTTACCAGACACCTGAGCCACCTCAACTGGCTCCTTTCAATAGAAAGGAGCAGTGGCTCTACTCCGAGTCCCTCACGGATGGCTGCACATCTCACCCTATCTCCAAGGGGGACGCCAGCCACCATCCTGATAAGACCCATTTGTAACCGCGACCTAGTTCTTTCGGTCATGACCCAGACCTCATGACCATAGGTGAGAGTAGGAAAGAAGATCCAGTACAACTGAATTTATTGGATCTTTTCTATAGGCTATCTACACACTGTCATGGTAGGCATGTGAAGTGCATTGCTATCACACTGAATGTGATGTGTGTGATGTGTTGGTGTTTTCGTCCACTACTTTGCACAGAGCTGATGCCCGTACTGATCCTCAGCTCTCTGAAGCTCTATACCCAGTCGCTTCCTGGCAAAGGTGGTGGTCCATGAGCTGAGGTCCCTGGCAACCACAGATACAAAAACCTTTTATTTTGACAACAATGAAGTGTACACAAATTGACAAATATGTAGGCTATTATGACTGACATTTCTTACGTCACGACGTCTGCTGTGTTAGCCATGTGTTTACTGCGTGTTAATTTGCATGTAGAGTGGAGTAGGGCGATCTGATCACAAGTGGTCACTCAACATGCATATGGAGACCAGGTGTGAACAGACGTACTTAAAGCTGTCAACTGTTGCCCGGATCACTCAGGACGCAGGTTAATACCAGGTCTGAACGGGGTCTATGGGTCAGCCTTGTGATATCGGCTACAAATAATGGATGGATGAATGTATTTACACAGCCAGGTATCATGGGAAATGCCTCATGAGAAATGCTAAGGCCGAGAGAGATGACAGTTATGTCAGCTGGTGTTAATTACCTGAATTATTATAAGGAGTTATTGACCTTTGCATATCTAATATCTGGTTGTTCATAGTGATGTGAAAGTGAACTGGTCCAAAAGTGTTGATGCTGTGTTTAAGAATGGACAGTCTACGTTTTTTACCTCATGAAACTAAAGATCTTCAAGGTCAGTAGGAAGCTTTAATATTTTTGCTACCAGCATTCATGGCCTTGATCTATGCAGCAGCTTCATTAAGCTATGAAGCTATAATTAATAGCGTTATTTATCAGCTGTCATAGATGGGAACAGGTTTTAGAGAAAACAACCACGAGGACAGTTGAACCAGTTTGAAGGCCACCTCCTGTTTGGTGGAGTCAAATCAGAAACACTGTTTTACACACTGCTGTGAAACCATTAAATGACATGATATTTCATGTTTTCTATGATGTATTTTTAGCATCATTATCTTTTAAAATTACATACATTGCATGTCGACTTAAGCATCTTACGCAGTTTCAATACATTTTCACATCATGACATTTTTTTCTTTAGTCTTGCCTTTAATATTCCTCGGCTATACATACATGTAATCAGTTTAGTTTATTTATTTGCAAAAGGAACAACAAATATAATATATTAAGGAATTCAAAAAACTTGTTATCATGAAGAAAGAAAAAAATTATGAACTACTATGTTAACATTTATGATTTGAGAGAGAATTGTGCTGTAAGATGATAATGTTTCCACAGCTGACACCTCCTGTATTGACATACTGCATCTATATAGGAATCAACAATGTCTCAAGTATTCATCTAAATCAGTTAAAATTCATAATTATATGTAATAATTACAGCTGCAGCAGCAGTTCGTGGGTTCGAGCCTTTTTTCCCTCCACAGACGGACGAAGCTGATCAAGTCAAAAATCAAGTCCGTGTGCAGCAATGAGCAAAGTCCCTGTTTAACTCTGATGGGTGAGACCAATCATACACACTTGTTTTAGCATTACAGTGTTGCAGTCATATTTCTCAGCAATTTCGGTTTGTTTTGACAGATTTATTAAAAATATCCAGTTAGTTTTTTGATTTGGGACCAATTGTCAATGAGTTATGGCCAAATTTGCACCAGACCCATCCACATTTGGAACTGGTGGCACCACCGTCTGAGTGATTTCAAAATAATTTTACACTCGTGGTTCAACGTTGTTACGAAACATCCTGAGTTTTGTATTGATTGGACAAACAATTTTTGATATATAGTCTGGTTTACTGTATGTGATGTTCTGCCCATTTCTTTTCATTTGTCACACCCCTAGTGGTTGATTTGAAAGAAACTTTCAGGGTATGTTTCAGGTACTCTTGTGGACATATCTTGAAAGTTTTGTGATTATTGACCAAATGATTGTTAAGTATGTTCATGTGTTCAGCTATGCCATTTTGAAAGTCATTGGTCAATTTCTTCAAGATGCAATGATATATCAACAAGCTTCATGTAACGTTTGATAGGCGTCGTCCGATAATGATCCACTGAAAATTTGAGAGAAATCGGATCTGTGGTGTAGAGATGTAAAAAATGTGTTTTTCAAGAAACGCTAAAATCTCGCTGGCAGAGATAAAAGATTCAAGAGGCCGGACTATCCCGGCCAATCAATCTGACTTCAGGTGTGAGGGGGCCGGCATTTAAAATGTTGATTGATATAGATATTATTTTATATGAAGCATTATGACATCATGCACAGTTAGGGACTGTTTTGCTATCATACTGCCGATGATACTGGCCCGAGTCCGTGGTGCCCTGAAGCCCCATCCACGCTGCTGAACCCAGCGCCATTCGCTCGTTTATTAAAATGAACGTGTCCAAATTGCTCCAAATTCAAAAAAGCACTTCCTTCATTAGAAAAGGGTCAGCTAATGAAAGAATTAAGAAACACACCAACATGATGAGCATGCATTTGTTGTGTGTGCAACTTTAATGGACATGAAGTATATCTTCAAATTAGTATTTTCCTCATGACTTAGCAGCAGTTAGGACCTAACCTATATATTTACCTAGATATTTTGTTATTTCCAAGTAGGGAATAAAGCGTCATGAGGCTGTTGCATATTAAAAGTTTTAATTAATTAATTAAATGAATTATTAAACATCATTATGTCATTTCACACATTGACTACACAGCAGAAACTCACATCATCTGTGCTGTGACAGCCTCATTTCTCAGAGTCCCTGTCTGAAATGCATGAAGAGGAAGAGCCCCAGCGTTCAGAATGACCCCAGCAGCTTGTCAAATGCATGTCTATGTGCTGGCCTGTTGTCCCATACTCTGAAGCTGTTATTAATGCTGTGATTTATTGGCCTGTCAGATGCCTCTCTCCTCATCTAGCTGAAGCTTGAGCGGGTCAGCGCAGGTTAAGTGCCTTGCCTGAGGGCATAAGAGCTGTGATCTGAGCTGCATTCCAATGACCAGGGCCTGCCTCAACAACAGGGATGCACAAACTGCAGCTTTACTTTGCCCTGAGAAAGAGGTAATACATGCAGGTGTTAAATGGGATCAAGAGTGAGTGCTGTGTGGCAGCAGGGCCCAGGGAATAAGCATTGGAGGCACTGTAGCGCCCATGCATGAGACAGACTAGTACTGTTTCAGATTCAACATGAAGCAAACTGTCACTTCATTTGGGCAAATTTCAGCTGCATGTACTGTATTTGCCACGCTGCAGTAATAACAGGTAGACGTTCTCTGTACACACCGACTGCCTAACTGAGTCTGCATCCTCATGTGTTCACATTTCACCAAAAACTGTCCAAAGACTAAACCCACAAATCACCTCCAACGTTTTCGGTGATGTGTAGTCGTTAAATGACGACATCCATGATCACCGATGACAACAGTCATTAAATACACGATGTGTCCTCTGGTGTCCTCTGGTGTCGTTTGGTGTCCTCTGGTGTCCTCTGGTGTCCTCTGATGTCCTGTGGTGTCCTCTGGTGTCCTCTGGTGTCGTCTGGTGTCCTCTGGTGTCCTGTGGTGTCCTCTGGTGTCCTCTGGTGTCGTCTGGTGTCCTCTGGTGTCCTGTGGTGTCCTGTGGTGTCCTCTGGTGTCCTCTGGTGTCGTCTGGTGTCCTCTGGTGTCCTGTGGTGTCCTCTGGTGTCCTCTGGTGTCGTCTGGTGTCCTCTGGTGTCATCTGGTGTCCTCTGGTGTCCTCTGGTGTCCTCCTGTACTCCTAATGGCATCTGCAAGATTTCACTGACTGGAGGAAAACAACCAGCCAGGGCTGATCAAATATGATCGGTATATAATCAGTAATCTGATTGGTTAACGTATATTTCTGAATGTTTTCAGATACATCTTGTAGTGCCCTGGAGCACAGCCAATAGGAACACTCTCTCTGAAATGACCTGTGATTGGTCAGTCTGCTGTTATAGACTAGATGTTTGAAATCCTGAAAACAGCCATGAGGAGGAGCAGAAGTCTGGTTTTCTCTCTAACACTTGAATTAGAGTATGCTGAAAGGTTATTATGGGATTTTTTGCCCAATGATGCCAAAAAATGGTTGCCTATTTAAGCTTTATCTAATTTGGATTTATCATATTTGAATTAACTGCTGTTGCCATGTAATGAAAACAATATTTGAATTTCTTTTGTTATCAGATTGAGTGTCACTATGTAACACTGACAGCTGACAGCACTGAGTCCAAACTGAAAATATTGGTGCTGTGGCTGATAGCAGTTAGCATGTGTTAGCATCAGAGCATTAGCCTCTGGCCAGCAGACCAAAACATCTGTATCAGCTGATCCAACACTGTCCTTGTGGTCTAGAGTTTTAAAAGCTTTGGTGAAAGCTGCAGAACATCAAGATGAGTCTGTGAAGGTTCTCATTCATCCAGGTCATATTCATTCTGGCAAAAAGTTGAATCGAAGGCAACTGGACTTAGATTTGTCCCTGAAGACGTTTCGCCCCTTATCCAAGTGGCTTCATCAGTTCGAACGCTGCAGTCTGACTAGTCCCCACTAGTCTGACTAGTCCCCACTAGTCTGACAAACAGTGGAGTTAGACCCAGGTTTTTAACCTCTGTGGAAGTGTCCGCCCCTTATTCTCCTAAGACAATAGTTCGTTAGTGGAGTTTCAGTGTGAGTCCCACTAGTGAACGACAGTCGTTAAGGATTCAATGGGGCCAACGACAGCAGTCGTTAGGCATCATGTGTGTTGCCAGTGGACGACAGTCGTTGTGTTCGTTAGAGACACTTGAGGTTAGTTTCGGACTGTCCTTGATGTTGAATTTTCTTGGTACCGCTGAAAGTGCAGCATTGTAGATGGGGGATAGGTGGTGTCTGAGACCCCCTCCTCTGTTTAAAGATGGTTTTTCCAGTTTAACATAGATGGCTTCCTTTACTCCTCTTTCAAACCATCTGTCCTCTCTGTCCAAGATTTTTACATTGCTGTCCTCAAAGGAGTGAGCCTTTTCCTTAAGATGTAAATAGACAGCTGAATCTGGACCTGAGGAGTTGGCCCTTCTCTGTTGGGCCATGCGCTTGTTTAAGGTTTGTTTGGTTTCACCAATGTAGAGGTCCTGGCATTCCTCGCTGCACTGGACAGCATAAACCAGGTTGCCTTTCTGTGAGTGTGGTAGCCTGTCTTTGGGGTGGACCAGTTTCTGTCTGAGGGTGTTGCCGGGTTTGAAACACACTGGGATTCGGTGTTTGTTAAAAACTCTTCTGAGTTTTTCCGATACCCCGGACACATAGGGAATGACTATGCTCCTGTTGGTGGTCTTCTTAGAGCGTGTTACTCTGTCAAAGGTCCAGATTGGATGAAGATATTCTTATCTTTTTTAAATGTTGATTGAAGTGTACAGTTTCATTAAATTAATAATTACTTAATTTAATTTCATTTAATCAAATTAATGAATATGATTTAATTAACATGGATGTGTACATACATACATCCATAAATCTGCACTAGTCTATTTTTCAACTTAAACTTTAACAATATTGTTTTTAATGCTGAGTCTGATAAAAACTAATACAGTGAACCCTCGCTATAACGCGGTTCACCTTTCGCGGCTTCGCTGCTTCGTGGATTTTTTTACAGTGTATTTATTGTGCTCTGAATCCTGATTGAAAAAGAAAGAGAGCCAACAACGAGCCATAACGATGTTGTTCTCTGGGAGAAAGACTCCTGCTCAGCCTGCAGGTGAAACAGACGCTACAGCAGAGTGAGGACGGAGAGGCTCAGCTGGAGGGACTGTGAAAGACGCCAGTGACCATGTTTCCAACCTCGTATTCATTACTATACTGTCCTGTATTCACATTATTGTTTTACAATACCGTTCTTTAAACTATCATAGTTATTTGTAAGAAAACGTTAATATTTTTATTTCTTAAACAAATTTTGGGCCTGAAAACAGGTTTTGATTTTTGGTTTCATTCTATAGGACAGTATTGCATTGTAAAATAATAGTAAAAAATAAAGCTGACTACTTCACGGATTTTATTTTAGGAACGCAACTCCGATAAACGAGGGTTCACTGTACTGCTAATGATTACAGGGTGAATGGAGCTGCATTTATACAGCGCCTTTCTTTCCTCCGACCACTCAGAGCTCTTTAGCCTACATGTCAGCATTCACCCATTCACACAGTGATGACAGAGGCTGCCATGCAAGGAGCCTAATACTCATTCACACACTGATGGCACAAGTCACCTATAATGGAAAATGCACTTTTCCATGTCTTTTAAACATCCATACACAGATCCATCCTCTCTCTTTATCTGCTGCTCCATCGATCAGTGTCTGAAAACACGCTGATCAGAAATCTCTCAGCTGATGACATCAGCGTTCTTCATGCCATATACGGGTTCCCAGGTGGAACGGTAGAACCGGGGAGAACAAGTCCTCACCAGGTGACCCGTCCATGGAGTCGCTGCTGAAACTCTGCTGTCCTCCATTATTTTCCTCTCTATCATGGAAGAAAGCATGCTACTAGTTGTGTTATCTGCTGCAAGAACCAGCAGAAAAGTCTTCATGTACTGCCATCGTCTGAAGACTTAGGCGTAAACCCCACTTCACTGGTACATCTTTGAGTTTACTTTTAATTACAACACCTTGCAGAAAGGACTGGATGGAGGAAGCTTCTGTTTGAAAAACATGGGACAGGGCATCGGGTTTTGTATTTTCAGACCCTGGGCTATAGCAAAAGACTAAAGTCCAAGCGATTAAAGAATAAAGCCCAGCTGGCCTGCAGGGATTCAGTCTTTTAACAGAACGGGTGTACTCCAGGTTTTTAGGGTTGGCCTATACGATGCCTAGTTGTTCCAGCCCACATCATACAGCCTGTTACAGAAGGCATCAAACAAATACGGGGTATTCCACTTACTGGATACTGGATAAAATAATGGGCCACTCCTCTGGCACCCTGAGTTAGGTTGAAAAGCTCCGGAGAAACATTCTGGAGGGCTGAGTTCAGGTTCCAGACCAGGAACAGACCAGCTGGTGGCGTGACCTGCTCTCTGAAAGCTTCCTGGTGGGTGGCGGCCTCTTGAAGAGCCCCCGCCATGGAGGGGAGCTGCTGGTCGGGCCGGTGAAGAGCGCCAGCTTGCACCGAGCTCTTGTCTGACTGGATCTGGGTCAGCTGGGTCCATTCTGGCCAGACTGTGTTGTAGCAATCTCCAGATACAGGTGAGAACCCACTAGCATGACTCAAACATGCTCGGGTTAAGTTCGAAAAGGGGAGAGGGTGAAAAACCTCTGTAGCAATCAGAGCAGGCAAATTAACCAGACAGTGAACAGGTCAAACAGGGTTAGCTACTGCAAAAGACAATCTGGCAAAGGACTACCGGATGTGGACTGATATAAATGCTGCTGGGGTAATCAGTGGAATGGGAGGTAGGTGAGCTGAGGGAGGGGCAGACCAAGTTATGAGGGGTGATCAGAGGACAGTTAGGACAGCTCATTCTCTTTATAATACCATTTGGTGTGATGGCAAACGGAGCACAGTGCCATGATTGTCAGGACTGGTAACAGACTCAGATGTGGACTCAAATGCAGATTCAGAGACAGGGCTGTTAACAATAATCGAGGTCTTTATTACAGGCTGAAGGTCGGTACACGGTAAGACAGTCAGAGTAGCAAACAGGTCCAGATCGGCGGGCTAAAAGGCTTGGTCAAAAACGGGCTTGGTTCAAAATCACTAGGAAGTCAAAAACACTAGGAATGGCGGGTACGCTTCTCTGAACAGACAAAGACGAACTGGCACAGGAGGAAAAACACATCATATACTAGTGAGCGAGGTGGATAACTATACACAGGTGAACACAATCAGGGCGGGGGATGACGATCAGACGCAGGTGACTAGTGATGATAATCAGATCGGGAGGAGGTGCTCTAACGTGAAGGCAGGAGGCAAGCAGGGCGGGGAGTGATGATCAGCTGATCCAATCAGAGCTCTGGGGAAAGCTCTGAGGGCATTTGGGATGGTGCCATAATATATATAAATATATATATATATTGCCCTGTGTGACAGTCAACATACAGATGAAAGTTCAGAGATTGTCTCTTGTTAAAATCCCCAAGGATGAAGTGAGGTGCATTCGGTGGATGTGACTGGAGGTTTAAACCATTTGACAGAGCTGCTTTGTCAACATCTGCTCTAGTGTGGACATACACCACATGAACATCTGGGGGAACTACTTTGGTAGATAGAGAGGACATGCAGACAGACACAGTCACAGTTCAATATCAGTTGTACACAGTCTCTCTGGTTCAACCATTGTTTCACGCTAACAGCTGTTGGCATCCGGACACACCCCAACACGGCACCAGGGAACCTGGGACCAGGTTTTTTAATGGTAGTAAAGATTATCTTTCCAGATACTCCCTTGGTGTGAGCCATATAAGAGTGTTTCTAAGTTAAATTAAAAATATGAAATATGTTCGGTATTTACGGCTGATATGCTGTTGTGTGTGGGGAAACCTGAAGACTGCTGATAACACCGTCACATGGGTAAGAACGATAGGATAGGATACTGGAACCAATGAGATTGAAGAAGGAAGGACAACGACACTGCATGAGCTAATGCAAAACATGAAGCATGAAGTAGACGTAAGATGGAGCTCAGTACAAATTACTGCAAAAAAACTAACAGTAATTCTTTCTGCCTGTTGTCCACCATGTTTGTTTGCACCAAATTCACATTTGGTCGGGACTGTTGTTCTTCATGAACGAATCTGTGTGCTCACCACACCCTATAGCAACAAAACTGTTAAATTTAACACAACATGTTGTCATGTGTGGGCTCTCTTACATTTTCAAAATCTGTTTAAAATCGTTTAGTGTGGGCCAGCCTTTACTGGTACCCTGAAGCTGAGTAATTATCGCTTTCATTAAGCCAAGTCTCAGTAAAGGCCGGGATACAGGACGCCCTGTACTCATGTAGGCAGCACACATTTGCCTGAAGCTCATCGGTTTTGTTCCGAAGGGAACAGGGACGGGATTGGCAAGAACCAGGCTACGAAGTGGGACGCATGTTAGAAGCAGCATTTGAAAGGCTGAGGATACTGAGAGTCCCTCTCTTTCTAACTTTACCATTGTGAAGATGCTGCTGAGGGTTTCTTAGTCATTCACTACTCTAGTTGTAATATTTGTAGAGATGGGACTAGCATCGGAGATAGTACAAAGCAGTACTACACTGAATCGTGTGGTACTGCTTTGTTTGCAGGAGTGGACGACAAGCAGAGCAGAGCCCAGAGGATAAAGCAAGAAAATAAGATGAGATAAGATGAAGAAAATATGGTGTCACTCCATGATGAACACATGACAGCTGGATCCTACTTCTCTGCACTTTGCTAGACTGCAAATGTAACTTTGTCATAATTTTACCCCTAATAGTAGTCAGATATATTGCCAGGTAGAAACCCGTTACTTTCATTGATTTATTGGCTTTTCGGTGAATTTTTGGTGAATTGTTCACAATTTGCAACTTAACTTGTTATCAACAGAGCTAAGTCACGTACCAGCAGCGTTCACACATATTATACAGTCTAAAACCTGGAATCTAGTAGTTGTTACCTGGCAGTTTTGAACCTCTGCCTGATGGACTTGTTTGCTTGTTAACTGCCTTCCTGGTTTTGACCTTTGCCTGCCTCATGATTGCAGCACCTGCCCCTCCCTCAACTTAGTTAGTGCCATAGCAATCCAGTGTTTTAAAGTAAAAAAAAAAAAAAAATCTGCACAATGTGATTGTCCAGAACCAGCCAACTGGGTCCATCTGCCTGTATCTCCATATGGCTGTAGCTGGGTGAGTGTGAGGATGTAGGCAGATATACGACAGACAGAGACGCTAGCAGCTAGCCTAATAAAAATTATGAAAGGGTGATGCAAATGTCATGGATGTTGGAAAATGACAAAAAGAAGACAGATCCTACAAAGGTAGACCTAAAGCCTGCAGCAGTCAGCAGCTACTGCTGCGTTTGCATTGCAGAAACAGCCAGCGGTGAAGCAGCTGCAGCAAAATTACCACAGTCACTATCCCTTAATGTTAGCCTCAATCTTCTGAAAGATGAACCGGAAACTCAAGCTCCAAGCTACACCACTCATGCCCTCATTAAGTTGGGCTGATAAAACCTAGGCAAATGATTTTAACTCGACTGTTTTCAGGGGAAAGTATGTACTTCAGTGATGATATGGTTCGTGGTTATAGTAAAGAAATCAGTTCCTCGGTGATAACACAGTCACTATAACATGAGAAACAGAAGCCAGAAATAGCTGAACAGGTTCAGCTGCATACCCACAGACAGCCAGGGAGATTAGAGTGTACTTTATGTATGCACTGCAGATCACATTAACGTTATTTCATTAAACGGGAATGAGCAGAGACAAGGATAGAGGGGAGAGATGAGCTGGAAGGGAGAGCATGGAGATGGAAGTGGATGAGTGGGCAAATGACACAGCGGATGGATAGAGTGGAAGTGGAGGACTGAAATAGAGCAGAATGAGCAACAAACCAGTGTGAAAGAAATAAGAGGAAACTGAGTTTGATGCCGGTGAAAGGTCCTGTGTAAGTAATAACCTGACATGTTGACAGGCAGAAAGTGGGATTTTAGGAGGAAAAGGAGGGTAACACTCTGGAGATCAGCTGCAGAAAGCTGAGTCTGCAGAGAGAGTGGCCATCATACAGAGCTCTGAGACGTGGCCGGCTACTGCTACTGTTGGCTACTGCCGCTGGCAGTACCCCCATTATGACTGAAGTTAAAGTACAGTACTGTAAGTCTACCCTCGCCCCTCACACACACACACACACACACACACACCACACACACACACACACACACACACACACGCACATACACACACACACACACACACACACACACACACACACACACACACACACACACACACACACACACACACACACACACACACACACACACACACACACACACACACACACACACACACACACACACACACACACACACACACACACACAAAACAAGTAAAGGAATTAAGAAAAACAACTGCATTAACAAATGCACTTTCATAAGCCCGATGAGAAAGATGCGTCTGCCTCTGCAATGTCTGGGTCAGTGGAGGTCAGCTTCAGCCTCAGGTTTGGCTCTGCCTGCATCCTGCATCCTGCATCCTGCATCCTGCATCCTGCATCCTGCATCTTGCATCCTGCATCCTGCCTCTGTATTCTGTTTTCATCATGGTGAGCGAAGTGAAGCTTTTCTCAAACATTCACTGGTATGAAGCTTCCTGCGCTTTGACTACGGGTGTAACACAGGATTGAATCGTGGACTTGGACTGCTTCAGTCCATCATACTTTCTTAGAAAGAAATCAGCTGGTTTGTCTTTTAGCGCTGTGTGTTTGGTTGTAAGATGCTGTTTGAGGTGTGACGGTTTCATGCATTCACTGGTGAGAACTTCACCACATACCACACACCGTGGCCTGGCCTCTTCCTCTGTCCTCAGATTGGAGGTAACTGGAGTCATATTTCCTAGATTTATGTCGTTTGCAGCTAGCAGGGAGACGTCACTGCTAAAGTAGCTGCTAGCACTTGTCTCTGTTCACTGTCGTTCAGTTTCTCCAGGGCTGCTCCAAATGTTCTCCTCCTGTTCCCACTGCTGTTCCTGATAGTTCCCGTTTGGAGACACGGCTGCAGTGTTTCTGAAGCCTTGAGTTTGAGTTTCATAGATTTCTGTAGTTCATTCCAGGTTGGCTGGAGCTGACCCCAGCTGGCATTGGGCGAAGGTGGGGTTCACCCTGGACAGGTCGCCAGTCCATCACAGGGCACGTAGAGACAGACAACCATCGAGTCATCAATTAACCTAAATTGCATGTCTTTGGATTGTGGGAGGACGCAGGAGTACCCGGAGAAAACCCACGCTGACACAGGGAGAACATGCAAGCTCCACACTGAAGAGCCCTATGCCGGATTCAAACCTGCGACCCTCTTGTTGACCTTCTTGTTGACCCTCTTGCTGTGAGGGGAGAGCGCTAACCACTGCACCACCGTGCAGTCCCTGTAGAGGAAACCAATTTTTGCTTTGATTTTGGACTTGAGCCCCATCAAAGGTGGAAATGGTAGGGGCAACTAAGGGTGCACGTCCCTTCTTACCAAACCACTTGACTTTGGTCTTGGAGGTATTTTACTGAAAAACTGTGCTGAAGCTTTTGACTGTGTCATCTGCGTATATATAGATGGCTGAATCCACTACAAAACTTGCTATATTATCAATAAAAATGGAGAAAAGAGTAGGGCCAAGAACTGATCCCTGAGGGACACCTTTGGTGACAGGGAGAGGCTGGGAGAGAAGTTATTCTGTTCTCACATTACACTCTGTCTGTGAGGTAGTTAGAGAACCAAGACAAGGAGGTCGCCGTGACGCCAATATGGCCGAGCCTGTCAATGAGAACAGAGTGATGTACTGTCAACGGCTTTGATTTGCAGCACAAAGCATCTTTGAATCCAAGGCAGAAATGACGACATTAAGGACCTTAAGGGTTGCTGTTACACAGCCACAGCCAGGTCTGAAGCCAGATTAAGCACTAGACAGAATATTGTAGGCTTCCAGGTAGTCGGTTAACTGACTACCCACAAACCTTTTCAACACCTTAGACAGACATGGCAGAATAGAAATGGGCCTATAACAGTTTAGATCAGCCTGATCTCCCCCTGAAAAAGAAAACACTGTTTCAGGACAGATTAAAGATATCTGTGCTAGGAGCCACAGTGATGGGGTCCAGCTCAGCTGA
This sequence comes from Pterois miles, assembly GCA_947000775.1. Taxonomy (NCBI): domain Eukaryota; kingdom Metazoa; phylum Chordata; class Actinopteri; order Perciformes; family Scorpaenidae; genus Pterois; species Pterois miles. Next base: position 1,052,604 of record CAMQGK010000166.1, on the reverse strand, counting down.
CCCTGCTGGTTTTTTAGGGTCAGTCTAAGCAGCTCATCCAGACCTTCAGTTCAGAGACTGCAGATGAACAGACAGTAGGATCTGGTGGAAGGGGGTTATCTGAAACTGAGACAGAACCTGAGTTTATATAATGACTGTTAAAAAGGTCCACCATACATTACTCCTCTATATCTATAGACTATAGATGATGATATATTAATACTGATATCATAGACTCAGGTAGACATTACTCCTCTATATCTATAGACTATAGATGATGATATATTAATACTGATATCATAGACTCAGGTAGACATTACTCCTCTATATCTATAGACTATAGATGATGATATATTGATACTGATATCATAGACTCAGGTAGACATTACTCCTCTATATCTATAGACTATAGATGATGATGATATATTAATACTGATATCATAGACTCAGGTAGACAGTACTCCTCTATATCTATAGACTATAGATGATGATGATATATTAATACTGATATCATAGACTCAGGTAGACATTACTCCTCTATATCTATAGACTATAGATGATGATGATATATTAATACTGATATCATAGACTCAGGTAGACAGTACTCCTCTATATCTATAGACTATAGATGATGATATATTAATACTGATATCATAGACTCAGGTAGACATTACTCCTCTATATCTATAGACTATAGATGATGATGATATATTAATGCTGATATCATAGACTCAGGTAGACATTACTCCTCTATATCTATAGACTATTGATGATGATATATTAATGCTGATATCATAGACTCAGGTAGACATTACTCCTCTATATCTATAGACTATAGTTGATGATGATATATTAATGCTGATATCATAGACTCAGGTAGACATTACTCCTCTATATCTATAGACTATAGATGATGATGATATATTAATGCTGATATCATAGACTCAGGTAGACATTACTCCTCTATATCTATAGACTATAGATGATGATGATATATTAATACTGATATCATAGACTCAGGTAGACATTACTCCTCTATATCTATAGACTATAGATGATGATATGTTAATACTGATATCATAGACTCAGGTAGACATTACTCCTCTATATCTATAGACTATAGATGATGATATATTAATACTGATATCATAGACTCAGGTAGACGTTACTCCTCTATATCTATAGACTATAGATGATGATGATATATTAATACTGATATCATAGACTCAGGTAGACATTACTCCTCTATATCTATAGACTATAGATGATGATGATATATTAATACTGATATCATAGACTCAGGTAGACGTTACTCCTCTATATCTATAGACTATAGATGATGATATATTAATACTGATATCATAGACTCAGGTAGACATTACTCCTCTATATCTATAGACTATAGATGATGATGATATATTAATACTGATATCATAGACTCAGGTAGACATTACTCCTCTATATCTATAGACTATAGATGATGATGATATATTAATACTGATATCATAGACTCAGGTAGACAGTACTCCTCTATATCTATAGACTATAGATGATGATGATATATTAATACTGATATCATAGACTCAGGTAGACATTACTCCTCTATATCTATAGACTATAGATGATGATGATATATTAATACTGATATCATAGACTCAGGTAGACAGTACTCCTCTATATCTATAGACTATAGATGATGATATATTAATACTGATATCATAGACTCAGGTAGACATTACTCCTCTATATCTATAGACTATAGATGATGATGATATATTAATGCTGATATCATAGACTCAGGTAGACATTACTCCTCTATATCTATAGACTATTGATGATGATATATTAATGCTGATATCATAGACTCAGGTAGACATTACTCCTCTATATCTATAGACTATAGATGATGATATATTAATACTGATATCATAGACTCAGGTAGACATTACTCCTCTATATCTATAGACTATATTATGATGATATATTAATGCTGATATCATAGACTCAGGTAGACATTACTCCTCTATATCTATAGACTATAGATGATGATGATATATTAATGCTGATATCATAGACTCAGGTAGACATTACTCCTCTATATCTATAGACTATAGATGATGATGATATATTAATACTGATATCATAGACTCAGGTAGACATTACTCCTCTATATCTATAGACTATAGATGATGATATATTAATACTGATATCATAGACTCAGGTAGACGTTACTCCTCTATATCTATAGACTATAGATATATGATATATTAATACTATATCATAGACTCAGGTAGACATTACTCCTCTATATCTATAGACTATAGATGATGATGATATATTAATACTGATATCATAGACTCAGGTAGACGTTACTCCTCTATATCTATAGACTATAGATGATATGATATATTAATACTGATATCATAGACTCAGGTAGACAGTACTCCTCTATATCTATAGACTATAGATGATGATGATATATTAATACTGATATCATAGACTCAGGTAACATTACTCCTCTATATCTATAGACTATAGATGATGATATATTAATACTGATATCATAGACTCAGGTAGACATTACTCCTCTATATCTATAGACTATAGATGATGATGATATATTAATACTGATATCATAGACTCAGGTAGACATTACTCCTCTATATCTATAGACTATAATGATGATGATATATTAATACTGATATCATAGACTCAGGTAGACATTACTCCTCTATATCTATAGACTATAGATGATGATGATATATTAATGCTGATATCATAGACTCAGGTAGACATTACTCCTCTATATCTATAGACTATAGATGATGATGATATATTAATGGTGATATCATAGACTCAGGTAGACATTACTCCTCTAGATCTATAGACTATAGATGATGATGATATATTAATACTGATATCATAGACTCAGGTAGACATTACTCCTCTATATCTATAGACTATAGATGATGATGATATATTAATACTGATATCATAGACTCAGGTAGACATTACTCCTCTATATCTATAGACTATAGATGATATATTAATAATGATATCATAGACTCAGGTAGACATTACTCCTCTATATCTATAGACAATAGATGATGATGATATATTAATACTGATATCATAGAGTCAGGTAGACATTACTCCTCTATATCTATAGACTATAGATGATGATGATATATCAATACTGATATCATAGACTCAGGTAGACATTACTCCTCTATATCTATAGACTATAGATGATGATGATATATTAATACTGATATCATAGACTCAGGTAGACATTACTCCTCTATATCTATAGACTATAGATGATGATGATACATTAATGCTGATATCATAGACTCAGGTAGACATTACTCCTCTATATCTATAGACTATAGTTGATGATATATTAATACTGATATCATAGACTCAGGTAGACATTACTCCTCTATATCTATAGACTATAGATGATATATTAATAATGATATCATAGACTCAGGTAGACATTACTCCTCTATATTTATAGACTATAGATGATGATGATATATTAATACTGATATCATAGACTCAGGTAGACATTACTCCTCTATATCTATAGACTATAGATGATGATGATATATTAATACTGATATCATAGACTCAGGTAGACATTACTCCTCTATATCTATAGACTATAGATGATGATGATACATTAATGCTGATATCATAGACTCAGGTAGACATTACTCCTCTATATCTATAGACTATAGTTGATGATATATTAATACTGATATCATAGACTCAGGTAGACATTACTCCTCTATATCTATAGACTATAGATGATATATTAATACTGATATCATAGACTCAGGTAGACATTACTCCTCTATATCTATAGACTATAGATGATGATGATATATTAATACTGATATCATAGACTCAGGTAGACATTACTCCTCTATATCTATAGACTATAGATGATGATGATATATCAATACTGATATCATAGACTCAGGTAGACATTACTCCTCTATATCTATAGACTATAGATGATGATGATATATTAATACTGATATCATAGACTCAGGTAGACATTACTCCTCTATATCTATAGACTATAGATGATGATGATACATTAATCTGATATCATAGACTCAGGTAGACATTACTCCTCTATATCTATAGACTATAGTTATGATATATTAATACTGATATCATAGACTCAGGTAGACATTACTCCTCTATATCTATAGACTATAGATGATGATGATATATTAATACTGATATCATAGACTCAGGTAGACATTACTCCTCTATATCTATAGACTATAGATGATGATATATTAATGCTGATATCATAGACTCAGGTAGACATTACTCCTCTATATCTATAGACTATAGACTATAGATGATGAATATTAATGCTGATATCATAGACTCAGGTAGACATTACTCCTCTATATCTATAGACTATAGATGATGATGATGAATATTAATGCTGATATCATAGACTCAGGAGACATTACTCCTCTATATCTATAGACATAGATATATATTAATAATGATATCATAGACTCAGGTAGACATTACTCCTCTATATCTATAGACTATAGATGATGATATATTAATGCTGATATCATAGACTCAGGTAGACATTACTCCTCTATATCTATAGACTATAGACTATAGATGATGATATATTAATGCTGATATCATAGACTCAGGTAGACATTACTCCTCTATATCTATAGACTATAGATGATGATATATTAATGCTGATATCATAGACTCAGGTAGACATTCTATCTTTACATAGTTATTGATATATTCATGCTCTGGATATTGTACCTTTAAAAGGTGGATTTTCCTGCTCTTGTTTTTCAGATGTATTAAGTCTGACCTGAATCCGGTCCTGAGGAGAAATGTTGAAATGTCTTAGACTTGTGTGAGCTGATCAGATGAGAGCAGAGGAGGGCGTTGGCTTATGTATATGTGAGGAAGATGAGAGGGAGGTGACAATGGGAGACAAAGAGGGAACCGGAGGCCGGAAGTCGAATTTCAGTCAGTCACTTTGATGCTGCACAGGGCTGTAACCGTCATGATGGTACGGTGGTGACAGTCCGGTGCATGCAGATTCACGCAGAATTCATGCCATGTGGACTAATGCATGTAGTGCAGAAACAAGTTTAAGCTTTATGCCTTTAGCAACAAGTGGTGAGGTTAGCACAAGTCGACTGCCGTGCGAGTCACTATGGTGAGTGCAGAGAAAAAGCTGCAGCTGGAAGACCTGCCTGCTGCATTTCTTACAGTCCGAATAGCAACTTCAGATGTGAGAGTTGGAGCTGAGAGATGACAGGTATGACCAGACTGTTTCACAAACCGACAGTTTAAAAGCTATGTTGTAGCTCAATCCTTGTTAGATGAGCAGCACGGTTGTGCAGAGGTCAACACTGTTACTTCACAGCAAACAGGTTCTGGGTTCGAGCCTGGCCCGGGCCCTTCTGTGGGGAGTCTGCATGTAGTCCCTGTGTTAGTGTGGGTTTTACCCAGGATCTCCGGTTTCCTGCCACTGTCCAAGGACATGCAGGTTAATAGTTGACTCTAGAAGCGCTGTAGGTGTGAATGTGAGCGTGAATGGTTGTCTGTCTCTATGTGTCAGCCCTGTGATAGTCTGGAGACCAGTCCAGGGTGGACCCGGCCTTCGCCCGATGTCAGCTGACGTCTTGTGTGATCTTGTAAGCCACTGTTTTACTGTTTAGAGAGAATAGCACCTCGTGTCCCGGTAGTTATTATTGTAATTTTGTTTATATGGCACTTAGATTTAAAAACTGTACAGAATAAAAAATCTGAATCAAGCCCCCCTTGAAACGACATACAAACATTAGGAACATGTCATATATCAGGCAGCGCTGAGCTCAACCATAACAGGAAGATGCAAGTGCAAAATACCAGAAATAACTACATGAAAAAACCACATGGGTTGGTTTTCCTCCTACTGGTGTGTGTGTGTGTGTGTGTGTGTGTGTGTGTGTGTGTGTGTGTGTGTGTGTGTGTGTGTGTGTGTGTGACAGAAACATAAATATTTGAATGGACTGCTCTCCAGCAGTCTGATTTCATTGATGTGATTGATTCTGGAAAGTATATTTAAAGTAATAAATGATGACGTGTATAGATAGTTTCCATGCTAATGCTCTCCAGTATTTACAGTTTGTTGTTTCATAAATCTGAATGTGAACTTGCCTCCATCCATTCTGTTGAACTCTGTTAAATGCTATCATGGGTGTCCTTGTTGTTTTCAAGAGTTTTACATATTTTTGACAGAATTTTTTTGGAAAACTTTATTATGATTTTAATCATAAAGTTAATTAAAAGTTATATTTCTTTAGTAGTCTGATTATTTAAAGAAATGAAAGCCAAGTCCTTATCTGCAGAAATGTATAAAAAAGAGGCTGGAGCGGGAATGAGTTTAAAATATTGCTGGTCAGCATTTGTGAATGTTGCTGAATGCTGTTAAACCTTTTCATGTCCACATTTGTGCATAGATAGCATATCCAGTATGCTATCTGGTCAGGTTCGAATTGGGGATCCCACTCCATTTCTGGGAAGTATACTAAATCATTATTTATTTTGTGAATTTTACATATATTTTCCTGGCTCTTTAATGTGCCACCTACCCATCTGTTCAGTCCTGTACATGCTAGTGTTTTTATGGTTATTTGTACATATTCTTTTGGCTGTTTTCTTTTTTCATATTAGTCATATATTTTGAATTCTTTGCAACTTCAATTTCACAACATTTTACATGGTATTATTTTCCTTCTTCTTTACATTGTTGAATCATTTGAATAACGATGTTGTTGCTGGAGAGAAATAAGATAAGATAAGATAAGATAAGATAAGATGAACTGAAATCTGTCGCTGATGTGGTCATTTTTAGCTCCCGCTCTCCACCATTACATATCTTTGCCTGAAGTGATCTTGGCAGCCGGTTGAGCCAATTGTGGTGCCCTGCAGTGATCCAGAAACCTGCGCAGCCAAATGTACTGACTTGTGTAACCTGGCAACCAGGGCGACCAATCACAGCACCCTTAAGAATGGGCTGAGGCCTTACAGCCTCCGTTGAGGTCCTGCCTTCCAAGATACATGGAGCGCCATTAATCGGCAGAGTGCCAGAGGAAAAGAGGTCTCCAGACCAGATTGGTCCGTCTTTTGTCCTAATATGATGTAGAATATGATGCTTGCTGGACACTTTTCTGTGTCAAAGGAGAAAAGCACTGACCTCAAAATAGGACACAACATGTCACTTTTAGGCTACAAGCCTTCTCCCTGGTTCTAATCCTATTTTTTGGATCAAGTTTTTATAGCAGGATATTTCTGTTACTGCAATGGTCGTATATGAGTATATGAGCTCTTCATGCACCAGAGGTGGAGCTCTTCGTCTGTGTGCAGTACATTAAGTGAAAATGGTAATAAAGTAAGATGTGTTATCAGACTGGGATTGAAACTCCATGGCCTCGATGTTTCTCTCTCATCTCATCATCACTCTGAGCCAGCGCTTTATTTTAGAACGAGCCTAAAGGCTCACTGCTGAGCCGGGGACAGAAAGCCCATGAATATCAGATGCAGCCTGCAGCTCTTTCAGTCCTATCACAACCATCGCACAGGCAAGCACTTAAAGATCCCCTCTCTTCCAGTCACCCACACCATTTTCTAACTGCCTCTGTTTAAAACCCTCAGCCCTAACATGCCCAGCCACTTTCATTATTGTCATTAACAGATGTCGGCCACAGTTGGCATATGTAGGTGTGACAGTCAAGTGGGACGGTAAAAAGTACTTCCTGTCTTCAGGAACACAATCTGGTGGTTAAGGTTTCACCTAATTCACCTCCCCTGCTAACAAGAGTAGTTTAGTTTGATGGCTGATGCTGCCATTGCTTTCGTACTACTTGGAAGAGGAAAGATTATGAAGTTTACAATATTGTAACTCTAGTTCTATAAGCACAGGGGGAGCCCTCTACTCGACTCTATGGGTAATAGTCTCTTAAGGTCACATGCACACATTAACGCACTGCATTTCAGAATACAAATACCCATAGACCCTTCAGTATATAAGGCAGGGTGCCCAGCTGTCAGGCATCCCACACCCTCTTCAGCAAGTGGTGCAGGAGCGACAGGAAGTGGTGCAGGAGCGACAGGTCCCCCTTCGTAGAGTGTGCTTATGGAGCTAGGGTTTCAGTATCCTAACCGTTGTCCTAACTCCCACAGGCTCCCCTGTCCACTGGACTCTGTGGGTAAAGTAGGTGGAGCCTGACACCACATCAACCTAACCACACTGATCCAGACCAGCTAAGGATAACGTGGGGATATCATGCCCAGAGGGGTTCAGGTGCAACACAACAGACACACACTCCACCCTTTTCACCAAGAGTCCAAGAGACAGAACTGTATGTATGAATGAATGAATGAATGAAAGGTGTCGAGCGTGACACTCACCCTCCGAACAAGGCAGCTGGCACTGCAATGCTGAGTGCAGAGTGTGCGTGGACCACTAAGCCATCCCACCAGGCTTGCATCAGGTTTTACCGGCCACATCATCACTGAAACAAACAGCTGTTCAGTGTGCCTGAGGAGGCGTCAACGCATAAACAGGGCATAGCAGAACCGATCTTGCCTCCCTGTCTGCCACATGGTGTGGAGGACAACAAACTTTCAGTTGTATGAAACACGACCTGAATGAACTGCTCAAGTTCTTGGGAAGAACTGGGGTTCACTGACAGGACAGTTAGTTCACACACTTACTGAGGTCAAAGCAAACAGAAGACAGCGCCTTCAAGAGGAACGTTCTAGAGCAGACCTGGCCATTATACAACCCGCGGGCCAGAACCGGCCCTCGTGATGGTTCTGCCCGGCCTGTGAGGTCTCAGACAAACCACATCATTTTCATTACAAAGCTAAAACAGTAAAGAAAATAGCTTTTGTTTTGAAATGCTGGTGTATTGTTAGTGAGCTTCTTCCTGTCGCACTTGACACTGATGTAAACTGACGTCAGTGATGTTTGAAGTAGCATCAGCTGCTGAAGGGACACGTCTATAATAAGTCATGGACTGAAAAGTTTTTGTTTTTTTTGTGGAAGTTGGTAGTAAAGCTGTGAGCTTAGTTTGTAACAAACGTGTCTGAATTCAAAGAAAACAACTAGAACGTCACTTTGAGACAAAACCTGCAGAAAGATCCAGAAATCTGTCTGGAGATGAGAAGGAGAGGACAGCCGAGGGGCTGCTGGCTGAGATACTGAAGCAGAGAGGAACCACAGGAGGAGAGGGAAGGGTTCATGTTAAGATAAATGATAAATGTAGGTGTTAAAGTTAAGTTAAATGTAAGTGTAAATGTAAAGTTAAATGTTAAATTAAGTGTTAATGGTAAAGTTAAATATTAATGTAAGGTGTTTTTTGAAGGTGTCCATGGATAAAATATTTCTGATATGGGAAGGGTGGGGGCAGCAACATTGAAGGGTCCGTCACCATGGGTTCGGAGCCTGGTGCGGGGGATGGAGAGCAGACCAGTTCGGTCTGGTCGGTTAGGTACTGGGGGGCGAGGCAATGGAGGGGTTTGTACGTGATACGGGCCTTGATGGGGAGCCAGTGAAGCCAGGGCTTAGTATGGGTGAGAACCCTGGCAGCAGAATTTTGGACCTACTGGAGCCTGTCCAGGGTTTTGTTGGGTACCCCGAACAGGACTCCATCGCAGTAGTCCAGGCGGGAGGTAATGAAGGCGTAGACGAGGGTTTTGGCGACAGAGTCAGGGAGTGCTGGCCGGAGTTGGGAGATGTTCCTGAGGTGGTAGAGGGCTGTTTTGGTTACTGAGTTTATGTGAATTTCCACCACTTGCTGTAAAGTTCAGCGAATGAATAAAATAGCCCAGTTTACCCATTCTGTCAATTCTTCAGAGCTGTGCTGCTAGCCAAAGCTCATAGTCTGACCTACATTTCATTTCATTCATTTACTTTGGTGGCTGCTCCGCAGGCTATCCATTTCTGACTCTGGGTGCGCTCATAGCAGGTGGGTATTATTATTAATTTATTTTTTAAGAGCCCTGAACTGATAAGATATCCACCTTTATTGATCTCCAACGAAGAAATCCTGTTGTTGCAGCAGCACAAATACACACATATATATATAAGATATAAGATAAGATAAGATAAGATAAGATATTCCTTTATTAGTCCCACAGTGGGGAAATTTACCCATTACAGCAGCAAGTGGATAGTGCAATAGAAGACAAGCATAGATTTAAAAACAATATTCATACAAATAAAAAAGTAATAATTTAGTATATATATATATATGTATATATATATATATATATATATATATATATATATATATATATATATATATATATATATATATATATATATATATATATATATATATATATATATATATATATATATATATATATATTAAAAAAGTATGTATAGAATGTAACATAAATAAATAATAGAAAGTCCATAAGCTAAAATAAGGATAGAATACAAGTAGAAACTATACAAGAGCATTTGGAAACCAATGGCATGCTAAAGTGGTGTGATTGAGTCTGAGTCGAAAAGTTAATATATGATGTGATATGAAGTAATGTTATTCAGTGTTCAGTGTGATTCGTGTTATTCAGTGTTCAGTATTAATATAATACAATAGAGCATGAGTCAGTGTGACACAGTTAACATAACCAGTGAAAACTCAGCTACTCCGACACCAGTATGCTATAGAACTGTGCTGTCTCCCAGCAGCTTTTTGTTTTTTGCTTTTGTGCTGTTATTTCCACGGCTGACATTCGTCTCTGGAGCTCTGCTGAAAGCTGCATGTCAATGTGGTTTCATGCAGCCAACCCTGACGGGACTCAGTTTAGACAGACAGTAGGGAGAAATTGTTCTCCTGTGCATGAAATATAAAAAGAGCCAGCCTTGTTTGCAGTGTAACTCCACCACATATGTAGGGCCTAAATCTCATTCAATCATTCAAATGTGCTAATCTGTTAAGTTGGTGTAGGAATGCATCAGTGCAATACAATGATTACTGAGTGGAGGAGTGAAGACTAGGGGTGGGACGGTTCATAAAAATCACGGTTCAGTTCGGTTCACGGTTTGGGGTCACAGTTTTCGGTTCTGTTCGGTACATTTCTGGTTCAGCAGGAGGCCACTTTCCATCTTCAGTTTAAAGATTCATTTCATTAACTTGTCAGAATCAGTCAGCAGCTGTTTGTCTCTCAACAGCAGACTAACATCTGGATCAAAACTCTTCTTCATCGTCTCATCTGATGGCTGGACTTCTGATATAAAAGAAAAGTGACTGAGTTATTATAAGAATCAATAAATAAAAACTAATCATCACTAAAAGGTCAGCATCAGGTCAGCAGCACTAGAGCTTTTTAAACTACAGTAACATAAACTAGGCAGCACCATATGAGGACAATCTGCCATGATCAATGACTGATCAATACTGAGATGATAAATTAATACTGAGGTGTTCATATTAGCTCTACTGATGTCAGCCTGGTTGGTTTAAAGTCAGAACCAGATTATTAATTGAATATTTAAATCCAACTAGGACACATGTTGTTTCTGGAGCAGCAACAGTAATGTTGACAACAGCAGAGTCTCCATAGAAACTCATTAATATCTGACTGGAGACAATCTGACAGATCAATAAAATCAATCAGATTCCTGAGTGAAGTTTAGAAAGACTGAAGAACACAAACATCAGTCAGTATCAGTCCTTCATAACTAATACTTAAACTAACCTAAACAGTCAGACTACAGAGTCTACTGCCAGCTTTAGTTTACTACTGAGATACATGACAAACTAACCTAAACAGACTACAGAGCCTACTGCCAGCTTTAGTTTACTACTGAGATACATGACAAACTAATCTAAACAGTAACTACAGAGTCTACTGCCAGCTTTAGTTTACTACTGAGATACATGACAAACTAACCTAAACAGACTACAGAGTCTACTGCCAGCTTTAGTTTACTACTGAGATACAGGACAAACTAACCTAAACAGTCAGACTACAGAGCCTACTGCCAGCTTTAGTTTACTACTAAGATACATGACAAACTAACCTAAACAGACTACAGAGTCTACTGCCAGCTTTAGTTTACTACTGAGATACATGACAAACTAACCTAAACAGACTACAGAGTCCTACTGCCAGCTTTAGTTTACTACTAAGATACATGACAAACTAACCTAAACAGTCAGACTACAGAGTCTACTGCCAGCTTTAGTTTACTACTGAGATACATGACAAACTAACCTAACAGTCAGACTACAGAGCCTACTGCCAGCTTTAGTTTACTACTGAGATACATGACAAACTAACCTAACAGTCAGACTACAGAGTCTACTGCCAGCTTTAGTTTACTACTAAGATACATGACAAACTAACCTAAACAGTCAGACTACAGAGTCTACTGCCAGCTTTAGTTTACTACTAAGATACATGACAAACTAACCTAACAGTCAGACTACAGAGTCTACTGCCAGCTTTAGTTTACTACTAAGATACATGACAAGCTAACCTAAACAGACTACAGACTCTACTCCCACCTTTAGTTTACTACTGAGATACATAACAAACTAACCTAACAGTCAGACTACAGAGTCTACTCCCAGCTTTAGTTTACTACTAAGATACATGACAAACTAACCTAAACAGACTACAGAGACCTCCTGCCAGCTTTAGTTTACTACTGAGATACATACATGACCTGAACCGTGCCTAGAGAACCGAACAGTTCGGGTTTTTACCTGAACCCTGTTCATCCCTAGTGAAGACACTGAATATTTTCCTGATTGTGTCATTAAAGTTGTAGGTGTAGAGCAGTGGAGGCTGCTCCTCCTCTATTTATGAGAGGTAAGAGGAAAATCAAAATATGAAATACAAGTAATTGTTTGACATAATCCATTACCAAATCTCAATATTATTTCCAAAAAAAATTCTTTCTTGTTTGGAAAAAAATCATTGTTTAAATGCTGATCATAATGCAGGGTAGAGTGAAGTGGTTTTTGGCATCATGGGGGTAGAGGAGGACGGGGACTCTCTGTCCTCCCTTGAGGCAGGACATCTTCTATCAGTTCAATGCATTTCATTTTTTCATGCTTATCTGCGATTGGCCAAAATACGAACAATGACACTCCAAAGGGAGGAAAACCTCGCTTAGCTGGTTACCAACCAGCAGCCAGCAGAAGACCAGACTGACGTCACGTTGGTCCACTGAGGATGTCCATGTGTCCTCTTCAGTCTCTACCACTGTACTGTACCTGATCGACTGGCAGCAAAGTATCAGGCAGCAGCTTCTTAGGAAAGAAACGAGAACATGGAAACTGTGAACTACTTTTAAACACATGAAACAAATCCTTTTTATTTGAACTGAGCTGTAGCTAGCTACTAGTGCTAGCTAACGCAGCAGTTAGCTTGTAGCAGACCTGAAGGACCCGGCAGCAGTCTGTCACCCATACTAGGATGCTACCATACTAGGATCCTACCCATACCAGGATGCTACCCATACTAGGATCCTACCCATACCAGGATGCTACCCATACTGGGATCCTACCCATACTAGGATGCTACCCATACTGGGATCCTACCCATACTAGGATGCTACCCATACTGGGATCCTACCCATACCGGGATGCTACCCATACTGGGATCCTACCCATACCGGGATGCTACCCATACTGGGATCCTACCCATACTAGGATCCTACCCATACTAGGATGCTACACACCACCATATCCACATCTACGATCTGTATCATAGTGTGGGACAGTTCAGACAGCTGAATGAGGGTCAAAGCTGCCTGGACTTCGCCAGGGAGACTTCGCCCTCAGTTGCTCGGGCCTCGCCCTCAGCTGCTCTGGCCTCGCCCTCAGCTCGGGCCTCGCCTCGCCCTCAGCTCGGGCCTCGCCCTCAGCTGCTCTGGCCTCGCCCTCAGCTGCTCGGGCCTCGCCCTCAGCTGCTCGGGCCTCGCCCTCAGTTTCTCTGGCCTCGCCCTCAGTTGCTCGGGCCTCGCCCTCAGCTGCTCTGGCCTCGCCCTCAGCTGCTCTGGCCTCGCCCTCAGCTGCTCTGGCCTCGCCCTCAGCTGCTCTGGCCTCGCCCTCAGTTGCTCTGGCCTCGCCCTCAGCTGTTGGGGCCTCGCCCTCAGCTGCTCTGGCCTCGCCCTCAGCTGTTGGGGCCTCGCCCTCAGCTGCTCTGGCCTCGCCCTCAGCTGCTCGGTCCTCGCCCTCAGCTGCTCGGGCCTCGCCCTCAGCTGCTCTGGCCTCGCCCTCAGTTGCTCGGGCCTCGCCCTCAGTTGCTCTGGCCTCGCCCTCAGCTGCTCTGGCCTCGCCCTCAGCTGCTCTGGCCTCGCCCTCAGTTGCTCTGGCCTCGCCCTCAGTTGCTCTGGCCTCGCCCTCAGTTGCTCGGGCCTCGCCCTCAGTTGCTCGGGCCTCGCCCTCAGTTGCTCGGGCCTCGCCCTCAGTTGCTCGGGCCTCGCCCTCAGTTGCTCTGGCCTCGCCCTCAGTTGCTCTGGCCTCGCCCTCAGTTGCTCGGGCCTCGCCCTCAGCTGCTCTGGCCTCGCCCTCAGCTGCTCGGGCCTCGCCCTCAGTTGCTCGGGCCTCGCCCTCAGCTGCTCTGGCCTCGCCCTCAGCTGCTCTGGCCTCGCCCTCAGTTGCTCTGGCCTCGCCCTCAGCTGCTCGGGCCTCGCCCTCAGTTGCTCGGGCCTCGCCCTCAGTTGCTCTGGCCTCCCCTCACTCTCTGGCCGCCCTCAGCTGTTGGGGCCTCGCCCTCAGTTGCTCTGGCCTCGCCCTCAGCTTCTCGGGCCTCGCCCTCAGCTGCTCGGGCCTCGCCCTCAGTTTCTCTGGCCTCGCCCTCAGTTTCTCTGGCCTCGCCCTCAGCTGCTCGGGCCTCGCCCTCAGTTGCTCTGGCCTCGCCCTCAGTTGCTGGGGCCTCGCCCTCAGCTTCTCTGGCCTCGCCCTCAGCTGCTCGGGCCTCGCCCTCAGTTGCTCTGGCCTCGCCCTCAGTTTCTCTGGCCTCGCCCTCAGTTGCTCGGGCCTCGCCCTCAGCTGCTCGGGCCTCACCCTCAGTTGCTCTAGCCTCGCCCTCAGCTGCTGGGGCCTCGCCCTCAGTTGCTCTGGCCTCGCCCTCAGCTGTTGGGGCCCCTCCCCCTCAGCTGCTCTGGCCTCGCCCTCAGCTCCCCCGCCTGCCCGCCCTCAGCTTTGGGCCTCGCCCCGCTCTGCCTCGCCCTCAGTTGCTCTGGCCTCGCCCTCAGCTGCTCGGGCCTCGCCCTCAGTTTCTCTGGCCTCGCCCTCAGCTGCTCGGGCCTCGCCCTCAGTTGCTCTGGCCTCGCCCTCAGCTGCTCGGGCCTCGCCCTCAGCTGCTCTGGCCTCGCCCTCAGCTGCTCGGGCCTCGCCCTCAGTTTCTCTGGCCTCGCCCTCAGCTGCTCGGGCCTCGCCCTCAGTTTCTCTGGCCTCGCCCTCAGCTGCTCGGGCCTCGCCCTCAGCTGCTCTGGCCTCGCCCTCAGCTGCTGTATGTGCAGTCACAGACAGGTTTCCAGTAACATATTACAAACACTCCTGAGGCTGCAGGATTATTTTTTACTTATTTCGTAATTTTACATAAGAAAGTAGAGATATGAAACATAAGAAACTAATGTAGTTAAAAACAAATAATAATAATAATCATTATTTACATAGCACTTCAGCACAAAGTGCCACTTCTCAGGAAAACATAAATGTAGGTCTGTGACGACTCGGATGGCAGACAGGCTTGGACTCAAATGCAATACTCAGACAACAGGAATTATCAAACAACGCTGGTCCTTTAATAACAGAAATGGTTCGGTACACGGTTAGTCAAAACTCACAGGCAAACAAATCCAAAGCGGCAGGCAAAAGGCAGAGTCGGTAAACGGACAGAATGATCAGGCACGAGGAATCAATAACACAAGGAAGAATGCTGGAAGGCTGTAACACAGGGGATAACAAGACGATCTGGCACAGGAGGAAACGGAGACGCTGCTTAAGTACTGGTGAGGGAAGAGACTAACTATGGACAGGTGGACATGATCAGGGGCGGGGCGACGATCAGACACAGGTGACTGGTGCAGGTAACTAGGTCAGAAGGAGGTGCTCAAACGTGAAGGCGGGAAGCATGCAGGGCAGGGAGTGAAGTGAACTGCAACGAGAGGAGAGGTTAAACATGTCAAAATAAAACAGGATGTGCACAAAAATAAAAGCATGCAACACATAACAAATAAGCTAAGTCCTGCGGGGCGTTACAAGGTCAACAAAATAATCCCCATTCAAGGTGTATTTGCGTGCTTGTTCTGCCACATTCAAACATTTCCATGTCCGGTCTGGTTTTCCTCTGGTCTCAGTCTTGACTTGGCCTTCTCTGGACCTGGTCTTGACTCACATTCAACTGGTCTGTCACGGATTTGAGCTTGTCATGTGCTGTCCTGGGTACTGGCATCCATACTGTGCATGTTACAGTGCATGGATTGGTTCATGCAGTTGCACTGAAGAGAAACTGGAGCACAGCAGCAGCGTAAGTAATAGTAACATGTCACATGTGATATTGTTTGGAAGCTACCCTGCAGGGCTTTAGTGCTTGGACAAATTTAGAAATGCAAAACTTGGTTAGAGAGGCAAGAAGACGGCAGAAAAGGCAAACTAAAAAAGGAATAAGGGAGACGGGAAAAGAAGACGAACCATCACAGCATCTCTGTTTGATCCAGTATTCTCCTCAACAAAATCTGGCCTGTCACTTTCTTTTTCTTACCTTAACATTGTGCAAAATGTCAGAGTTCATTTGCAGAGCGCAGGATCAAATAATGTCTATGGTCATGAAATCTTTCAAGAGATTGGTGTTGACCCACCTGAAGGACATCACATGACCCCTGCTGGACCCCCTGCAGTGTTCATACAGGGCAAACAGGTCAGTGGATGCATTACATCCTGCACCACTTCGGCTCTGCAAGGACATATGCCAGGAACCCTTTTGTGGACTTCAGCTTGGCGTTCAACACGTTCATCCCAGATATCCTTCACTCCAAACTCACCTAGCTCATAGTCTCAGCATCCACCTATCAGTGGATTACCAGCTTCCTGACAGATCAAAGACAGCAGGGAGGGCTGTGGAAAATCACCCAGCACCTGGACCATTTGGGCCACTACACCGAGGACTGTACCTGAGGAAACCCGTCTGTTAAACTCCTGAAACACTGTAGATGACACAACATTCATTGGCCTCACCCTGAGGCGGACAGTGATGAGTCTGCATACAGAGGGGAGGTTGACCAGCTGGCCCTCTGGTGTGGTCAGAACAACCTGGAGTTCAACGTTATTAAAAGTGTGGAGATCACCGTAGACTTCAGGTGGAGCCCCCTTACACTGATCCCCCACCACCATTCTGAGGGGTGGCTGTGACTCAGAGGTAGAGCGCTTCGATCCCCAGGTCCCCCAAGTGTTGAAAACACGTCAAATTCCTCTTGAGCAAGATACTGAACCTGAACTTGCTCCTGAAAGTGGTACCGTCGGTGTGTGAATGACTATTAAGATTTGATCATGATGGACAGGTTGGCTCCTTGCATGGTAGCGTCTGTCATCAGTGTATGAATGTGTGTGTGTGAATGGGTGAATGCTGGCATGTAGTGTAAAGCAGTAAAGAGTGGTTGGAAGACTAGAATGGTGGTATATACAGTATATGGTAAATCCAAGTCCATCCACTATTTGAACAACATTGTGTCTGCTATGGATCCACCATTTCCCAGGATCTGGGGTGGACACCACCAGGAAAAGCCCCAGAAGAGGATGCACTTCCTGCACCAGCTCATGAAGTTCAGCCTACCTCAGGAGCCGCTGATCCAGGTCTACACTGCAATGATCCAGTCTGTTCTTGGCCCACCCATCACTGCGTGGTTTTAATCGACCACCAAACAGGACAGGAGAAGACTACACGGACAGTCAGGACTGCAGAGAAGATCATTGGTGGCGGTTTTCCCTCCATCCAGGACTTCTACACCTCCAGAGTCAGGAAATAGATAGAAAGCATCACTGCAAGCACTACAGAGCACTGTCCACCAAAAACAACCAGCACCGCACAACACAAGAACAGTTTCTTCCTCAGGCCATCACCCAATCAGTCACACTGTCATTATCAATCTAACACCACATATTAACTATCATGTCATCATTGTCACTGCCTATATAAATCCTACATGCTGTACATATATAGACATTATTGCATGTGCATACTTTACATAATCATCCATTCCTCCATCCAGTATTTATTTGTTTGCATTATTTGTATTGCCTACAACATACAGAACACTAATTCCTGCATTAGTAACGTAAATCATGTGCTTCCACAGAATTAACTACTTCTGAGGGATATGAAAGAAAAACTACATTGGGTGTGTCACAAAATGTTTTGCTAAGACGCTGTGTTGTAAGGGGTGGGGGAGGCCAACACTAGACCTATAGTTAACAAGGCCCACCAAGGGCTTCACTCTGCCAGCTTCCAGAGTTTGCTGTGACCGGGGAGGTGATGCAGCGTGGCCTTGAGAGGGTGACGCCGGAAAGAGCTGTGTGCACAGCATCAGCGGTGTTACAGTGCTGGCTGTGACCTTCCCGCTGTCTCCTCCATATACAGGGCGCCTCATGTACCTGATGCTTTTAAGAGATGCATTAAGGGCAAATTCCTGTCATTTGTGTTGACAATGAAGTATTGATTGATTGATTTAGCATGCCATGCCCTGGACAATTTATAGTACGTAAATGACCTTCGCTTCAAGAGGGAAATGAAACAAGATTAGAAGAGTGAATTTTCCTAAGCTCTTTAATTGTATTCATTGAATACAGCCACTCTGCTTTCATCCACTTCATCTGGAGTGTTCCATTTTACAAAATGAGACTATTATTGATAAAGCCAGAATCACTTATCAGCTCTGCTCAAAGTCTTATTCAAATTTACTGAGAGGAAAAAAAAACTCTGAATGGATCAGGAGGCATAATAGAGCGGCGTCATGTCCCCAGACTCATGTCCATGGTAACTGGTTTAACAGGTTGTGTGCTGAGCTGTCTGAAGTCACAGCAATGGCAGCGCAGTTTGTTGACAGCAATGAGCTGGAGCTGAGCGATGTGGGAGGCAGCGATACGAGCCTCTCTTCTCCAGCAGCAGGGATAATCCAGAGAGAGGGAAAACAGATAGATGGATACTGATCTACTAACTGAGCCGGTCAGGTAGAGAGCTACGCCGGGAAACAGACATAAGATGGAGCACAAAGAGATGAGAATGAGGACAGAGGGATCCATGTTAGTCCATCAATGAGGTGACACACTGCTGAGGACGCACAGACATGGACAGACAGCATGGACGCAGTAATAAACACAACACTGAAGGAAATGTCTGTCTGAGTCTATGATATCAGTATTAATATATCATCATAATCTATAGTCTATAGATATAGAGGAGTAATGTCTACCTGAGTCTATGATATCAGTATTAATATATCATCATCATCTATAGTCTATAGATATAGAGGAGTAATGTCTACCTGAGTCTATGATATCAGTATTAATATATCATCATCTATAGTCTATAGATATAGAGGAGTAATGTCTACCTGAGTCTATGATATCAGTATTAATATATCATCATCATCTATAGTCTATAGATACAGAGGAGTAATGTCTACCTGAGTCTATGATATCAGTATTAATATATCATCATCTATAGTCTATAGATATAGAGGAGTAATGTCTACCTGAGTCTATGATATCAGTATTAATATATCATCATCATCTATAGTCTATAGATATAGAGGAGTAATGTCTACCTGAGTCTATGATATCAGTATTAATATATCATCATCTATAGTCTATAGATATAGAGGAGTAATGTCTACCTGAGTCTATGATATCAGTATTAATATATCATCATCATCAATAGTCTATAGATATAGAGGAGTAATGTCTACCTGAGTCTATGATATCAGCATTAATATATCATCATCTATAGTCTATAGATATAGAGGAGTAATGTCTACCTGAGTCTATGATATCAGTATTAATATATCATCATCATCTATAGTCTATAGATATAGAGGAGTAATGTCTACCTGAGTCTATGATATCAGTATTAATATATCATCATCTATAGTCTATAGATATAGAGGAGTAATGTCTACCTGAGTCTATGATATCAGTATTAATATATCATCATCTATAGTCTATAGATATAGAGGAGTAATGTCTACCTGAGTCTATGATATCAGTATTAATATATCATCATCATCATCTATAGTCTATAGATATAGAGGAGTAATGTCTACCTGAGTCTATGATATCAGTATTAATATATCATCATCTATAGTCTATAGATATAGAGGAGTAATGTCTACCTGAGTCTATGATATCAGCATTAATATATACATACAGCTGAACACATCAGTACACATCTGTCTGTGGCTTGGTTTCTGGGACTGTCATCAGGAGACATAGTTCCTGACCGATGTGAAAGCAGAAGTCAGCGCTGACTGTTTTCTCAAGTACTTGAACTACGGCAGTGCAATAGTTCTTTTAATCCAAACATCTTTTCAGATGCTAAACCTAACCTGTAGTTTTGTTACAGAGTCCTAATTATTTTGAAAAGACTGTAGGCATGTACCGAGTGGAAATGGACACGTGTTGCTGGACGTTAGTACAACAACTGGAAAGGAGGGATACGTTTGTGTGAGATGTCATAGGAACCGCTGCAGCCACACTGGCTTGTTTTCATGTTCAAGGTTACAGTGGCAGTGGTCACAGCGGGAACAGCTCCGGTGAACCGCCTCATGATGGCTCAGCTCCATCAGGTGGCCCAGCCACGGCCCTGAGCCAGCATCAGCAGCATCAGCATCAGTGTTAATCCTGTCCTGGTCCCAGCATGTGGGCTCAGTTTCAGTGGACGAATCTAACCTCCCATAATGACTTTAATGAGGCTTTTCCACACCAGCAAAATTACCGCTGGTAGGCTTCACATGAACTGTGATTAAATTGTGAATGTGAAGAGAACACCAGTTATTATCTGTAACCACTTATCCCATTTGGGGTCCAATGTTGTCGGACTTTAGATGAAGGCGGGTTCATCCTGGACTGGTCTCCAGACAGAGACAGACACCATTCACACCTGCACCTAGTCATCAGTGAACCTGAAGTCTTTGGACTGTGGAAGAAACCAGAGAACCCGGGGGAAACCTCCGCTATCACAGGGTCAACACGCAGACTCGAACCTGTGATCCTTCTGCTGTGACCACAGCGCTAACCACTGCACCACCGGGCCGCCCTACACCGAGTAACGATAGAGCTGAGAACGGACGAGATACGGAGAGATACGGAGAGATGGAGGGGAGAGATGGAGGGGAGAGATAAATGAGGGGCTGTGATGGCAAATTCAAAGTGGTTTGTGAAATGGAGGCTGAACATCCCTCCTCCTGTAGTCATCCTCCACTCAGACCTGAG
Organism: Pterois miles; assembly: GCA_947000775.1. Lineage (NCBI taxonomy): Eukaryota > Metazoa > Chordata > Actinopteri > Perciformes > Scorpaenidae > Pterois > Pterois miles. The sequence goes on along the minus strand of CAMQGK010000166.1, from coordinate 1,031,110 downwards.
CTGAGCACTATCCCTCCCCCTCTATCTCTCTATCTCTCCCTCCCTCTCTCTCTATCTCTCCCTCCCTCTCTCACTCTCTCTTACCCTCCCTCTCTCTCCTTCCCCCTCTCTCCCTCTGTCTCCCTCCCTCTCTCTCTATCTCTCCCTACCTCTCTCTTACCCTCCCTCTCTCTCCTTCCCCCTCTCTCCCTCTCTCTCCCTCCCTCTCTCTCTTCTCTCCCTCCCTCTCTGACTCTCTCTTACCCCCCCCCCCCCCCCCCCCCCCCCCCCCCCCCCCCCCCCCCCCCCCCCCCCCCCCCCCCCCCCCCCCCCCCCCCCCCCCCTCTCTCTTTCTCTCTCTCTCTCTCGCTCCTGAACCGCATTCCAGCACCGCTGGTACCGGATCCATCCCGAGACCACCTTGCGTCCGGACCCGTCTCTGTTCGACGTTTCTGCCGTGTCGTGTCCCGCGTGTCGTGTTCTGCGCTGTTCTCGTCCCGCGTGTCGTGTTCTGGTCCGCTGAGCCTTTGTACAGGAGATGTGGGAGCATGTAGGCGGACTGATGAGGATCTGGACACAATGGGGCTCTCCGTGTTTCCTCGTGAGCTCGGCGTGGATTATTTCTGAGGAATAAAGGGACGCGTTATAACGAACGTCACGGAGCCTCCGTGGGTCCAGTTTCAGCGTTAAACACAGAAGACAGCCGGTCCAGCCTGCTCCATGTTAACTGGTACCGGTGCGTGGAGTGGATGTAGGCGCTCCACGGCTCGTTTAGATTCATTACATTAGTTAGATGCGATTTTTGCAGCAGCACGCAGACCACGCAGCGACCCGCAGCGACCCGCAGCGACCCGCAGCCTGCCCGGGCAGCATCCTCCGCTATGAGCGTCCTCCGCTACTCCCTGACCTTTACCCTCACCGTCCTCCTCTCCTGCCCGGCTCTAGGCAAGAAGAAGCTCTACATCGGAGCCCTGTTCCCCATGAGTGGAGGCTGGCCCGGGGGACAAGCCTGCCTCCCCGCCGCGCAGATGGCCCTGGACCTGGTGAATAAACGGAGCGACATCCTGCCGGACTACGAGCTGGAGCTGATCCACTATGACAGTATGGTGAGTGACTCACTCCCAGTATGCACCCACCTCTCTCCACCCACATCCACGGTCACAACCACAATCCACTACAGCACCGAGCCCACTACACGAGTCCACTACACGAGCCCACTGCATGAGCCCACTACACGAGCCCACTGCATGAGCCCACTACATGAGTCCACTGCACGAGCCCACTACATGAGCCCACTACACGAGCCCACTACACGAGCCCACTACACGAGCCCACTACACGAGCCCACTACACGAGCCCACTACATGAGCCCACTACACGAGCCCACTACACGAGCCCACTACATGAGCCCACTACATGAGCCCACTACATGTCCTGTGTGGACTGACAGCACAGATTACACGAAGTCACTGTCAGCGTGGTTCAGGTTGTACAACAGTAGGACTTTAAAAACTAGAAACACAGCTACTCTCAAATAAAAAACTCCATTATCCTGGTTCCGTCATTTGACCAATGACTGCTTAACATGATGATTGCTTCATTGATTACTACAGACCTGAATGAATTACCAACACACTGCCAACACTGCCAACACTGCCAACACTGCCCTACCACTGACCCTAGAGGACCAACAGTTGCACTATACTGTAGATATACTGCATATATACTCATATACTGTATACATTCTGTATATGTACTGTATATATACTCTATATATTCTGTACATACACTGTATACATTCTGTATATGTACTGTATATCTACTGCACATATACTGTATACATTCTGTATATATACTGTATATGGGGGCGGCAGTAGCTCAGTCCATAAGGACTTGGGTTAGGACGCGGAGGTCACCGGTTCAAGTCCCCCATGGACCAAGACCAACTGGTTGCTGGAGAGGTGCCAGTTTACCTCTTGGGCACTGCCGAGGTGCCCCTGAGCAAGGCACCAAACCCCCATCTGCTCTGGGCGCTTGTCAGGAGCAGCCCCCCCACTCTGACATCTCTCCATTGACATGTATATGTACTGTGTGAACAACAGAGTGTAAAACTGAATTTCCCCACTGTGGGACTAATAAAGGAATATCTATGTACTGTATATCTACTGCACATATACTGTATACATTCTGTATATATAAGATAAGATAAGATAAGATGAACCTTTATTAATCCCCGTAGAGAAATTCAGTTTTTACACTCTGTTGTTAATTTCACACAGTACACATACCTGCATTAATGGAGAGGTGTCAGAGTGAGGGGGCTGCTCCTGACAAGCGCCCAGAGCAGTTGGGGGTTTGGTGCCTTGCTCAGGGGCACCTCGGCAGTGCCCAAGAGGTAAACTGGCATCTCCCCATCAACCAGTTGGTCTTGGTCCATGTTGGGACTTGAACCGGTGATTCTCCGTTTCCTAAACCAAGTCCCTACGGACTGAGCTACTGCCGCCCCATATACAGTATATATACAGTATATATACAGTATATATACAGTATATATTCTATGCAGCTCCTCTAGTCTACATGTTGAAGTGTTTCCTTACAGACTGGTTTTAAAGACTGTCCCATCAGTGTGTCAATGGGTGGATGTATATACAGTATATATGTACTGTATATACAGTTCTTGCAGTTATGGGCATTTTCAAGTCCCAGCAATGAATGTTAAAATTTGCAGTGCAATGGTTGATAAAACCATATACACAGTGTTATTACCCATCTGGACACAGAAAATAATCAGTAAATAATGTGTTTTAATAACATCTTTGAAGTATTTTATGGGCCCAAACGCACATTTTCTGTACAGCTGTGGTTTCAGTGCTGAGATACATAAAATGAGATAATTCAATTACAGTATGGCATTATTCCACATGGAGGTGTTTAATGTATATATGACTTTACACCATATTAAATTGATTTATTCATCTCAATGTGCCTGTTTGACTCTTCTTACCGCGACCCTGAACAAATGCTTCAGAGCCAAGCGATGTGGTTTCTTTGGAAACAGGAGAGCCCATGGACGCCATGTGGGCCGCCACATACCGTAGGTGATATACTAACGCTGGTATCACCTGTCCTTCTTCTGACCATACAGCTCAGTAACATCTAAAAAACAAGGTAACATTACTGCTGACTTCAGGTACCGTAGATATTAGTGTCAAAGCTAATGTAGCATGCCTTGCTAGCTGTCATTTATCTGACATATTAGCAAAAATGTCATTTCCACATGTACCAGGACATGAGCCATGAAACAGCAATATCTGTGATAAAACACAACATATTTTACATACTTTTTGTGTTAACACTGACATCTATGGTTACTGTCTACATTTTTCAGGGTATAGAGAAAAAAATCCCTATTTTTAAAAATGGTATAATATCAGTCTTTACACTGAAGCACAAAGCGTGATGAAAATCAATGTAATTATCTTAAAAATGTTCTAGAAATTAAAAAAGCAAAATGTATAAAATGAACATCATTGTAATGTTGAGGTAAGGACATTTATTGAACAGAAGTGAAGGAAACTATAAAATTAAATATGTTTCAGATTAAACTCTTCTCCACATGTAATGTGTTTGTTTATGTGTACTACAGACACTGGTGGTCAAAGTTCAAATTCAGAGGTTGGCTTTTAATTACGATTTTTGAAAAAAATCACATTATTTGTGAGGTGAGGGCACCTCCTAATGTACTGATCATAATCGTATCTTGGTATTGGTTCTGGCTCAGGGGGAGAGCGGGTCGACCTTTAATAATGCTTTCTGCATGTCCAAGTGTCCTTTAGGGACTCTGAACCCCAAGTCGCCCCCGATGGGCACATGGTCCACACAGCAGCCTGCTTCACTGTTGTAGACTGGAGCAGCTGTTTCATAGCTCCACACTGATGGAGAATTGTAGTATATAATAGGACTCTGTGTTGTATGTTTTAAAGTACAGCATTCAGGTCATAAAATGGGTCGCAGCCCCAGAGGACCATCCTACAGTGACTACTGTACTTTCACACTGCTGACGGCTTCTGTCTGTTTCTGTTGGCTTTCACTCAGCCTAAACTCCCAACAATTCAAATGTGACCTCAGACCAAGAAAGGATGTGGTCGAGGAAACACGATTACAAACACAGAGGTCAGGACGAAGGACAAGCAAAAAGTGAACAAAAGCACATACTCACATTATTCCAGTCCACAGGCTTATGCACTAATACAATGAGTCATGTGAATCAGGACTCTCCTGCAGCACTCCGTGAACTCTGCTGCTGTGCAGCATCTCCTTGTTTTTTACCTTGCATCACCACTATTACTATCACCATTAAACATACTCTCCCTGGATTATTCATGATTAAATGGCAACATTTCTCTAATCCAGGAAAGGAACAGAAGCCCCTGATCTACAAATCACAGACTTTGACAGAACAGGTTTATGTCATCCTGCATCACCTCAAATCTCCTCACATCACCTCAAATCTCCTCACATCACTTCACATCTCCTCACATCTCCTCACATCACCTCAAATCTCCTCACATCACCTCACATCTCCTCACATCACTTCACATCTCCTCACATCTCCTCACATCTCCTCACATCACCTCAAATCTCCTCACATCACCTCAAATCTCCTCACATCACCTCAAATCTCCTCACATCACCTCAAATCTCCTCACATCACCTCACATCTCCTCACATCACTTCACATCTCCTCACATCTCCTCACATCACCTCAAATCTCCTCACATCTCCTCACATCTCCTCACATCTCCTCAAATCTCCTCACATCACCTCAAATCTCCTCACATCACCTCAAATCTCCTCACATCACTTCACATCTCCTCACATCTCCTCACATCACCTCAAATCTCCTCACATCTCCTCACATCTCCTCACATCCCTCACATAACCTCACATCTCCTCACATCACCTCAAATCTCCTCACATCACCTCAAATCTCCTCACATCACCTCACATCACCTCACATCTCCTCACATCACCTCAAATCTCCTCACATCTCCTCACATCTCCTCACATCACCTCACATCACCTCACATCTCCTCACATCACCTCAAATCTCCTCACATCACCTCACATCTCCTCACATCACCTCAAATCTCCTCACATCACCTCAAATCTCCTCACATCACCTCACATCACCTCACATCTCCTCACATCACCTCAAATCTCCTCACCTCCTCACTCACCTCACATCACTCACATCACCTCACATCACCTCAAATCTCCTCACATCACCTCACATCACCTCACATCTCCTCACATCACCTCAAATCTCCTCACCTCCTCACTCACCTCACATCACCTCACATCTCCTCACATCACCTCAAATCTCCCACATCACCTCAAATCTCCTCACATCACCTCACATCTCCTCACATCACCTCAAATCTCCTCACATCACCTCACATCTCCTCACTCACCTCAAATCTCCTCACATCACCTCACATCACCTCACATCTCCTCACATCACCTCACATCTCCTCACATCACCTCACATCACCTCACATCTCCTCACATCACCTCAAATCTCCTCACATCTCCTCACATCACCTCACATCTCCTCACATCACCTCAAATCTCCTCACATCACCTCACATCACCTCAAATCTCCTCACATCACCTCAAATCTCCTCACATCACCTCACATCTCCTCACATCACCTCACATCACCTCACATCACCTCAAATCTCCTCACATCACCCACATCTCCTCACATCACCTCACATCTCCTCACATCACCTCACATCACCTCACATCACCTCAAATCTCCTCACATCACCTCACATCTCCTCACATCACCTCACATCTCCTCACATCACCTCAAATCTCCTCACATCTCCTCACATCACCTCACATCACCTCAAATCTCCTCACTCTCCTCACTCACCTCAAATCTCCTCACACACCTCACATCTCCTCACATCACCTCACATCTCCTCACATCACCTCACATCTCCTCACATCACCTCACATCTCCTCAAATCTCCTCACATCACCTCACATTTCCTCACATCACCTCACATCTCCTCACATCTCCTCACATCTCCTCACCACCTCACATCACCTCACATCACCTCACATCACCTCACATCTCCTCACATCTCCTCAAATCTCCTCACATCACCTCACATCACCTCACATCACCTCAAATCTCCTCACATCACCTCAAATCTCCTCACGTCTCCTCACTCTCTTCACGCACCTCAAATCTCCTCACATCACCTCACATCACCTCACATCTCCTCACATCACCTCACATCACCTCACTCACCTCACTCACCTCACATCTCCTCACATCACCTCAAATCTCCTCACATCTCCTCACATCTCCTCAAATCTCCTCACATCACCTCACATCACCTCACATCACCTCACATCTCCTCACATCACCTCAAATCTCCTCACATCTCCTCACATCTCCTCACATCACCTCACATCTCCTCACATCACCTCACATCACCTCACATCTCCTCACATCACCTCACATCTCCTCACATCACTTCACATCACCTCAAATCTCCTCACATCACCTCACATCTCCTCACATCTCCTCACATCACCTCACCCCTCACATCTCCTCACATCTCCTCACATCACCTCACATCTCCTCAAATCTCCTCACCTCCTCACTCTCCCACTCTCCTCACTCTCCCACATCTCCTCACATCACCTCACATCTCCTCACATCTCCTCACATCTCCTCACATCACTCACATCACCTCACATCTCCTCAAATCTCCTCACGTCTCCTCACTCTCCTCACTCTCCTCCTCTCCTCACTCTCCTCACATCTCCTCACATCACCTCAAATCCCTCACATCTCCTCACGTCTCCTCAAATCTCCTCACATCTCCTCACGTCTCCTCAAATCTCCTCAAATCTCCTCACATCACCTCACATCTCCTCACATCTCCTCACATCACCTCACGTCTCCTCACGTCTCCTCACGTCTCCTCACGTCACCTCAAATCTCCTCACATCTCCTCACGTCTCCTCAAATCTCCTCAAATCTCCTCACATCACCTCAAATCTCCTCACATCACCTCACATCACCTCACATCTCCTCACATCACCTCACATCTCCTCACGTCACCTCACATCTCCTCACGTCACCTCACATCACCTCAAATCTCCTCACATCACCTCACATCACCTCAAATCTCCTCACATCACCTCACATCTCCTCACATCACCTCAAATCTCCTCACATCACCTCACATCTCCTCACATCTCCTCACGTCTCCTCACGTCTCCTCACATCACCTCACATCACCTCACGTCGCCTGAAGTCTCTTCACGTCGCCTGAAGTCTCTTCACGTCGCCTGAAGTCTCTTCACGTCTCCTCACATCTCCTCACATCTCTTCACGTCGCCTGAAGTCTCTTCACGTCTCCTCACATCTCCTCACATCTCCTCACATCACCTCACATCTCTTCACGTCGCCTAAGTCTCTTCACGTCTCCTCACATCACCTCACATCTCCTCACATCACCTCACATCTCTTCACGTCGCCTGAAGTCTCTTCACGTCTCCTCACATCTCCTCACATCTCTTCACGTCGCCTGAAGTCTCTTCACGTCTCCTCACATCACCTCACATCTCCTCACATCTCCTCACATCACCTCACATCACCTCACATCTCCTCACATCACCTCACGTCACCTCACGTCACCTCACATCACCTCACATCTCCTCACATCACCTCACATCTCCTCACATCACCTCACGTCACCTCACATCACCTCACATCACCTCACATCTCCTCACATCTCCTCACATCACCTCACATCACCTCACATCTCCTCACATCACCTCACATCACCTCACGTCACCTCACATCTCCTCACATCACCTCACATCACCTCACGTCACCTCACTTCTCCTCACATCTCCTCACATCACCTCACGTCACCTCACATCTCCTCACATCACCTCACATCACCTCACATCTCCTCACATCACCTCACGTCACCTCACTTCTCCTCACATCTCCTCACATCTCCTCACATCACCTCACATCTCCTCAAATCTCCTCACGTCTCCTCACATCACCTCACATCACCTCAAATCTCCTCACGTCTCCTCACATCACCTCACATCACCTCAAATCTCCTCACGTCTCCTCACATCTCCTCACATCACCTCACATCACCTCACGTCACCTCACATCACCTCAAATCTCCTCACGTCTCCTCACATCACCTCACATCACCTCAAATCTCCTCACGTCTCCTCACATCACCTCACATCACCTCAAATCTCCTCACGTCTCCTCACATCACCTCACATCACCTCAAATCTCCTCACGTCTCCTCACATCTCCTCACATCTCCTCACATCACCTCACATCTCCTCACGTCGCCTGTCTTGGTCAAAAAGTTACAGTCAAACACGACTGCAGCCAGTGGCCGACTAGTGCATACGATCTGCACTTGTGTGACAGGAAATAAGTGTCCACACCAGCAGATTGCAGCAATCCATGTTCATCCTTCAAAAAGAGAAACAGGAAGAGCTGATATATAAGCTGTTATGATACGAACATGATACGAAGCAGCGTTTATAGACTGTTTTCACACCTCTCTCACGCAGCACTTAGCTTCAGTCCAGATGTTCATGTCGCTGTGATAATATCCATTTATTGAATGATCACACGAGATGAAGACGAAGAATGAGAAGAGCCTTGTGTTTCTCCTCTTGACTACTCGCTGGCTTGCTTTCCTCACCTCTATTTGTCTTCTCGTGCAATGATTTGTTTAAGATGAACAGCCAATCAGAGTGATCCACCAAAAAACCTGTGATACAGGCAGACCGGAGCCAGCTGTGCGGGACACTGCACACTAAAACGCCTATGCTTGGCTAAACAGTGAAAGCTATGCAATGGAATTTGTTGGAGTATTTCTTTGCTTCGTTGTACTCTCTATTTCCTACTACTACTACTACTACTACTACTACTGGTGAGTTGTGCCTCAGAGGAAAACTTACGACTAACTCCTCTCCTTTCAAAGCCAAAGGATGTACCAGATTTGGTGCAGCTTTATTGTTGACCAGGTGGAAACAGTAGACTTTTAGAGTTGTAGGGCTTGTTATACACACTGTATAGCACCAGGAAGAATTGTGACCCCAGGAGGAAACTGGGAGAGGGTGATGAAAAACAGGAGTCTCCCAGGAAAACTGGGAGGGATGGCAAGTATGGCAGCCGATGCTCTACAGCGCATAAATATACTCATTACATGCATAGGCCTAGTGTCTTTTCAAAATAAACTAATGTTTTCACAGGAAGTTGGGTTTAGGCAGCAGAAACACTTAGTTAGGGTTAGGCAACAGTCACGGTCTGACGAAGGATTTACATGATCAAACTAGAACAGCACTCGGACAGCGCAGACCTCTGTCAAGGTGCCCAAGTAGGGTTGACATGATCCTGATCACCACCAAAATGTAATATATTACATTATATCACCCCCCACCCCTCCAAAGAAGTTCATTCAAATCCATTGCAACCTTTTGGAGAAACAGACAAACAAACAGCTGTGAAAACCTAACCTCCCTGGCCTGAGGCCCAGGGCTTTGGCCTTGTGGAGGTAAGAAGTAGCATCATACGAACAATGATCAGCGGCCTCTTGGTTTAAAGTCATGTGTTGGTTTGACCTATCCATCCTGGGGGGGTTAGGGTTAGGGTTAGGGCTAGAGGATAAGACGGAGGGATAAGAAAGAGTAATAAAAACACTAGGTGAAGGGTAATGGGAGTGTATGTGTGGGAAGTGCATACATATATGAGTCAATAAATATAGAAAAAGTGTGTTAAAAGAGGAATAAAACACATATTATATTACATATTCACATACATATACACACACATGTATACACATGGGTAGACCCATGCATACACACACACACACACACACACCCATATATAATCATATAACATCCACACATATAAACACATCTATACACACCCCCATACACCCGAACATATCCACACACCCTCATATTATATAAATAAAACCACAGATGTAATTATAATTTAAGAAAATTATTTTATAAATAAATAAAAAAATAATAATGGAAAGGAAGTTACAGTAAAAAGAGCACACACAGTAGGTAAATGAAGTTTTTATTAGCTGGTGGTAGTCGACTCCGGTGGGGCCCAGGTGGCCGCAGTGAAGGGGATGAACCGAAGTGAGTGTGGGGATAATGAGCTGGTGGAGATGGAGGTCTGGTTGAGGTCCGAGTCAGGGTAGGGGTTAGGGAGTGGGGAAGGTTTAGGGATAGGGTTGGGGGGTTAGGGGGTTAGGGTTGGGGTTAGGGTTAGGGTCGGGGGTTAGGGTTAGGATAGGGTTAGGGGGGTCAGGGGGTAAGGGTTGGGGTTTAGGGTTAGGGTCGGGGCAGGGGTTAGGGTTAGGGTTAGGGTTAAGGGTAAGGGTAGGGGTGGGGTCGAGGTAGAGGAGGTGAGGAGTACGGGGGTAAGTGTGTAATGAGTGAGTGCCTGATGAATTTATAAGTGTAGTTGATGGCACCAATGATCAAAGATCTGTTGGGCTGTGGAGGATGTCCAGTGTATGTTGTCTGGTTCTGTGATGACGTTGTCTTGGGATATATCTGTCAGGAAGGGGTAGTGGGTGGGATGATGTGATATGATAAATTGTCCTGCTGTAGGGTGGTGAGGTGGGGGGAGAAATTGAGGAGAGGGAAATAGATGTCTGCATTGGGAAAGGCAAGTCCCGTCTGTTTATGGAGTTGTCTGAGTTGTTTGGCGGAGGTTTTCTTGGGGTCCCGGTCCCTGTTATTAAGGCCTATTGAGAGGATGACAGTTTTGGTGCAGGGATTTGGTTTGGTTTTGCTGCAAACGTGTATGAAATGATATAGGGTGGCTCCGGGGTAACTGTCCAATTGAATCTTGGAGTTGTTGTGGGCCGCGATCCTGCTGATATTGGAGTCCCCTAATACCACTACCGGCTTGCGTGCTTTGAAGGACCAATCTTGTATCATTCTGTGAGGTCTGGCAATGTGGTAGGTGGGTTTGAAGGTAGTGGAGGCGATGGGTGCAGCGGAGGAGGGGGGATGTATGGAAAGGGGGAGGGGTTGGGGTCCAGGTACGGGGCTGTCAAGAGACAGGTGTGATGGTAGATCGGTGTCCGGGCCGGCCTGTTCCAGAGACGTGACCCCAAAGGAATGTGCTTTGGAGGGTTCAGATTGGGCTGTACAAATGGCATTGGTAGCCTTATTCGGCCCGCTCATCATGTGGGCACCCTTCCGTTTTGCAACTGGGGTTCGTGTCCCGGGCAGGCCGGTCTGGTCAGTAGCACCGTCTGTGGGGGTGGGAGAGAGCGGAGATATGCTGTCATGCAAAGGGACTGAGACATTGGTGTGTTTAGGTGTGGTGAGTGGTGAGGGGTCCGAGTTACAGAGGTGGATGGGATGGTCTGTTGCCAGTACATGAACCTGGGCGGAGATGAGTTGAGTATTGGCTGTGATAGTGAATAGTGTGTGTGGGGGTGGGGGTGGAGTATTGTGGGATTCTATGGGGGGAGTCGGATCCGGGGAGGAGGATGGCGAAGGCTACAGTGGGACTATTATATGAGGCTGGGTGATAGAAAGAATAGGGGAGAGTTGCGGGTCTGCTGATTCTGGGTTAGGTGGTGATGTGGATGTAGATTGGTCCCGTGATAATAGATGGGGTCTGTTGGGGGTTGTTGGGGCCCTTAAAGGTGTGGGGAGGAGAGGTTTCCGATGGGGAGGGGGTAGTTTGGGGGGATTCTGTCGGTTGGTATCTGCTGCAGATAAGGTGCATGGGTCAAGGGAAGGGGAGGACAAAGACTTGTGAGGAGCTGGTAGTGGTGGGGATCCCTCCTCAACAGGTAACTCCGGGATAGGGGGCAGAGAGCTGTGCAATGGTGGGGGTATGCCGGGGGGAGGAGTGGTATGAAGGCCAGGTGGGGTGTTAAGCGGGTGTATGTGTAGGATGTTTTCTACTGCAGCTAATGTATGTGGTCTGAGTCACTGCCAGACCTGATCACTGCCAGACCTGATCACTGCCAGACCTGATCACTGCCAGATCACCTGGCTGATCTGGGCTGGTGATCTCACCTGTCATCTCACCTGTCATCAGTCCATCACCTGGTTTATTTCAAATACTTAGATGGTCAATTGATATCAGTTCCACATTCAGTTCCAATATTATGAGAAAAAAGAGTCTTGAATCGTGAGTTTTCCCATAATATTGTGGTTTCAGGATCCAATCATTAAAAATTCTGTATTGAAAGACCAAGAACATGATGACAAATGTATGTGAGGGAAATAAAGAAGAAACGTTCGAGTTTTCGGAGTTGGTGTGGTGCGTTGAGACAGCGCGACCGGTGACATCCACGCCTCTCCTTCCGACATCCTGTCAGTCTGCGTATGACATGCCGGGCGACAGCCAACCAGAGAGCCTGTTCCTGATTCAGCTTGTTTTATCAGCTGACGGCCCACAGCGCCATGGAAAGATAAGATAAGATAAGATGAACCTTTATTAATCCCCGGATTATTATTAATTCGGGGCTAAACGGAGAAGCCAAATGACTCCAATCCAGTAACCAGTGGGTTCAGTGAAAGCAGCAGGGAAATGCTGATGCAAATGGAAAACAAGTATACTTTCCCTTATGGACATGAATTCATGAAAGCATTTTTGAATGATGATGATTGATGATGATGATTATTTTTGAATGATGTATATATTGACTGTTTTATGGTGTTTTTGTAAATCCCTTTTTTGATGATTTCATATTTCATTTGTAAATTGTTTTTGTAATTATTTTTATTGTCCCTTCAAATGTCAAATAATAAATTACTTATTACTTTTCAAAGGGGTCTTTTGACCTCTGACGACGACTACTACTACTACTACTACTACTACTACTACTACTACATCCTGGTAACTAGAGACCTAGAGCATTCAGAGGATGGATGGCACTGACTACTACTACTACTACTACTACTACTACCACTACTACTACTACTACATCCTGGTAACTAGAGACCTAGAGCATTCAGAGGATGGATGGCTGTTTTCCTAGCTATACTGACTACTACTACTACTACTACTACTGCTACTACTACTACTACTACTACTACATCCTGGTAACTAGAGACCTAGAGCATTCAGAGGATGGTGTCTTTCCTAGCTACACTGACTACTACTACTACTACTACTAATACTACTACATCCTGGTCACAGTCTTTCACATAAGATAAGATAAGATATTCCTTTATTAGTCTCACATTGGAGAAATTCACAATACTTGATATTATATATTCACACATACCTGGAGGTCAGAGGTCAACGGACCCCGTTAAAAACTGAGCCTAAACTGGCAGCGCTGTGCCTCCTTCCCGAGCTAGAGTGGAGCTAATCCAGCTACTATTCTGAAATCCTCCTCCAGACTCGGAGAAACCGTTTGTCGGGACTGCCGGATGTCAGAAGCTTTACTGTTGCCATGTTGTCCATGTCAGTATTTGACTGCAGCGTTTTGCTTTTGTTTCTCTAATTATTATAAAGGCTTTACCCCAAATCCCAAATAGCCCCGGAAATCTAGTAACTCCACATTCTGCATCGCCGCTGGAGTCTGCAGATCTAATCCAATACACTTTTTGTCAAAATCAGCAAATGTCTGGTGTCCTCAGTTTTAATGAAGTGACTGATCGTATTAAAGTGAGTCAAATCATAAACATAGTAGAGCATGGGAATGGACATCACAAACTCATTTCATTAACTAAACTATGACACACGTTCATAGTTTGTTTTAATCAATTCATTAGTTAATGGTTATTTCTTCTTAATGACTAGAACAACTTGACACACCGAGTTGAACCTGAATGTACAAACACAACACTCTAGATCCTTTTGGCAGTTTGCTTTGCGAGCGCACAACATTTTTTTTCAAGTGCACAGTCCCACAGTATTGTGCGACACCCCTGTAGGAACTACAGTTCAATGAATACTGGCTGTTTTCTTCAGGTAATAAGGAATGCCTGGATTTCCACGGTGTGTGGTCGTCAGGAAGGATTAAATAAAAGTCACGTTAATATCTGTTTCCCATGTCTTGTTAGTCGCTATGCTAAGGCAGCACTGCTACAGTAAAGGAACTACTTTTATTTTCTGTACATATAACAAGAAATGATATTAAGAGAGTATTTTGTAGAAAAACAGCTGATAGTTAAAGGTACAGTGTGTAACATCTGGCAGCCTCTACTGGTGAGGTTGCAGACTGTGTGTTGAAGGACTACGGTGGCCAAGGTGAAAACGTGAAGGTCCCTCTCAGAGTACTGTGGCTCATTTATAGGAGTGAGTGGTGAAGCGAGAGAGAGAGAGTGGTGGCGAAGACAGAGAATATCAGTGAATGTACAGTAGAAATGCAGCTTCTCAAGACCAGCAGAGGTTTCTGTGTCTTGTTTCCCATTGGCTGAGTGGATCGACGGGGGTTAACTCTGGACAGATTTAGCAGACGTTAGCAGTTTGGTTTGTCCGTTCTGGGTTCCCGTAGAATCAGGACAGCTGGCTCCGTGGAGACCACCAGCTCCCTGTATGGATATACTGATACTAGCTCGCTCTGAGCTCACCAAAAACACACCAATTCTCAGGTTCAGCTGATTCAACACTGATGAAATCATACTTATTGATATTATACTCCATCTCTACCAGTCGATCTCCCTAAATGCTACAGACTGGTCCTTTAACATAATGTAGATACATTAAGTCTAAACATTTCCACGTCGTGTGTGACTCGACAATAAATGCTTCACTTTGAGACAGTGAGATAGTATATTGGCTAGCAGAGGGTTGGGTTTGACTACTGGAGCACATAGGAATGCTTACAGAAGCCTCAGAGGCAGGTATTAGATGTAAAAATATACTGGCTGTAGTAGTATAGAAGATATGAGAAAAATCACAAATATAAACAAAGGAAATACTGCAGTATCAAAATCACTATACCTCTACTCCAAATTCAAATCCAGTTCAAACACTAAACAAAAAATAATAATATCAAAGTCATTTACAAAGACCATCCACTGATGGAGGAAATCCTACGACTCGCCACTAACGACATTCCTGGGATTAAAAGTCAAAGTTGAATAAAAAAGTCCCACCCAAACCGAACCGTACCCCCACCCCTGGGGGTACGGTTCGCTATCAACATCATGGACTAGAAGGTCCAAGACACAGAACAACCCACTAAAACACCTGACCTGTCGACAGGAAGGGTCGAAGATATATCATGAGTATCACTGTCTGTAGCTAACATCATGTAATCTGCATTGACACAAACAATGACATTCAATATTGTACAGTCAGTTTTTGTGTCTTAAACATGGCAAGTTTCACTGTAGATCAAAACAATCCTAGAAATCAGTTACTCAATAACAGGACTTCCATTCACTGAATAGCCTTGTAAATAAAAAGCTTGTATTTACACAGTAATTCAGTACAGTGACTCTATTAATGCAAAAAACAATGAAATCTCTCACTGAAATGAAAAGCTCGTGCTCACTGAGTTATGTACTGAGAAGGCTGGACGAGCAGCGTCCAGGCAGTGAAACCACGATGTTTCTAGTACACATCCAGTTTATACTGAGACCAGAGTCACTTCACTGCCTTTTACTTACTGTTCAAATCACATCAGACGAATTAGCTTTCATTGTGGATGAAGTTACAGTGAAGTAACAGAGTTCACGGACCGTTTGAATTGCCGTGCTTCTCGACGCAGTAAAGGAGGAAAAGCTGTCATCGAGGGACGGTCTCTGGGATTGTCTCTGCGAGTAGTCGGCTAATTAGCAGCGAGTTGACTTACCGTATATTAACTTTCAACCAGCAGCCACTGACGTTGTCTCGTCTCCTGTTTTACTGGTATGTCCTGCTTGTCCTCGGTTTCTCTCCTTATGAACTGAACCTGTAAATCAATCACACCCTCTGAAGTCTGAAGACAGACTTGTTCACTCAGACATCCACCTGCCACCCGAGTGGACTAGCCGTCACAGCGAGTTGCTGCTTGGCTGAGATCACGTGTTCACAACCGCTCTCTAGCATTCATTGGATAACAACCAGAACTTCTAACTTGGCACTAGCGTAGTTATTTTTGCTTGTGTATCATTGCAGAAGTACAGTAATTAACTATTGGACTGGATTCTTCTTTTTAATGCAGCCCATTATATCGAGTGGGACACACATGGTTGACTCTGTGACTCTGTTAACTCTGTGAAACTATGTGGAAAGCCTAATTTTTAAATACAGATTTCAATACTGAACCAAGACGATTGTATCAACATTTAAAGTTGTCCAGACTTCAAGTGGATTTCAATTTCAAAACGAAAGTAAGATCCGAAACCACTTTACCACAAACAAATCACAAACAAAGCTTAACTGAAGAGGTAATATGCTAAGAAATGCATTAAATCACTTCTCCCTCACATAAGAAACGGTTTTCATATCAATAGAATTACCCTTTAAATTTAAACTTGGTTACTTTTGTAAAACACACAATTTTTACAACTTTTTCAACTTATAATGTCCTTTTCTTTGACCTTTACAGAAGGTGACACTGGCATTTTACACTGCATGAATCAACCTAGCAGTTAGCGGACTTAAGTTAGTTATTTTTCCTTACTCGTAACTCCTCTTACTTAAATGTCAGCCTACATGCACATTTTTTTGAATCAGAGCAGCTGATACTGGTAGCGAGAGCAACAAGCTAGCTGTCTGCTGAGTCCGAAGTGTCCGAAGTTCGGCCTCTGTCCAGCAGGTACATCTCTCTGGTTTCTGGTGGTGGTGGTTTCCTTGCTCCTCAATCCTGGTTTGAACCGGAGGTTGTTCTGGTGCACCATCTTGAAGACCGTCCCAAAGCTCTTATTTCTGCCATGGATGTATAACGACAACTGGATACAGCGTTGGAGGCAGGGCCCCATTCATTGCTATGAAAGTTGCTCGGTGGCGTATGATGCCAAAAGCACCCGAATCTTCCGGCGATCTTCTGCATCCATCGGGTTCATGGAGCAGGCGCAGTAATGTCCGCTCGGTCGCTTCCTAACTCCGCCTCCCAGCCGTCGCTCCTTGGTCTGGATCTCATTCACATGAAGGATGGAAAATAACTCTGGATTCAGCTATTAGTGCATTTTACAACCTGTAGGACCTGAAAATATAAATAAGGACTATTAGAGTGTTCACACTGGGAAGTTGTTTCACCTTAAAAAAAAAGATCTGGCGAGTTACAGATGTCTCTTTTCCCAATGTAAGTCTATGGGAAAAAGTTGTGATCGAGGAGCCAGGAGGGATCTGTGAGGAGCCCTGATCGAGGAGCCAGGAGGGATCTGTGAGGAGCCCTGATCGAGGAGCCAGGAGGGATCTGTGAGGAGCCCTGATCGAGGAGCCAGGAGGGATCTGTGAGGAGCCTTGATCGAGGAGCCAGGAGGGATCTGTGAGGAGCCCTGATCGAGGAGCCAGGAGGGATCTGTGAGGAGCCTTGATCGAGGAGCCAGGAGGGATCTGTGAGGAGCCCTGATCGAGGAGCCAGGAGGGATCTGTGAGGAGCCCTGATCGAGGAGCCAGGAGGGATCTGTGAGGAGCCCTGATCGAGGAGCCAGGAGGGATCTGTGAGGAGCCCTGATCGAGGAGCCAGGAGGGATCTGTGAGGAGCCCTGATCGAGGAGCCAGGAGGGATCTGTGAGGAGCCCTGATCGAGGAGCCAGGAGGGATCTGTGAGGAGCCTTGATTGAGGAGCCAGGAGGGATCTGTGAGGAGCCCTGATCAAGGAGTCAGTGGAGGGTGGAGAATAGGGGTGGAGGATGGGGGTGGAGGGTGAAGGATGGAGGGTGGTGGATGGAAGATGGAGGATGGGGGTGGAGGATGGAGGATGGGGGTGGAGGGTGAAGGATGGAGGGTGGTGGATGGAGGGGGGATGGAGGATGGAGGGTGAAGGATGGAGGGTGGTGGATGGAGGGTGGAGGGGATGGAGGATGGGGGTGGAGGGTGGAGGATGGGGGTGGAGGGTGAAGGATGGAGGGTGGTGGATGGAAGATGGAGGATGGGGGTGGAGGATGGAGGGTGAAGGATGGAGGGTGGTGGATGGAGGGTGAAGGATGGAGGGCGGTGGATGGAGGGTGGAGGGTGGTGGATGGAGGGTGAAGGATGGAGGGTGGTGGATGGAGGGTGGTGGATGGGGGTGGAGGGTGGAGGATGGAGGGTGGAGGGTGGAGGGTGAAGGATGGAGGGTGGAGGATGGGGGTGGAGGGTGGAGGGGAAGGATGGAGGGTGGTGGATGGAGGGTGGAGGGTGGAGGGTGAAGGATGGAGGGTGGTGGATGGGGGTGGAGGGTGAAGGATGGAGGGTGGTGGATGGAGGGTGGTGGATGGAGGTGGAGGGTGGAGGGTGGAGGGTGAAGGATGGAGGGTGGAGGATGGAGGGTGAAGGATGGAGGGTGGAGGATGGGGGTGGAGGGTGGCGGGTGAAGGATGGAGGGTGGAGGGTGGAGGGTGAAGGATGGAGGGTGGTGGATGGAGGGTGGAGGGTGGAGGGTGAAGGATGGAGGGTGGTGGATGGAGGGTGGAGGGTGGAGGGTGAAGGATGGAGGGTGGTGGATGGGGGTGGAGGGTGGAGGGTGAAGGATGGAGGGTGGTGGATGGGGGTGGAGGGTGGAGGGTGAAGGATGGAGGGTGGAAGATGGGGGTGGAGGGTGGAGGGTGAAGGATGGAGGGTGGAGGGTGGAGGGTGGAGGGGAAGGATGGAGGGTGGTGGATGGAGGGTGGAGGGTGGAGGGTGAAGGATGGGGGTGGAGGGTGGAGGGTGAAGGATGGAGGGTGGAGGGTGGAGGGTGGAGGGTGGTGGATGGAGGGTGGTGGATGGGGGTGGAGGGTGGAGGATGGAGGGTGGAGGGTGGAGGGTGAAGGATGGAGGGGGAGGATGGGGGGGAGGGTGAAGGATGGAGGGGGAGGGTGGAGGGTGAAGGTGGAGGGTGGGGATGGAGGGTGGAGGGTGGTGGATGGAGGGTGGAGGGGGAGGGTGAAGGATGGAGGGTGAAGGATGGAGGGTGAAGGATGGAGGGTGAAGGATGGAGGTGGAGGGTGGTGGATGGGGGTGAAGGATGGAGGGTGGTGGATGGGGGTGGAGGGTGGAGGGTGAAGGATGGAGGGTGGAGGATGGGGGTGGAGGGTGGAGGATGGAGGGTGGAGGGTGGAGGGTGAGGGGAGGGTGGTGGATGGAGGGTGGAGGGTGGAGGAGGAGGGTGGAGGGTGAAGGATGGAGGGTGGAGGATGGGGGTGGAGGGTGGAGGGTGGAGGCTGCAGCTACAGTATCTCATTTGAATGTGCTGGTGATTTCCCCCGAGTGCCAGGGTTAATCGGTGAGTCAGCCCCGGATTACGCTGGCCTGCTTAACAAACCAGTGGATTTGATTCAGGACCGAAGCTGCTTGTTGCCGAGCCTGTTGACTCAGTGTCATTAGGTGAGGACAGGAAATCCAGCTCACGCCTCAGCAGCTCCTTTACCTCCACAGGAATGGGTTTTAAGAGCTGGTTGCTAGGAAACAGCTGGTGTCCAAGTTTACACTCTGTCAGCTGTTGATGCTAGAAAACACTGGAGCACCAAATCATGTGGAGTCCATCTAAATGTTTTTGGTTGAAACTGATGTGCAGCCTCCAAACACGCAGACATTCAGTGATCCGTGAAGCATTAAACAGCAGCATTTTATTCCCGTATTTGATGACTTTAATTTGCCTCACAAAGGTAATTTAGAAGGAGTGGCTCATTATTTGATGAAAAATCTCTATTAACTATTAATCTAAGATAAGATAAGATAAGATATTCCTTTATTACAATGTACACACACACCCTTCAACTCAACGTCTTCGCAGCCCCCCCCCCCCCCTCCCCTTGTCACAGTACAACTTGGAGGGTTGTTGTGAGACGCCCAGAGGCGAACACTCCCCCCCCAATCTGTGCTGGGACACCTCCCCTCCCCAACGCCCCTCCCCCTCCCACATGTGCAAGTCCTTGAGTTTTGTTGTAATGTCTTATCTTGTTGCTATGTGCAGAGGTGTGTTTTTCCAGGTCCCACACTGTGCCCCCCTACAGGAGCCTAGTCTGGGAGATGCTTTTTTCCCTCTTCTCCTTTCCTCTTGTTCTCCCTTTTCTCATCTAAGGAAACGGGGCGCCGTCCAATGGTGGCGACCCTCAGTCCTCCCGCTCCTGTCCCCCCGTTATGTGTCACTGTTTTTTATGTTCTTGGACGGGATGTAACTGAAAGATAATTTTCCCTTCGGGGATTAATAAAGTTCATCTTATCTTATCTTATCTTATCTTATTAGTCTCACAGTGGGGAAATTCACACATCACAGCAGCAAGTGGATAGTGCAATACAAGACAAGAAGCATATATTTAAAAACAGTATTAATACAAATGAAATAAATTAATAATAGAAAGTAAAGCCAGAAATATGTCCATCATATCAATAAATAATTGTCCAGTTACTATGATTTTAGCAGATGATATAATTGTACATATGAGTCCTTATTGCAGTTATGTCTGGTGAGTTTGTTGTGAATATGACTGTATGTGGTCTACTGGGAGCAGTGCTGGTTGTGAATGTGTATGTGGTCTACTGGGAGCAGTGCTGGTTGTGGATGTGTATGTGGTCTACTGGGAGCAGTGCTGGTTGTGAATGTGTATGTGGTCTACTGGGAGCAATGCTGGTTGTGAATGTGTATGTGGTCTACTGGGAGCAGTGCTGGTTGTGAATGTGTATGTGGTCTACTGGGAGCAGTGCTGGTTGTGAATGTGTATGTGGTCTACTGGGAGCAGTGCTGGTTGTGAATGTGTATGTGGTCTACTGGGAGCAGTGCTGGTTGTGAATGTGTATGTGGTCTACTGGGAGCAGTGCTGGTTGTGAATGTGTATGTGGTCTACTGGGAGCAGTGCTGGTTGTGAATGTGTATGTGGTCTACTGGGAGCAGTGCTGGTTGTGAATGTGTATGTGGTCTACTGGGAGCAGTGCTGGTTGTGAATGTGTATGTGGTTTACTGGGAGCAGTGCTAGGTTGTGGAGTCTAACAGCTGAAGGCAGGAAGGACCTTCTGTAACGCTCCTTCGTACACTTAGGGTGTAGCAGCCTGTCACTGAAGGAGCTCTCCAGAGCTCTGATGGTGTCTCTCATGGGGTGGGAGTCCTTCTCCATCATGGATGACAGCTTAGCCATCGTCCTCCTCTCTCCCACCACCTGCATTGTTGTGGTACCTTCCTCAGCTTCAGGCTCAGGTTAAATAGACGTCCCAAAGTCCCACATAGCTGGTCTGCGCAGGACTTCAGGAGCCTGGAGCTGATGCCATCTGGACCCGTAGCCTTTCTCACATTCATCCTCTTGAACTAGTTCTTCACCTGAAGGGTTGTGAAGGACAAACTGGAGCAGGGGGGCTGTGTGTCAGAGGCAGAGGAGGGGGGTGGTGGGGGGGCAGAGCTGAGTAGTGGAGCAGAGGGGGGTTGACTATGGGACGGGTCTGCTGAGGGTAGAGCTGGAGCCGTAGGTGTCGATGGAGGTGTCAATGTCAGTGGGGGGGCTGTTGTTGAGCTGAAGGTGGTGAAGGAGGAGGAGGGGGGGGCACTGTCTTGAAGTGGCAGATGAAGGAGGTTGCAGCAGGGTGGACTGGGCCGCCCTGCTTAATCTGTATTAACTCTAATATCTATTGAATATAAGTACATTCTGTGGGATGCAGTCAAACCTCAGATGCCTTGTGTTCAGGGCTTCATTACTTTGAATTGAAAAATGTTATTATTCGAAGCTGTTAACAGCACTTCTTCTTGCCCCTGAGGAATGTTACTGTAATAACTATATTGTACGCTATATCTGCTCTCTGATAGGTAACATCTGACAGAAAAGCAGTCATAATAATTCAGTAGTTTGCATGTTATTCCAGATACCAAGAAGGGTGAACATCAGTGTGAGTCAAAATGGGATTTGAATTCTCTTCACCTTTGTGTCAAAAAGTACAAACTATGAAGAAACTGCACCAGTTACAGATACACAAACCAGTTTGTGTATATAGTGGAAGCAGTTGCCATGGCAGCTGTTGACTGGCATCTTCAAGTGCATATAGCCTTCTGTGGTGCTACTGACAGACATACGTCATACTGTTTATCACCAACGTTGCATCAACACTGACTGCATTTCACAGTCCATTGGCTGCATCTCTAATCATTCTGGTGTGTGCATGATATTAGATATGGACATATCCATTTCCATCATGTGGTTCACTTCAAATAGGTTTTATTATGTATTTTTTCATCATGATTATTGTCACACTAGAAATCAAGGCCGATGGAAAGAGACTGGGACACGGTGGACAGGGGTATGAGGTATAAGACATGCTCAGTGTAACTGAAGCTGAGGTCCTGTGTTGTGATTGGCTCAATTTCAGCGAGGGCGAACCAGATTTTACTGTACGTCTCTCAACCACCGCCACTATGTTCACACTACCACAGTATACATGTAACTCACAGTACATGTGCAAATAAATGACTAGTTCCTTCTAGTCAGCAGTGATCAGTGGTTGTTCAGGAGATTATTGTGAAGGGAGGAAGAGGAGGCAGCAGTGAAGAGGTGATGATCTGTCATTGACGAGGGTCTGAACTACAGAGCCTCCATGTTATTAATATATTATCATCATAAAGTTCAGGAGCAACGTAACCCTCGACTACACAAGCTGAGACTAAAGCTGGCAGTAGGCTCTGTAGTCTGACTGTTAGGTTAGTTTGTCATGTATCTCAGTAGTAAACTAAAGCTGGCAGTAGACTCTGTAGTCTGACTGTTAGGTTAGTTTGTCATGTATCTCAGTAGTAAACTAAAGCTGGCAGTAGACTCTGTAGTCTGACTTTAGGTTAGTTTGTCATGTATCTCAGTAGTAAACTAAAGCTGGCAGTAGGCTCTGTAGTCTGACTGTTAGGTTAGTTTGTCATGTATCTCAGTAGTAAACTAAAGCTGGTAGTAGACTCTGTAGTCTGACTGATAGGTTAGTTTGTCATGTATCTCAGTAGTAAACTAAAGCTGGCAGTAGACTCTGTAGTCTGACTGATAGGTTAGTTTGTCATGTATCTCAGTAGTAAACTAAAGCTGGCAGTAGGCTCTGTAGTCTGACTGTTAGGTTAGTTTGTCATGTATCTCAGTAGTAAACTAAAGCTGGCAGTAGACTCTGTAGTCTGACTGTTAGGTTAGTTTGTCATGTATCTCAGTAGTAAACTAAAGCTGGTAGTAGACTCTGTAGTCTGACTGTTTAGGTTAGTTTGTCATGTATCTCAGTAGTAAACTAAAGCTGGTAGTAGACTCTGTAGTCTGACTGTTAGGTTAGTTTGTCATTGTATCTCAGTAGTAAACTAAAGCTGGCAGTAGACTCTGTAGTCTGACTGTTAGGTTAGTTTGTCATGTATCTCAGTAGTAAACTAAAGCTGGCAGTAGGCTCTGTAGTCTGACTGTTAGGTTAGTTTTTCATGTATCTCAGTAGTAAACTAAAGCTGGCAGTAGACTCTGTAGTCTGTTTAGGTTAGTTTGTCATGTATCTCAATAGTAAACTAAAGCTGGCAGTAGACTCTGTAGTCTGACTGTTAGGTTAGTTTGTCATGTATCTTAGTAGTAAACTAAAGCTGGCAGTAGACTCTGTAGTCTGTTTAGGTTAGTTTGTCATGTATCTTAGTAGTAAACTAAAGCTGGCAGTAGGCTCTGTAGTCTGTTTAGGTTAGTTTGTCATGTATCTTAGTAGTAAACTAAAGCTGGCAGTAGACTCTGTAGTCTGACTGTTTAGGTTAGTTTGTCATGTATCTCAGTAGTAAACTAAAGCTGGCAGTAGACTCTGTAGTCTGACTGTTAGGTTAGTTTGTCATGTATCTTAGTAGTAAACTAAAGCTGGCAGTAGACTCTGTAGTCTGACTGTTTAGGTTAGTTTGTCATGTATCTCAGTAGTAAACTAAAGCTGGCAGTAGACTCTGTAGTCTGTTTAGGTTAGTTTGTCATGTATCTCAGTAGTAAACTAAAGCTGGTAGTAGACTCTGTAGTCTGACTGTTTAGGTTAGTTTGTCATGTATCTCAGTAGTAAACTAAAGCTGGCAGTAGGCTCTTTAGTCTGACTGTTTAGGTTAGTTTGTCATGTATCTCAGTAGTAAACTAAAGCTGGCAGTAGACTCTGTAGTCTGACTGTTAGGTTAGTTTGTCATGTATCTCAGTAGTAAACTAAAGCTGGCAGTAGACTCTGTAGTCTGACTGTTTAGGTTAGTTTGTCATGTATCTCAGTAGTAAACTAAAGCTGGCAGTAGACTCTGTAGTCTGTTTAGGTTAGTTTGTCATGTATCTCAGTAGTAAACTAAAGCTGGCAGTAGACTCTGTAGTCTGACTGTTTAGGTTAGTTTGTCATGTATCTCAGTAGTAAACTAAAGCTGGCAGTAGACTCTGTAGTCTGTTTAGGTTAGTTTGTCATGTATCTCAGTAGTAAACTAAAGCTGGCAGTAGGCTCTGTAGTCTGACTGTTAGGTTAGTTTGTCATGTATCTCAGTAGTAAACTAAAGCTGGCAGTAGACTCTGTAGTCTGACTGTTTAGGTTAGTTTGTCATGTATCTCAGTAGTAAACTAAAGCTGGCAGTAGACTCTGTAGTCTGACTGTTAGGTTAGTTTGTCATGTATCTTAGTAGTAAACTAAAGCTGGCAGTAGACTCTGTAGTCTGACTGTTAGGTTAGTGTATTTTTTTATAAAATTTTTTTTTGGTTAGTTTGTCATGTATCTCAGTAGTAAACTAAAGCTGACAGTAGACTCTGTAGTCTGACTGTTTAGGTTAGTTTGTCATGTATCTCAGTAGTAAACTAAAGCTGGCAGTAGACTCTGTAGTCTGTTTAGGTTAGTTTGTCATGTATCTCAGTAGTAAACTAAAGCTGGCAGTAGGCTCTGTAGTCTGACTGTTAGGTTAGTTTGTCATGTATCTCAGTAGTAAACTAAAGCTGGCAGTAGGCTCTGTAGTCTGACTGTTAGGTTAGTTTGTCATGTATCTCAGTAGTAAACTAAAGCTGGCAGTGGACTCTGTAGTCTGACTGTTTAGGTTAGTTTGTCATGTATCTCAGTAGTAAACTAAAGCTGGCAGTAGACTCTGTAGTCTGTTTAGGTTAGTTTGTCATGTATCTCAGTAGTAAACTAAAGCTGGCAGTAGACTCTGTAGTCTGACTGTTAGGTTAGTTTGTCATGTATCTCAGTAGTAAACTAAAGCTGGCAGTAGACTCTGTAGTCTGTTTAGGTTAGTTTGTCATGTATCTCAGTAGTAAACTAAAGCTGGCAGTAGACTCTGTAGTCTGACTGTTAGGTTAGTTTGTCATGTATCTCAGTAGTAAACTAAAGCTGGCAGTAGACTCTGTAGTCTGACTGTTAGGTTAGTTTGTCATGTATCTCAGTAGTAAACTAAAGCTGGCAGTAGACTCTGTAGTCTGTTTAGGTTAGTTTGTCATGTATCTCAGTAGTAAACTAAAGCTGGCAGTAGGCTCTGTAGTCTGACTGTTTAGGTTAGTTTGTCATATATCTCAGAAAAAAGTTAGTTTAAGTATTAGTTTTGAAGGACTGATACTGACTGATGTTTGTGTTCTTCAGTCTTTCTAAACTTCACTCAGGAATCTGATTGATTTTATTGATCTGTCAGATTGTCTCCAGTCAGATATTAATAGTTTCTATGGTGACTTTGCTGTTGTCAACATTACTGTTGCTGCTCTAGAAACAACATGTGTCCTAGTTGGATTTAAATATTCAATTAATAATCTGGTTCTGACTTTAAACCAACCAGGCTGACATCAGTAGAGCTAATATGACCTCAGTATTAATTGATCATCTCAGTATTGATCAGTTATTGATCATGGCAGATTGTCCTCATATGGTGCTGCCTAGTTTATGTTACTGTAGTTTAAAAAGCTCTAGTGCTGCTGACCTGATGCTGACCTTTTAGTGGTGAATAGTTTTTATTTATTGATTGTTATAATAACTCAGTCACTTTTCTTTTATATCAGAAGTCCAGCCATCAGATGAGACGATGAAGAAGAGTTTTGATCCAGATGTTAGTCTGCTGTTGAGAGACAAACAGCTGTTGACAGAACAGAACCGAAAACTGTGACCCCGATTTTATGAAATGAACTTTCCTTTATTTCTTTAAGTAAAAATTCATTTCAGTCATATATATATATATATATATATATATATATATATATATATATATATATATATATAGAGAGAGAGAGAGAGAGAGAGAGAGAGATATAGATATAGATATAGATATAGATAGATAGCAGCTGCAGTCCCAGCTGGTATCCAGATTGAGGTCATTAAGGGGAAAAATAGTCCACTCCTAAAACTGCTCACTGAGATCACCTCCAAGCTCTGCCCAAAATATCCACATCTTGTTGTGTAGGAGGATTTTTGTCACTTATTAAACAGCATTATTGGCTAGTAATGTTGGTGAGAAATATGTTTCATTTCCTGTGGCTCCTTCACATTTAAACAAGCTGGTGTCTTTCCAGTGACATACTTTTATTGTGTCTGAGCAGCAATGCTCCATCATTTTGAGTCACTTTGACTTTGAAACACATTTTGAGTTTCTGTATATCGATAAAGAAGAAAAGTCTCATGTTAATGACAATACCAATATTATCTTTCTCCGCCAAATATTCAATGAGATATAATTAATAATAAGAAAATGATTCCCAAGTTTGACTGTCATCAAATGCTACTTTTGAGAAAAAGTATATTAAAGATAATATTTCATATTCAGAGTTTTTTTCAGTCCATCATTTCATAATATAGCCTTCACGTACCTGCATTAAATATGGAGGCATGTGCTCACAGATAGATGCACAAACTTACATCCTTATCCAAACAACAAAAACATACTATAAAATGTATAGAATATATACAAGTATTATGTACTACTGTATACTGTATTGTTATATTGTATAATACAATACATAACAGAAATATAGAAACAGTAGAGAGTACAGTAGAAGTGTAAATCTGGTGCTTGTTCTGGTTCTGCTGCTTCTCTTGGACTCACTGGGTCCTCTGAAAGACTCAGCTGGGAGCTGATCTCCAGGAGAACCAGATCAGAACCAGAACCAGAAGCATCTCAAAGAATTCAGGCTAAATCCTGTTGAATCACTGTTGAATGAGGCCTGATCATTTCCATATTGATACAGCCCGTATTCAGAAACATAGTCTATTCACCATGTGATGAATGAATCATTTTACTGTATGAAAACCGATTTCTTTATTACTCTTTATTTACTATATACTATTTACTATATATTTACTATTTTAAAGTGATTTCCTGACCTTTGTGTCCCTCACATTAAACCTGTCTCCTAGAAAGAGGTCCGTATGTTGTGTTCATAACAGCTGGTGTGGTGAGGAGGCAGCAGCTGCCTGGATTATGTTCACATACGAAGCTTCTTCGAGTTTCCTCTTTAATATTAATAATTTCTAGGAGACAGACACCTTCAGCTCGACGACACACACATTACACATTAAGCTGATATTAACCCTCTGAGACCTACAACAGAGCTGTGGTCGTCTTTTCAGGGGGTCCAGCAGGTCAACAGTTAGAGATTAATCTGAGATGCTTCTCAGCTCTGTGTGACAACTCTGGTCTCATCTTGATGAGACACCATTTGTTACACAGATTTGATGCTAAATTTAACCATTTTTTATCTATCAAAAATAAATAAATAAATACTGTATATAAAGAGAATAAAGAAATGTAGGCATCAGTCGTTCTGTGTGGATAACTATAGTGTTGGGAAGTTGAACAGGTCATACTTCCCCATCAGTTATCTATTTTATAACTACATCAACAATTACTGTATTTATTCAAGTTCCTTGTAACTAAACAACATTTTACGTTGTTACATTTGAACACATCATGATAATGTTATTGTTCACCTTCACCCAATACTTGTTTTTACAGAGCAGAGCTTGAACGCATCCTAGCGTAACATGGAAGCTCTGTTACAGCTGTTACAGCTGTTAGCTCTGTTGCTTCACGAAGCAGGACACAGTTTCGTTTTAGTGGTGTGTCTCGTGAACGAGGTGGGAGACGGGACGGCTTGGTGTTTCGCTTGTGAGGATGCTGCTTTACCACCTGACCAATAAAAGAGCTGAAAACTGCTTGATTCAAACAGCAGTGACGACCAAAATGTGGGTCATCAGAGTCTGCCTGTCATTTCCCAAGTTTGTCTGTTTGAATCCATGTTTAATATATTTGCATCATATTTGATTCATCCTGATCTGCATCATGAGAAATGTGTGTTAGTGTGTTAACTCTGGTGGTCTGTGTGGAGTAATGCGACACAATGACAAATGTTAATGACATAATGATAAAAAAGCCAATCAGTCATCCAAGCATGACCGCTGAATGATGAATGGCCACCACACCCCCACCATTATCATGTAAATAGCTTATTGATTTGGCATTGACTATAGGCTGTAGATGGAAAGCAAGGAGCACCGTTGGATGGATCAACATAATGGGGCTTGACTGGCGGGTAAATGTTTTACCCAGCAATGTCAGGACGCAGGTTGAGGTGACCTTGGAGGGTTTCCCTTCACATTCATCTAATCCATGTCTCAAACGCAACAGTACCTGCACACACTGACACTGTATATCTAACAGACACAGCAGCACAAAGTGTTGCTTCTCTAGTGAATTAACAAAATCCCAACAGTGAGACCCAAACGTCTATGACTCAAAATAGACAGACGCTATTTTTATATGCTACTTAATGCCGTACAGGCCGCCCGTCCTTCTTGTAGTACCAGAGTCCCTGCGGCGTCCAGTCTGCCCTCAGGCCAACAGGAGGACCGAGAAGCAGACCGGTCTGAGGACTGTCAGTCATGATGGAGGCAGAGTCCGTGTACGGCTGATAGTTTGTCTACTGGATTGAATAAACGTCCTCCCTTCACCAGGAGGACAAGAGCGGCTGGTTGTGGTCATGTTAACGTTTAGCAGCCATATTTTCTTGTAGTTGCCACACTGGCCAAACACGGACTAGCTTTATAGCCCCAGTGAAATGCAGTTAATGTCTCTATATTGCTTTAGTCATGTGACGTATTTCGGAGTGAAATGGCGTGTACTAGCGGGTGTATTTATCAGATGATTGACATGTGATGGGAATGTGGGAACAGTGGGCATGACTGTAGCCGGATTCAGAGCTGTGGAAGTGTTCACCGTCGGGGTGAAATCAATGAGTTAACCTCAGGCCCATTCTTTGGAGATATACACAAAGGTTGTACCAGCTGAAATCCAGACTCAGTACTCTTACTATAATGCTGCTCTGCTGGCCATACCACGCTGGTTAATAGTGTTTTATGTGATGGATCAAGATGGATCATTGAAACAGATTTACATTTTACAGGAAGACAACAGAGAGGCCTTTGAAATTACTCAAAAAGGATTTTTGTCCAATGCTAGTCCAATGTTGTTTCATGTAATAATACAGTGTTACAGTAAACCTCGGCCATAGTCCTCACACCTGTGCACACAGGGTCCTTGTTAATCTGATGCTGCTGAGTGGATTTACCTGTGTAGGCTGATGTGTTTCTTACACCGACTGTCCTGCTGTCTGTGTGTCCAGTGTGATCCAGGTGAGGCCACCAAGCTGCTGTACGACCTTCTGTACACAGAGCCCATCAAAGTGGTGCTGATGCCAGGCTGCAGCTCCGTGTCCACGCTGGTAGCCGAGGCCGCTCGCATGTGGAACCTCATAGTGGTAAGAACGGCAGCTTTCTGCCAGTCTTCAAAACGAAGTTTTCTTTTTTCACGTACTGCAAAATAACATCAGTGAAGCTAAATGTTGGCACAGTGGTACAGAGGCTAGCTGTCACCTCACACTGCTTGTGATAACACAAATATAATGGGAAATAATACAATATAATATAATTATGATATAATAATTAACGATAATGTGACATGTTGAAGGTGCTAAATATGACATATATCTATCGGTGGAGAAACCTACCTGCTGCTGCTGCTGCTCTTTCTACGTAGACTTTGACTTTCATAATGACCAAGTCATTTCATTATAAATGTCATTTATACACATTTTAGACAGACAAAGGTTACAATTAAAAGTCTGTACTATATTCATTCATGTACACTTACAAGTCACTGCATGTTCTACAAAACCTGTAAATATTTCAGAATAAAAGCCTCATGTTAACAAATGAAGGAATTCTGGGCACAGAAAAAACACTTGCAGGCTTTTATTTTGAAATGAAAGCAAGAAATTATTATTTATTATATTATTTAAAAATACATTTTCACTTGTTTTTCATGCCTGAAATATATTGTACAGATACAGACATTGAAACTTGCTGGTATGATATCATCACTTTCACTGTCTACAGTTATGGTTCCCTCAAAGTGCTGGTTTTAAATCTGAAATGTTTGTTTGTTGTTCAGCTGTTGAGGTCAAGATTATTACACTATAATTTTGCGCAGCTTCAAACTGTAATGATTTCTCAAGTGTGCCCTACGGATGAGGATCACACATGGGCGTGGATCACTCTTTTCTTCTGGTGTACTTCACCAGGATGTGCTCTACCTCATCTGCATTAGTCCCTGACTGAAAAGTGAAGGATCAATTTCTCTTTTTTTCCACAGCCTCCTCCATTTTATCCAGGATGCCAGTCTCTGTGAGTAATCTGAAATGGCTGTAGAGCTCTTTTAGTGTGAAAAGATATGGCCACTCATCCTTCAGCTCAACTCAACGGGGTGGGATTTCCTGTTGTAGGTTGTAGGGTCAGATGTCCTCTGTGCACCAGCTGGACCCTCAGCGTGGTGGCGGTGTTTCATTTCACTTCGCCTCTCTTCAGGCTGCATCTCGTGCAGCCATGTTGGTCAGCTGGTCCTCTGGCCATGTTTGCAGTGAATGTGAGAACCCTTCCTGCTTCCTTCATTTAGAGACAGCACCTCCTCCATTAAGTTGCTCTGCTCACATTGTCAGCTGAGTGAACACACATCCATCTTTGTCCCTGTCAGGCACTGAGATTCTGGTGGATTCATTCAGAAGGCCTCATTTCACCAACGGTGACTGGTACCGTTTCCCTGCAGTCTTTCTCAGTAGGTTGTGATACCAGCAGACATCCTGTTCCAGGAACACCGAGGTTTTTAATTATGGAGCTGCCACTGCTGGACAGACTTGAAGTGGTGGACATGGATTGTGCTGGTACTGAAGAATATGTCAGACGGGTCCACAGGATTCAGTGACAAAGCACCAGTATATTAGTATAGCACCACTTAAAGGGATAGTCTGGATGTTTCTCAGTGTGGTTGGATGATGTATTCTCCATAGGCCTACAGCAGATGGAGTTTGGAGAAACCAAAAATGTCAATATCAGTATATTTAGTATGTCCACCTCTTTACCTCGCCGTCAAACGTCCCTTTAAGACGGGGAAGTGAAGCAGTTATATCCATCTGTGCTCTCACCAAAGCCATCAGACTCTGAAAAAGACAATAATTTACCTGTCAGGAGTTCGTGGTCAGTCAGTTTGTGTGTTTTAAAGGGTCAGTTCGGATTCATCAGAGTCACATAACAACAATCAGCAGCTCCGTTCTGAGACGTAGAAATACTGTTAAAAAGGCTGTCGAAGGAGTCTGGAGAAGAGAGCATAGAAACGGCTTCAGTTCCCCGTCAGAAGGGCTGTCTGCTGTTGAGGTAAAAATATAACTCTAATTTTGCTGCTGCCCCCATCCACAGCCGTATGTGGTGTCGCTCATGTGCTGGTAGGTAATACACTGCCTATGGATAAGAACCTCGTACATGGCTCAACACACATGTAGTCTGACTCCTGGACCACCTCTGGTAGACTGTGAGTACTCAGATCATCATTACTGACTAGTTGTGGCATGTGTGGAGTTAAATGGTACAGCTGCTCGCTTGATGCTCTCATTCTAGTCACCAGCATTGAACTCAGCTCCTTTTCAACCTGGATGACAGGAGGGAAAAGACTTTCAAATCTCAATGTCCAGAGACATGAGAGGTCGAAACTGAAGATACATTTCTGGGCCAAGAAGAGCAAAAAAAATAGATAGGAAACATATTTAATGCTATGTCCAAAAGGAAATCAATAAACAATAACACACTGGCTGTGCCATTAGCTGGTGTCACAACCTGAAGACTTCAGTTTCACAGAGTGCAGCAAGGCTAAAAAACTAAAACCTCAAAATGCAACAGGCAATGAATTTCCCTCTGCACCTGTTAAGATAAGATAAGATGAACCTTTATTAATCCCCAGAGGGAAATTGGGGTGTCATAGCAGCATCAACAACAGTACAGATGAATTATAATATAAGTAAAGAGAAGGATCAATGAAGGAAACTGACAATAAAATAAATCAGTAACAGTAATAGTAAAGTGCAGCAGGTGGTGAGTGTTGTATATGCAGAGCATATATATATATGTAATTATATAATTATATGTAATTATATACATTTGGTCCAGGAATAAATACGGAGCAGATGATCAGAGTCACATGGGGGTCAGACCTTGGTTCTGGTTCAGACCTTGGTTCTGGTTCAGACCTTGGTTCTGGAGCCTGATGGCCACCAACAGAAAGGACCGACCCAGACGGTTTGTAGTGGACCGAGGGGGGATCGGTCTCTGGCTGAATGGACTCCTCATCTGGACCAGTTGGTCATAGAGGGGGTGGGAGGGGTTCTCCTCCTGGTCCTCCCCTCTGCCACCACCTCCAGACTGTCCAGCTCACATCCAACCACAGACCCAGCCCTCCTCACCAGTTGGTTCAGTTTGGTGGCATCTCTGGTGCTGATACCCCCCCCCCCCAACATACCACTACTACTACTACTACTGCTACTACTACTACTGCTACTACAGACTGGTAAAACATCTGAAGTAGCCTGTTGCACATGTACTACTACTACTACTACTACTACTACTACTACTACTGCTACTACAGACTGGTAAAACATCTGGAGTAGCCTGTTGCACATGTACTACTACTACTACTACTGCTACTACAGACTGGTAAAACATCTGGAGTAGCCTGTTGCACATGTACTACTACTACTACTACTACTACTACAGACTGGTAAAACATCTGGAGTAGCCTGTTGCACATGTACTACTACTACTACTACTACTACTGCTACTACTACTGCTACTGCTACTACAGACTGGTAAAACATCTGGAGTAGCCTGTTGCACATGTACTACTACTACTACTACTACTACTACTGCTACTGCTACTACAGACTGGTAAAACATCTGGAGTAGCCTGTTGCACATGTACTACTACTACTACTACTACTACTACTACTACTGCTACTACTACTACTACTACTGCTACTACAGACTGGTAAAACATCTGAAGTAGCCTGTTGCACATGTACTACTACTACTACTACTACTACTACTACTACTACTACTACTACTGCTGCTACTACAGACTGGTAAAACATCTGGAGTAGCCTGTTGCACATGTACTACTACTACTACTACTACTACTGCTACTACTACTACTACTGCTGTTACTACAGACTG
>CAMQGK010000166.1:892500-995000 GCA_947000775.1 Pterois miles | reverse complement strand
ACTACTACTACTACTACTACTCCCTTCCTGTAGAGGCCTCGGAGTTGTTGGACCAGTCCAGTTTATTGTTTAAGTGAACTCCCAGGAACTTGTAGTTGTCCACCACCTCCACCTCCTCCCCACGGATGGTGATGGGAGTAGGGGAGCTCTTCCTCCTCCTCCAGAAATCCACCACCAGCTCTTTGGTCTGAGCAATATTGAGCTGGAGGTGGTTGATGTCGCACCACCTCCCGAAGTTCTCCACCAGGGTCCTGTACTCCTCCTCGTTGTCGTCTGTGATGCAGCCGACGATGGAGGAGTCCTCGGAGAACTCCTGCAGGAGGCATGTTGGGAGTTGAAGCAGAAGTCGGAGGTGTAGGTGGAGAACAGGAACGGTGACAGCACAGTTCCCTGGGGAGCACCAGTGTTGCTCACCAGCACGTCAGACAGGCTGCCCTGCAGTCTGACATACTGTGGTCTGCTGGTGAGGTAGTCCCTAATCCAGTCCACCAGGTCCTGGTCTACCTGCATAGCTGAGAGCTTCTCAGCTAGCCGGTGTGGTTGGACTGTATTGAATGCACTGGAGAAGTAGAAGAACATGATCCTCACTGTGCTCTGCTTCTCCAGGTGTGTGGAGGCTCTGTGGAGCATGTAGATGATGGATGTTTGCCTGGTATGCAAACTGTAGGGGGTCCAGGGAGTCGCTCACCAGGGGCCTGAGGTGCTGCAGGACCAGTCTCTCCAGGATCTTCATGACTGTTGGTAAATGCTGCAAAAGCTGCAAACACGCGATGTTGGATTAGCCTCACATCCTGTTACTGTTAAGACTGGGCAAATTTAAACTGTTTAGCTAACGCTAATGATGCCTGTCTAGGATAACATGAGCTAACACTGCTATCTAACACAACATTAGCGATAACTTTAGCTCATGTCACCTCTGCTAATCTCCATTCCTCCTCCATTCTGTGTGCCGAAAATATCCCCTGAAAGTGTGACATCCAACGCTTCGTTGTTCCAAGCCTGTCTGGTTTAACGAGCTAATATCGAACACCCACGTCATTTACCCTCATTCTGGGTGCAGAATATCCACCCAAAGACCAGCGTCTTTAGATACCGGGCTGTCTTGAATGGCCAAGCATAGGTGATGTAATGCTAGCTACCTTTAGCATCACTTAAATCATCAGTTGGCTATTTTCAATGTTTGCTAAAAACGGTGCAGACTGCGCTCATGCTGAATCCCTGATCTGTCTATGCGACATAGATACATACATACAGAGATTACAGTCACACACACAAATAAAACAGCATAGTTTGTGGTCTGGTGTCTACTTCATGTCTGATGTTACATACATTACACACTTCAGAGTGGGTTAGCGAACGATGCCTAACTGCACTGTAAAAGTATATCCATTTACTGACAATTTAGCGTGCCTTTAAAATGCTTCGCTTGTTGTTGACTGTTCTCTGAAACAACATTAGCTCGCTGACTTTATTTGGGGGGCATGCAAACCAGCCTGATAAACAGCCAATATAGGTCACGATAAACAAGCTGAATCACTTTTTAACTTTTTAGGCTATAAATATTCAACTTTTTGTTATAGATGTGTGATGCCGGGCTGGGCAGGCAGAACTGAACTCAAACGCACAACACGGGAGACAGACAGTTAGAAACAACGCTTGGTCTTTATGACCAGAAGCAGGTCGGTACACGTGAAGGCAGTCAGATAAGGCAGACAAATCCAGGCTGGCAGGCAAAACTCAGGGTCGGAAAAACAAGCAGAGGTATCGGTACACGGAAGTAGCAAAAACACTAAGAGGTACGCTGGTAAGTCTGTCACGAGGGATCAAAACGAACTGGCACAGAGGGGCAGGGGAACACAGCTTAAATACCTGTGAGGGGAGTGATTAACTATCAACAGGTGGACACGATCAGGGCGGGGAGAGACGATCGGACGCAGGTGAGTGGAGACTAAAAGTGGGTCAGTGAAGTCATTCATTCGGAGGGGCGGGGACATGCAGGTAGGAAGTGAAGTGCACTGAAACGAGAGGGAGGATTAGGATTTCACAATCAAACAGGAAGTGCTCACAATAAACATGAAAACAAGGAAACCCATCACCTAGGATTGACCGACGTTACAAGATGGGTGAATGGAGACCGTCGGTTCTCCTCTACTTCAATAACCAAATGTGCTTGTGTCCTCTTTCAAATCCATCCATCCATCCATCGTCAACCGCTTATCCCGTTGGGGGTCGCGGGGGCTGGAGCCGATCCCAGCTGGCATTGGGCGAAGGCAGGGTACACCCTGGACAGGTCGCCAGTCCATCGCAGGGCACATAGAGACAGACGACATATAGACAGACAACCATTCACGCGCACAGCCACACCTACGGGCAATTTAGAGTAATCAATTAACCTAAACAGCATGTCTTTGGATGGTGGGAGGAAGCCGGAGTACCCGGAGAAAACCCACGCTTACACGGGGAGAACATGCAAACTCCACACAGAAGAGCCGCAAGCTGGAATCGAACCTGCGACCCTCTTGCTGTGAGGCGACAGCGCAACCACTACACCACCGTGCAGCCCCTCTTTCAAATGTGCAACCCAATCCCACATCAACAGCAACTAACTACACTATGCATGGTCCACAGTTAACACAAATTACCTGAAATTTTACAGTATGTCCCTGTGGGGAAATGCTGTCAGCTACTGTAATTGTTTTTCACCCGTGATACATTGTGATTTACAGTTGCACTTGAGATCTGACGGGTCAGTCACAACTGGTCATCTAAGATGGGGCATGGTTGAAACGGTGACTGGAAAGAAGAGTGCCTTAAAGGCATGTTTGAAAACAGTCAGAATAGCTTCAGCTAATGAGTAACTTGATGTTGAAGCTGCTGTCACGCAGCCATGGCTGTATAAAGACAGCTGGATACAGCGTCGGAGGCGGGGCCACGTTCATTCCCACCAAAGTGTGTCAGCGGCACGCCATGCCAAAATGGATCGACTTCTGTCTGGAAAGCACCCAGATCTTCTGGCAATCCACCGCATCCACTGGGCCTTCGGACATGTGCAGCAGCATCTGCTTGGTCACAAGTCGGTCGCAGGGTCCCGCCGTCCCACCATCATCAGGGCAGTCTGGGTGTCCTTCACAGGAAGGGAGGAGGGGAAATAACTCTGGATTCAGCTGTTTTACTACTGATGATGGGTGTTCAGCTGTGTTAGAGCTGTGCTTGATGAGTGAGAATGGGACGTGTTGTGACGCACAAAATTTAAGTTAATGAAAATTGAAAATTAAAATTTTGAGCAATCATTCTTTGGTCTGCACTGAGGAAATGTGTCTCTAGAGAGATTCAGCTGTGTCTGAACCGAGCACTGCCTTTTTACAAAATTTATGAGATTCATCACACTTGTTTTGAACAGATACAATTTAAACCAATCAGAAACTTGCTGGCCCAAAAGTAAGATTTGGATAAGACATCTGAAGTTCAGAAATTATTCAGAAAACTCGCATTTTGCTTTTTGAAACTTTAAAGACTGTTGTCAGTGCCTCCTTTCTAACATTAGCTGTTACTATTTTTGTGTATTTTATTTCGTTATCTCATTCTGCAGCAGGTAAAGTCATCAGGACGCTTTGACACGGTTGTCTTTGTCTCCGTCTGTCTCAGCTGTCGTATGGCTCCAGCTCTCCAGCTCTGTCCAACCGCCAGCGTTTCCCCACCTTCTTTCGCACCCATCCATCTGCTACCCTGCACAACCCCACCAGAGTGCAGCTCTTCCAGAAGTGGAAATGGACCAAGATTGCCACCATTCAGCAAACAACAGAAGTCTTTACATCGGTAAGTCACG
Source organism: Pterois miles (assembly GCA_947000775.1). Taxonomy (NCBI): domain Eukaryota; kingdom Metazoa; phylum Chordata; class Actinopteri; order Perciformes; family Scorpaenidae; genus Pterois; species Pterois miles. Next base: position 991,174 of record CAMQGK010000166.1, on the reverse strand, counting down.
TATTCAACGAACCAGCTGAAAGGTGAAAGGTCGCAAGTCAAACAGCAGTACTAAATTACAAGACACCGGCAAACAAATTTCTTCTCAGCTCAGAGATTATATGTTGAATAAATCAGCTTCTGCTAAACCAGTGTTAAATTAGGTAACGAAAACTAGGACAAAATGTGTTCCTCAACAACCTTAGATGAGGCGGCAAAACGTGTTTTGTGAAATGTTTCTGAAATGTCTTTTATGAAATGCTGTCATCTTTTGTGAAATATGTTTTTTGAAATGTCGTCTCGTGAAATGTTTTGTTTTGTGAAATGTGTTTTGACCTTCAGGGCCACCAGAAAAATGTGACTATGTGATTATAAGGTGCACTGTCAATTTTTGAGAAAATGAAAGGAAAAAGTGCATGTTACAGTGCAAAAAATACGGTAATCACTAATTTCCATCTGAACTGTGAGACTGACTCACAGACAAAATTAACACTGCACTAAACTGCTGTCCCAAACAGTGATTGTCCAATCACAGCTTAGCAACCGTAACTAGGCAGAACAGCGGTGTGAATAGGCCTGAGCAAGTTATCTGTTCAGTTTCAAAACCTTATCTAGGAGCTTCGTTCCAGATCTGTTCATTCACTTTTCTCTTTTCTGATTTCTCTCCTCCTCCTCTATCTGCTATCATGTCTGCCCTCCTTTGATTGTTTCTCTCTGCATCTCTCTTGTCATCTGCTGTTATATCTGTTGATGGTATCACCCATGCATCTGCCATCATCTACCACCAGCTCAGCTTCCCCCTCACTGCTTTCCTCCTACTTTCATTGCTGTTAACTGTATCTGTCCTCCTCCGGTTCGGCTGCTGCCTCTCATTACTGTGTTTGTCTCTGTGTTTGACAGACTCTGGATGATCTGGAGGAGAGGGTGAAGGAGGCAGGGATAGAAATCAGCGTTCGGCAGAGCTTCCTCACTGACCCTGCTGTGGCTGTCAAAAACCTCAAGGTGCCAGATTTCCCCTTTCTTCACACCGTCCACATACCAGGCAGCTGAACACCAGTCGCTCTGGCTTTGACTGGCCTGTTCACCACAGAGAAATCCTGGAAATTTAGCAATTATAGCCCAGAAAGTCATTCATTGTCCAGCTGCCCAGCCAATAGCCAATAGCTTTAAATATACAATTTGAAAAACTGAACTGAACTTAATTACAATCACGTATATGTGTGCGTGTGTGTGCGTACATGTTTATAATATGTGTGTATATAGTTTATAATATTACCAAGCACCTGTATTTACAAACACTGGAGTTCAGTGTTGGGTAGAAAAGTCTCCATGTTCTCACAGAACCACAGTTCAGGCTCCACGAACCGGTGGAGGAGGTGGTACAACGACAAGGTGCAGCATTTGTCCTCCAGTCTTTCCTTACAGGCAGTGCTAATCAGGAAGTTGACTCCACCTATTCATCGTCCTCTATAGGCCTCTCGGTAAAAGCTATGTCCGCCGTATATAGCTGGGTATAGCCGGATGTAGCCGTGTATAGCCGGCTATAGCTGGATATAGCCGTATATAGCTGGATATAGCCGCGAATAGCCAGCTATAGCTGGATATAGCCGCGTATAGCCGGATATAGCCGCGTATAGCCGGCTATAGCTGGATATAGCCGTATATAGCTGGATATAGCCGGATATAGCCGGATATAGCCGTGTATAGCCGGATATAGCCGTATATAGCCGTATATAGCCGGATATAGCCGGATATAGCCGTGTATAGCCGGATATAGCCGTATATAGCCGCATATAGCCGGATATAGCCGGATATAGCCGTGTATAGCCGTATATAGCCGTATATACCGTATATAGCCGTGTATAGCCGTGTATAGCCGGATATAGCCGTATATAGCCGGATATAGCCGGATATAGCCGGGTATAGCCGGGTATAGCCGTGTATAGCCGGATATAGCCGTGTATAGCCGGATATAGCCGTATATAGCCGGATATAGCCGGATATAGCCGGATATAGCCGTGTATAGCCGGATAAGCCGATATAGCCGTATATAGCCGGATATAGCCGTATATAGCCGGATATAGCCGGATATAGCCGGATATAGCCGGATATAGCCGTATATAGCCGTATAAGCCGTATATAGCCGGAATAGCCGGATATAGCCGGATATAGCTGGATATAGCCGGATATAGCCGTGATAGCCGGAATAGCCGGATATAGCCGTGTATAGCCGGATATAGCCGTATATAGCCGGATATAGCCAGATATAGCCGGATATTCTGTCTGTCCTGACAGTTCTGCATAAACGTCCACCTTTGATAGTCCAAGACGGTAATCACTTCAACATGTTTCAAGTAACTGAAAACAACAAAATGGCTAGTCTGGTTGAACTTTCCCTTTAAACTGGTAAAAATACGAGTAACAAAATCACGACCTACACAGGCGTAACTGTTATATTATACTTGAAAAGCATTTTAGTCTTCAAAGATAATTCAACTCGACATTTTACACGATACACACAGCTCTCCTCACACGTGTCCTCGCTGTTTGACTTTGTCTTGTCTCCATGCTGACTTTCGCCCACCTGTGTAAATTTCCCCACTGTGGGACTAATAAAGGAATATCTTATCTTATCTTATCTTATCTTAACTTAAAATCATCACTCAACCAAACTGAAAGTACATTTGTTTGATACCCAGGAAACTGAAATATACAAGAAAGCAAAGTATTATGGTAAATGTAGTTTTCATTGAATTTACTTGTATGAGCTATCTAGTAGGTCGCATCATCCATCCTTTATTGAATGAAAGTTGAACAGCTCCTGGACTCCCTGGGTATTACTGGCCCTCTAATGCTATTGTGGCTGGAAGGAACTCGACTCTGTTGTGCTATGCTCCATAAGCAGGTCCTTCCCAGGCTGGAGATCCCTGGAGTGTACTAGGTACTAGACCGAAGGCAAGCGCTGCCCCCAGCAAAGGGAGCACTGGACCACCAGCCATAAGAACAAACTCAAGAAGAAGAGTTCCTGCTCCATCGTGTCCTCCTGCTGGCACATGGAGCTGGCCAGCAGATTCACCGCCCTGGATGAACAGGAGTTTCCTCCACCGGAGGACAAGCTGTTGGACCGGTTCTCCGGAGAAGCCTTTCCCTGGCTCCGTGAAGGAACCCTGCGATGTTTGTTACTACGCTGCATCCTGTGCCACATCGTACACCATCCGGCTTCACCACTGTGAGCATAGGACACTCCATAATCTGTAATGTCAGGGTTAGGACCACAAACACATACTTCCCCAGTAAGAGGGTCCAGGAAACAGCAAGCGAAGTCCCAGAGATTACACAGGTCCATCCAAGGTTGAATCAGTTTATCCACGTGGGAACAAAAGATGGAATTAACAGTTGGAACGGCTCAGACTGGACTTTTATCCTCTTGGGCGGCAGTAGCTCAGTCTGTAGGGAGTTGGCTTGGGAACCGGAGGGTCACCGGTTCAAGTCCCGACATGGACCAAAAACTGAGTGTGAACTGGTAGCTGGAGAGGTGCCAGTTTACCTCTTGGGCACTGCCGAGGTGCCCCTGAGCAAGGCACCAAACCCCCAACTGCTCGGGGCGCTTGTCAGGAGCAGCCCCCTCACTCTGACATCTCTCCATTAATGCATGTATGTGTGTTTCAGGTCTGCATGTACCATGTATGAGTTTAACAGAGTGTAAATTGAATTTCCCCATTGTGGGACTAATAAAGGTAGATCTTGAAGGTCCTGGAGACGGAGAAATGCCACAATTCCAGCTCTGGCCCGGTCCTTGGTCTTGGCTGAGCGGTAGGTGCTGAGGCCACATACCTGGCTGTTATCAGCTTGCTGCAATTATGATGTGGCCTTTGTTGAAGGTCAGAAAAGTCATCTGGGGTCAGTCTAAGACTGTGAGAGGAGAGCCTCTCTAACAGTTTCATCATATTAAAAGTCTGTTTAAATCTTTAAAAGATGGGTTGAAAATTACTCTGAAGCTGTGTTCAGGTTTCAATGCAAAAGTGTTGATTAACCAATGTTAACCAATTAACTGATGTCTAGTCTCTGTCCCAACGAGTGGTTGGCGTTGGAGCAGAACACCAAAATCCAACATACTAAATACACCTTTTTTTATGCTTTTCTCTAACTTATTTTTTTTTCCTCCAATCGCCTTTCTCTGTTTTAGACAGCTGAACCCCGGCTGTTTCATTGTCAGCGTCTAATTAGCATTTTGTGCTTCCTCTGACAACCTGACATCTGTTGGTTTTAGTGGTTCGGTGTCAGTTTGGTGGATTGGTTCCACAGTTATCTCACACTGACCCGGGTCATTTTTCCTCACCTCAAACAGAAAATAAGTGTTCGGTGTTGAAAACTAGGTGCTCGGTGTTAGAAGAAAGGATGTCAACACCAGTTTCTCTCTAGTTTCTGCTTCAGCAGAAATAAACCAATCACGATGCCACTGAGGCATCGGGTGGATTATTTTGTTCACTGGTTCACCCCGAGTGGATCGGACCGGCACCGTGTTGTAAACCCTTATATTTTTTTGGCTTAGATATTGCGTCAAGCGTAGTTTTGCTATGTATGTTTAGTATTAGCAGAATACAAATAGGTGATATACTACAGTGTGGAAGTAAGTGTCTTTAAATGCTGCACACTGTACTTTAACGTGACCTTATCAAGTTTTCCCACAACAGCTTCACTGACAAGTTTCACCTGTTCTGGCGGCGCAGCTTCATTGGCTGCAAACACTGTACCACCCGTCTTTGTTTCTCGCATTGTGGTGACTTTTAAAAAGTAAAAAATGTTAAAATAGTGAGCACACTGCAACAGCATTTTTAATCCTAAATAATTTAAATTTTACTTTTGATTCTCGGGAAAGATATGGAATAATTAGATTGTTTGGCATTTACTAACGTTAATCTCTGGCATCAAGTAATATTGATCAGTTTTTTCGTTTGTTCATTCATTCATATTTTTGCTCTTGCTTGAGTATTTCTTTCTCTTAGTTCTCTCCATTTCTCTCTCCGTTCACTCCCTGAAGGTTCTTTCAGACACAACGGCTCTGATCCGTTATGTCCAACGGCTAGCGCCACGACATCAAGCAAAGCCGAACCGGCCGCTGTGTGTTGTGATGCACGGCGAGTGTAACTGAAACCACACCAGCTCTCGTCTGCCAGTTAACAACATCAGGTGTAGCTGATGGAAACAGACCTGGACACACTGTACAGAACCAGAGAAACATTAAGGAAAAGAAACAAAAGGTGTGAACATTTGTCATAAATCGGGTGAAATACGGGAGAATTGTTCCGCCGGGTCGGGTTGGCAGGTACCGTTCTGAGCCGGTCTCACGGATCCGCCTTCTTCAGGTGACCAGCTCCTTAGTGTTCGATGTCCTCTGGGTCTCAGAACCTGTCACACCAGTTCTGCTCATTTCATTTCTGCATTTGCGGGACCAGCTAGTAGTACTTCCTGTCTCATTTTACAGCTGTCAGTTACTGCAGTGCAGCATCCAGCAAGGCTGTCCACTGAAACTGGCTGGAGACTGAGGTTAGCAGGCCATCTGGTGAAGGGACCCCACTACTCTAGAATGTGTCCTCTGGTAAAATTATTTTAAAAACTATTTATATCTACTTAAATCTATTTAATTTGAGTTGCTCTTTCTCTTTTGTTTTATGCTTTCATTCATAGATTTTTTTTCTTAAGAGGCATATTTATTGTCTCTTATCTAATCATTTGATATTGTACTGTCTGTGAAGCACTTTGTATATTTTTTATTATTATTATTATTTTCAAGCTTTTTTTGAACTTCCTATCGTATCATATTTGTTATTGGTGGCTGGATTTTGCTCAGTAGTCATGGAGATGGATCTGTTAACATGCAGTTATGATTTCTGCCATGGGCTTTAGCCACAAATGTCAGCACAAATGTTTTTATGAAAGACGGGAGACTGAACCTCTATCTCAGCTTGTAACCTTCCTCCATCCTTCTCTTCCTCCTCACCTTCATCCACCTGTGTCATCTTGACCTTCTTCCTTCCTGGCGTGCACACACACTTTACAATGACCTGTTACCCTTTACACCCGGGGTGTCCCCTCTTAATTATCCAGAACAGCCTGTTTTCCTTCCCAGGGCTTCACATACTGAGGCACAAGGCATCCTTAAGCGCTGGTAACACACTGGCTGGTCCATTAACTATAATGTAAACCCACTTGTGGCAATAGTAAATATTCAGAGAGAGTGACTGTGGTGACATATCTTTCATACAGGAGACCACTGATTGTGTCCCATGTTTTAAGTCTGACTTTCATATTACGATCAGCTGATTATTCGTGTGCTGTGTTCACAATGTTCAGTGTCATTATAAAGCCCAGCCATACAGTTCTTTCCTGAAACTAACTCCAGTGGCTTTGTAGCCTAATCCTACAGTGAGTAAAGGGGCATGACAAAGTGGCAGTGTGTAAGGAGGAGGGATGAGCATGAATATTACAGCATGAATATATGGTAAGCCAGTGGACAGGAAGTACGGCTGTGTACTTCCGGGGTCAGTTCCTGTGACCTCTATCCACACTGCAGCCTTGAACTTGTGTTTTTGCCTCCAGCCTGTGTGTGACTGTCCTTTTCTGGTTCATTCCCAAGCGCCAAGACGCCAGAATTATTGTGGGCCTGTTCTATGAGACGGAGGCCAGGAAAGTCTTCTGTGAGGTAATGTTCCTGTTCAAATTCATTGGTGACTGAAGTCTGTATATCAGTGACTCATTCATGCTACCTTGAATTTCTCACATGTGAAAAAAAACATTGATGAATTGCACATGTGCACTTCAAGTCTGTGCATGAGACAGTGGTGGTGGAGGTGTTTTAAACTGTGAGGTTTTAGTGCAGAGCATATGACTGACAGACTACATGACTGGATGGCTGATACTTGTACTGCACCAGTTGGATGCGGGTTTGTGTACTGATGTGTTGATATAGTTTTGCTGTTGTTGATCCCGGTCACCATATACTTTAGTATTCATTAAAATATCAGTCACATAAAGTGCAAGAGTCTGTTAAAAAAGTTTATATTGAGTTTCAGTGCTCAAGATTTGTGTCCCCCCCACAGTGAATTCAGTCACAGACAACACATTTCAGACTTTCCTCTCCAAACAGTTGCTGTGTGAGGGAACTCTCACATCTCACTCACATCACCAATCTCTTTGTTTTTAATGCCCATATAACCTGAAAATAAATATTAAAAATGGCACCTCACTGCTCTGTGACTGAGGTTAAAGGAGCTCAATCTGAAAGGAGAAAACTAGAAATGAAAGTGATAGTTGTGGTGTTTTGAGGTGGGGTTGTATATATGTATAATATCCATAGTAGGTGTAGTACATGAAGTAGATGACGGTCAGCATGCCCCCAACTTGGAGAAACAAACCCTGGAGCACTGGAGCAAAGCAATACAATGCTGTGGACGGGGACGGCGGGAAAACCTGTTTTAGCCACCTAAAAGAAAGAAATCATCCAGGAATAATTCATAAATCACCAACATATCAGTCAGATAGTCTCAAGGGACGCGATGGATGTTAAATTGTCACATGCAGTATATCAAATACCGCTAAAAAGCTGAAAAGCAGTGCACCACTGGGTTTTCTCCAGGTTCTCCAGTTTCCTCCCACAGTGGAGTCTCTGTCAGTCCTGAACCACTACCCCACCTTCACCCAGTGTCAGCCATCACCCTGAATAAGTCACAGATAAAGACTGAATGAATGTTATTTATTGGTCCAGAGACAAGGCACTGACATGTTTGTTGTTTCCATCTTTTCTTTTGTCCTTAAATGTTAGAGAAATGAATCTGTTTGTTCCACCATCCACCAGCAGCTCTTCACCCATCGCCTCCTTCTCCCTCCTCTCGTTGCCTCATTGTCCTGCAGGTGTACAAGGAGAAGCTGTTCGGGAAGAAGTACGTGTGGTTCCTCATCGGCTGGTACGCAGACAACTGGTTTAAGATCAAGGACCCGTCCATTAACTGCACCGTGGAGCAGATGACAGAGGCAGTGGAGGGTCATGTGACCACTGAGATCGTCATGCTGAACCCAGAGACGGTGCGAGGAGCCTCCAACCTGGTAAGGAAGGCACTGTCTCATAATGCACCTCATCAGTGGTCCACAACAGAGTCAGAGGCTGCTGGGAGTTTATGGTGAATGCACCAGTAGTTTTAGGTGTGTGCGACTGTGCACTTTAAAAAAGCATTGCTGTGTATACGCAAGGTTATCTTCTCTTGAATGTGGTTTTTCCATGGCGATAGACCTACCGCTAAATCTGGAAAAAAAAATCTATACATACACAGTATACTGTATATTCTCTATATATATATATATATATAGACAGAGAGAGAGAGATATATACTGTAGCTACAGTATATATCTTCTTGGACAAAGTATGTTTTTCCAGCACTCAGTCTTTTCCAGTTAGTCCTGTATGTTTAGCAGAAGTTTACAAATCTATTTGTCTCAAAGATTTTCTACAATTAATTGTGGTTTCATTGATAATAGTGCAGCAATCTGCTTTCCACCTGGTTTATCTTCAGAAGATTAATGAAACAAACTAAGCTACACTGAAAACGAGCCAAGTTCAATAATATTTGCAGGATTTTTTTTTCTGTTTCAATGTCAAATTCATTCATTAATTTATTCAACCTATATTTCAACCCAGAAATACATTAAGGTAGAGACCTCATTTGCCAAATAAAAGCCAAATTAAAAAAAGTAATAAAGAAATGATTATTAAGCTTTGCATTGTTCTGCATATCTGTCAGAGTGTAACAGCGCCCAGGGGCTTCTGGCTGAAGCATGAAACATGAATGTATAAAATGTGTCCATAATCCAATCTCTCCAACAATGGAGAGGAAAACTTTTTAATTCCTATGGAAATAATTGTGTCCTTAACATGCTCATCAGTATAGTCACATGGTATTTAAAAGTTACCTTCTCATCAATCCAAAAACCAGGATACTTGTTGTAATGTCATCAGATCAATGATCAATGTCATCTATCAGAGACCGACAACAATGCTATCATGAAGAGTATTCAGAGAAAGACTCTGCCATAGTCGCTCCAACAGATGAAAACCATTGAATCCAGCAAGAGGAGACATGGGTGTCTAAAGTTGGTAACATAAAATAACCAACATCACCACACCAAAAGCAAGGCAAACCTTCATCTTTCAATGTGCCTAAAAGATTTTCTGCCACACAAGTTGATGATATTCAATCAGCAGAACAGCTCTTCGTTTGCCCACCAACAGAGAGGATCATACTGGAGGTAACCTACTTGGAAAAGGAGACATGTATTTCAAGAGAACTGGAAGCCACTTACTCATCGTCAGCCTCTTATCCGGGTCGGATCGCAGGAGCAACGGCTCCAGCAGGGGACCCCATTAACCAGCTCTGGGGGATCTCTAGACATTCCCAGGTCAGTGTGGAGATGTAATCTCTCCACCTAGTCCTGGGTCTTTCCCGGGGCCTCCTCCCTGCTGGTTGTGCCTGGAACACCTCCCTAGGGAGGCGCCCAGGGGGCATCCTTACCAGATGCCTGAATCACCTCAACAGAAGCAGCAGCTCTACTCGATGGCTGTAGTCACGGATGGCTGAGCTTCTCAACCTATCTCTAAGGGAGACACCAGCCATCCTCATGAGAAAACCCATTTCAACCACTTGTACCCACAATGTAGTTCTTTGGGTCATGACCCAGGCTTCATAACCATACGTGAGAGTAGGAACGAAGATTGACTGGTAGATCGAAACCTTTGGCTTCAGGCTCAGGTCTCTTTTGCCACAATGGTGCGGTAAAGCGACTGCAATCCCGCTCCCGCTGCTCCGCTTTTCCATCCAATCTCACGTTAGATAAGATAAGATAAGATATTCCTTTATTAGTCCCACAGTGGGGAAATCACAAGTTCCATTTTCCCTTCACTCATGAACAAGACCCCGAGGTACTTGAACTCCTTTACTCGCTCCATATTTGGACTAGAAGAAGAAGAAGAAGATAGTCCTTTATTAGTCCCCGAGGGGAAATTCAATGTTTTCACTCTGTTTTAACTTGTCACGTACATGCAGACCTGAACACACACATGCACAAACATGCAACAATGGAGATGTCAGAGGAGGGGCTGCTCCTTGGACTAGACCCCCATTGGATTTTGGTTCCTTTTCCCCGGGCCCCTTTGGCATTCCCCAAGAGTAAAACGGCACCCCCCCCACCCCCCATTCCCCCCCCCCTACCCTAACCCTAACCCTTTGTCCATTGCGGACTTGAACCGGTGACCCCCCGTTTCCCAACCAACCCCCTACAACTAGCTACTGCCACCCCCAAATCCATCGGTTTCCTGCTAAGAAGATCTCTCGAACAGTGGCCTCCTCCAGAAGTTCCCAGTTCACCTGCACTACCTGTTTGGATTTACCAGGTCTGTCCAAAGTCTTCCCCCACCCTTTGACCCAACTCAAGACCAGATGGTGATCAGTCAGCATCTCCGCCCCACTCTTCATAAGTACACTTATGAGCATCCTTATGTTTGAACATGGTATTTGTTATGGACAGTCCATGACTAGCACAGAAGTCCAGTAACAAACGACCACTCAGGTTTAGATCAGGGAGGCCATTCCTCCCAATCACGTCATTCCAGATATCTACATCCTTGCCCATGTGCGCACAGTCTCCCAGCAGAACTATGGAGTTCTCCTACTGGAGCCCTGTACAGGACTCTACTTAGGGTCTCCACGAAGGCCAAATACTATGCTGTTCATTGAAAATGCACACACAACAGTCAGAGTTTTCTCCCTTACAACACGAAAGCGGGAGGTGACCCTCTCCTCCACAGGGGTAAACTCCAATGTAGTGGCACTCAACCAGGGATTTATGAGTATCCCCACACCCACCTGGAGCGTTCAACCCCTATCCAGGAGTACGGTTCCAGAACCAGGGCTGTGCGTAGAGGTAAGACCCACCAGATCTAACTGGTAGTGCTCCACCTCCCACACAATCTCCTTCCCACAAGCTCCTTCCCCCACAAAGGGGTGACATTCCACAACTCCAGAGCCAGCCTCTGCCGCCTGGATCTGGTCTGTTGAGGTCCCTGGCCTTTACTGCCACCCATGTGGCAGCACACCTGACCCCAGCGGTTGCCTCGTCACTTCTTCAGGCTATGCCTGGCCAAGCTCTGTGGCAAGCCCACTCACCAGGCGCTCGCTTACGAGCCTTCTGTCTGGGCCTGGCTCCAGATGGGGGCCCCAGGCTTCCTCCAGGCTGGGTCTCTCCTCCTCTACCTTGGTTAGTCACAGGGTCTTGTGAACCATTCTTAGTCTGGCCCCTTTCCTGAGACCAATTTGCCATGGGAGACCCTACCAGGAGCACCAGGCTCTAGACAACACAGCCCTCAGGGTCATAGGGACACACAAACCTCTCCACCACGTTAAGGTGATGGTTCCTGGAGAGGATGGAAGTCACTGTACCAAATTGATTCACATACTACATCCTGGTAATAGCTGGAATGTACAAGTCAAAGGGGAAGAAGCTGCCAGTTTATGAGGTGAAGAGAGTGAAAGCTAATCTTTTAAGCAACAATGTCTCTGTAGCATGTGATATATCATGTGATCCAATTTGACTACTGCAACACCAGAACTGGTCAACATGAAAGAGACAAACTAGCTGCAATCAGAGTAGGAGATGATAAGAGAGTATGGGATAAATGAGTCAAAATCCTACCTTGTTGTACAGTCCTGGCTCCTATGTGGCAGTTGCCATGTTCCATTCAGGGGGTGCTGCCTGACGGTACATGCCCAACAAACCAGCCATGTACAGAACCAAAATATGGGCAGCCTGTGATGCCAAATCTAGCTATGTATGGAATATGCAAGTTTACACCCTAAATCTATATGGAGGAGCATCTGAGAAGGACTGGGGGATGCTTATGGTGCTGGAGATGAGTGAAGGGCTGAAAAGATAATTCAGAGATTTGTTTCTAAACACATAATTGTTGAAAAATAGTTACCGAAAAACATGTGAAAAGACGGTGAACATTGTAGTACTGGAATGTGGAGTTAGACCATCTCCAGTTTAGTGTTCAGGATCTTTTAGGCAAGGCTGAAAGCATGGCTCAATGATGTCCTGAGCCTCCTCAACATAAGCCCTCTTATAGCACCATAAAACAGAGAGAAGAGAGAAGACTGGACCGGCAGTGTGACAGGGGCCATGACTGGCCTCACACCGAAGGACAGAAGTAGCAACACCAGGCAAGCAATCTTCTGTACGCTACATTTCCCCAATCCAGCGATTGAATGGGGATTCGCTCATCGCTACTGAGGAAATGCATTTTTGCCAGTTGTAGGCAAGGTTTCAGCGCCTTCATCAGACACACCCCCGGCATCTCACAGCAATACTGCTTATTTTTGAGCACAAGAGACAACAAACAATCCTGCCGAACAACTCAACCAAAGGAGGAGTTGACAATCTGGAAAAAAGTCACAGCAACATACAGCTGTCGGAAGACTGCCTGATGGTCCTTGGTGATTTTTTACAACATTTTGGACATGTCGGCTTCCAATACCTAGGCCCTCTGGACTGAAACCCACCAGAAATGAAATGCCAACAAATTGTACTGATGTTGGCTTTTTCTGGTCGGAGCTCGGCAATCCACTTGTCACTCCAAAGATCCCGAGATTGATGTTGTACTACTACGCCCCCCTGGAGGTACTCCCAAAATAAAAAAATCACAAATCACCAAACCCCACTGTCTGCATTCCAGCGACACAGACTGGTAAAGGAGCCACATCTCCAAGAGTCAGAACTGTATGATGTTGATGTGATAGTCTACTACTAACTGCTGCTACTGTTACAGACACATGGGGGTCTTTAAGATAAGATCTGATAAGATAGTCTGTTTCCCGCACATGTACTACTACACAACAACTACAGATAACTATACTACAACTAAAGAGAAGGACATGAAGGAAACTGACTACTACAGACTAGTAAAACATCTGGAGTAGAACCTGTTGTTAACATGTACGTACTACACACACTCACAAAACAACATAGAGAGCGAGTAGGGGCTGCTCCTGGAAGGGGGTTTGGTCCTCAGCACTACTGCTGCTACTACAGACTAGTAAAACATCTGGAGTAGCCTGTTCACACTCAGTTCTGGTCATGTGGACTAACTACTACTACTACTACTACTACTACTACTGCTACTACTGCTGCTGCAATAAATAAATCAGAACAGGTAAAAGGCAGCTGGAGTAGCCTGTATATGCAGAGCATATTTATGTACTACTACTACTACTACTATACTGCTGCTACTACAGACTGGTAAAAAATCTGGAGTAGACTGATCAGAGTCACATGGGCACACTGTTCTACTACTACTACTACTACTACTGCTGCTACTACAGACTGGTGGGAAAAACATCTGGAGTAGCCTGTCTGAGCAAGGCACCAAACCCCCAACTGCTACTCCCCCTACTACTACTACTACTACTTCTACTACTACTGCTACTACAGACTGGTAAAACATCTGGAGTAGCCTGTTGCACATGTACTACTACTACTACTACTACTACTACTACTACTACTACTACTACTGCTACTACAGACTGGTAGAACATCTGAAGTAGCCTGTTGCACATGTACTACTACTACTACTACAACTACTACTACTGCTACTACTACTGCTGCTACTACAGACTAGTAAAACATCTGGAGTAGCCTGTTGCACATGTACTACTACTACTACTACTACTACTACTGCTGCTACTACTGCTGCTGCTACTACAGACTGGTAAAACATCTGGAGTAGCCTGTTGCGACTACTACTACTACTACTACTACTACTACTGCTGCTACTACAGACTGGTAAAACATCTGGAGTAGCCTGTTGCACATGTACTACTACTACTACTACTACTACTACTACTACTGCTACTACAGACTGGTAAAACATCTGGAGTAGCCTGTTGCACATGTTTTTACTACTACTACTAGTACTACACTACTACTACTACTACTACTACTACTTACTACTACTACTACTGCTACTACAGACTGGTAGAACATCTGAAGTAGCCTGTTGTTTAAGAACCCCGGACTATTGAAGGTCCTCAGCCTTCTCCACGGAAGAATAGTTTGCTCTGTCCCTTCCTGTCTTTTTTCAGAGGGTCGCACGGAATTCGGCCCCGCTTGGACCAGTCAACAGGGGTTAACTACTACTACTACTACTACTACACACCGTCATCAGACGGTAGGCGAAGCCTCGGAGTTGTTGGACCAGTCCAGTTTATTGTTTAAGTGAACTCCCAGGAACTTGTAGTTGCCCCCCCCACCCCAAACATCCACCAGGTCCTGTCTACCTCACAGAGCTCCCCACCGGATGGTGATGGGAGTAGGGAATCACTGGAGAAGTGGAAGACAACCACCCCCTCCAGGTGTGTGGAGGCTCTGTGGAGCATGTAGATGATGGATGTTTGCTTGGTATGAAAACTGTACGAAGTCCAGGGAGTCACTCACCAGGGGCCTGAGGTGCTGCAGGACCAGTCACTCCAGGATCTTCATGACGTGTGACGTCAGAGCGACTGGCCTGTAGTCCTTGAGGGTGCTAGGGAGTCCTTTCTTGGGCACTGGGACGATGCAGGAGGTCTTCCAGAGTTGTGGTACCTTCTTCAGCCTGAGAGAGAGGTTGAAGAGGTGCTGGAATGCTCCTGCCAGCTGCCCGGCACACGCCTTGAGCACCCTGGGGTTGATGTTGTCAGGCCCCCTGGCCTTGTTGGTGTTGACCCTGGAGAGCTGCTTCATCACTTGGCTGGATGTGATGATCAGGGATGGTTCTGGTGTTGATGTGCTGAGAGGGAAGAGGGAGGGAGATGAGGGGTGGGAGAGGTGAGGGCAGGAGGGGGGGGGAGAGAGGAGGGAGCAGGAGGGTGGTGGAGGAGGTTAGGATGGAGAGGAGGAGGGGAGGGAGGGGGGAGGGGGGAGCGGGGCTCCAGAGTTGGTGGGTGGAGGCTCAGGATGTCCTGCTGGGCTGTTGGGAGCTGGATGGTCAAACCTGTTGAAGAACAGGTTTAACTGGTTGTCCTGTTCCAGCGTCCCCTCCACTGCAGGGCCTGGCTGTTTGTAGCCCGTTATCCTCCTGAAGCCTCCCCACACCTCCCTGGAGCTGCTGGATTGTAAGTTCCCCTCCAGCTTGTCTTTGCCTTATAGTCTTTGTCTTTCCTTAGCCAGCTGAAGCTCCTTCTTCAGCTCCCTCTGGACAGCCTTGGTCCCCTCTGTGTCCCTGGCCATGAAAATCCCTCTTCTTCCTGTTCAACAGGGTTTTGATGTATCTGCCTATAGGCTTGGGACATGCACTCCCAAAGCCAGCTTGCCAGGCATTTCTTGCAAAGGGCTTTACCGGCCACACCATCACTGAAGCACACAAACAGCTCAGTTAAGTGTGCCTGTGGGGAGCCATGTGTTCAACATAACTTTCCAAAGCAGCAACAGGTTACAGCAGATGTGATTTTACTTCCCAGTCTCCTGCATGGAGCAGAGGACAAAAGCATTCATATGTGTTTGGTCTGAGAGTAGCCCTGCTCTGGTCACCATGAAGCAGCAAGCAACTGGGGTGCACTGAGAGGTCAGTTAATTCACATACTAGTAATATACATTCTATAATAGCAAAGTTGTCTTGAATGATTAAGGACAGACCTGGACACAGAACCATCACGGAAGAAAAAGGCTTTTGTTTTGAAATGCTCCTCTATTGTTAGTGAGCTTCTTCCTGTCACACTTGACATTGATGTAAATGTGAATGATGTTTGAAGTAGCGTCTGTCTGGAAACAGAGATCTATCCAGTCCTAGTCTACCTAGCTGACTCAGAATGGTACAAGCCAGCGGCCTCCACACCAAGTCGGCAGGACCACACAGAAACCTCTGTAGAAACTGGAACCGGAAGGTGGCTCCCCTGCTGCTCAGGTGGATCAGACCCTGTCCTCCGTCGTCCTTCGGCAGATACAGCAGACTCTGAGGCTCCCAGTGCAGTTTATCCCAGAAGAAGTCTACAAGAACAGTCTGGATCTTTGACAGCAGATCAGGTGGGGGGGGTCAACGACTGCCAGGCGATGCCACAGGCCGGACGAAACCAAGTTGCTGGTGACCAGGACTCGACCTCTGTAGGACATTTTTGCTAAAATCCATTTCCACTTTTCTAGACGACCTTTGACCTTTTCGAGAGCATTTTCCCAGTTTTTAAAAACAAACGATTCATTTTCTAAAAACACTCCTAAATATTTTAGCCCTCCCGTCTTCCACATCAGCTCCCCAGGCAAACTGAGCCTCCTCTCTAGTCCACCAACACTGAGAGCCTCACTTTTGTCCCAGTTGACTCTGGCTGACGATACTGAGCCAAACTGGGCCACATCCCTCTCCAGCACATCAACATCTCACTGGCTATCCACCAGAATGACCAAATCATCTGCATAGGCTGACAGTTTTAAAGGTACATTACACCCTGGAACCATCAGCCCCTGAAGGTCACATCGAAGTTTATGTAGCAAAGGTTCGATTGCCAGCGAGTATAACATGCCAGAGAGGGCGCAGCCCTGCCGAACTCCTCTCTGGACCTGAAAAGGAGCGCTCAAACCACCATTGATCTTTAGTACACTCTGAATGTCACAATATAAAACCTTAACTGTGTTAATAAAACCAGGACTAAAACCAAAGGCACTCAATGTGAGCCAGAAATATTCATGTTCGACACGATCAAAAGCTTTTTCTTGATCCATTGATATGATTCCGGCTTTGAGGCCAAACATCTTACAGATCTCTAAAAGGTCTCTAATTAAAATAATATTATCAGAGATCTGTCTGCCTGGTCCACAGTAGGTCTGATCACAGTGGATCACCTGCTGCATCACTCTGCTCAGCCTGGTTGCCAACACCTTGGAGAGGAGCTTATAGTCCGAGCAGAGCAGAGACACAGGCCTCCAGTTTTTAACCAGCTGCAGGTCACCTTTCTTAGGCAGCAAGGTGAGGACCGCCCTCCTGCAGCTCAGCGGCAGACGCCCTCCGGCGAGACTGTCGCTGAGTACTGCCAGCAGATCTCCCCCTATCACTGACCACAAGGACTTATAGAAATCAGCAGGTAGACCATCTATTCCAGGAGCTCCCCCACTCTGCAGGCTCTGCAGAGCAGCATAGAGTTCATCAGAGGAGAGAGCTGCTTCCAGCTCTGCATTACTCTGCTGCTCAACCTGAGGAAGACCAGTGTAGAAGCTCCGGGACACGTCCTGCTGCTCTCTGTGTTCACATGTGAACAGGCTACCGGTATAACCCTAGAATAACCCTAACCCTAGAATAACCCTAACCCTAGTATAACCCTAGACCTGGTACAACCCTAACCCTAGTATAACCCTAGACCTAGTATAACCCTAACCCTGCTCTCTCTATATTCACATGTAACAGGCTACCGTATAACCCTAAATAACCCTAACCCTAAATAACCCTAACCCTAGTATAACCCTAACCAACCCTAACCCTAGTATAACCCTAACCTGTTCAACCCTAACCCTAAATAACCCTAACCCTAATAACCCTAACCCTATATAACCCTAACCTGTTCAACCCTAACCCTAAATAACCCTAACCCTATATAACCCTAGACCTGTACAACCCTAACCCTAAAAACCCTAACCCTAGAAACCCTAGACCTGTTCAACCCTAACCCTAAATAACCCTAACCCTAAAACCCAGACCTGTACAACCCTAACCCTAGTATAACCCTAGACCTGGTACAACCCTAACCCTAGTACAACCCTAGACCTAGTATAACCCTAACCCTGCTGCTCTCTGTATTGACATGTGAACAGGCCACTGTAGAAGTTTACAGCATGTTTCCTGATTTCACTGTGATCAGTCAGTACTTGTCCAGTATCAGACCTTAGACTATGAATGAACCTTTTCTGTCCGTTGTTACGCTCCAGACCAAAGAAGAAGTGAGATGGGACATCCATCTGGGCTACATTCTGGAAGTGGGACCTAACCAGAGCCCCCTGAGCTGAGACACCCAGCAGGTTGGTTAAGACAGACCTTTTAACCTCAAGTGTCTCAGCATGGTGCTGGTCTCTGGTGGTCTCAGCCAGGTCTCGAAGCTCCTCTACTTCGGACTCCAGAGCTTTCACTGAGTTTGTTAAGTTTCTTGTGACATTGCGAGTGTACTGCTGACAGAACTGTTTTATCTGACTTTCCAAAATCCCACCACTCTTAAGGACTCAATGTCAGATTTTGTACTTTGTGATTTTTCCAAAAGAAAACAAATTTCCTTGAAGTTCTTGTCCTCCAGCAGAGCTGCAGGCACTACTGGGTTTCACAGATTTATAAAAACAGAGGCTGTTACAAGGGAGTGATCAGAAAAACCAACAGGGCTGATCGCACAACTTTTAAAAACGTGAAATGTGTTTAAAACAATAAAACATCCAGCCTGCCATAGACAGCAGGTTGCCTCTAACATTGTCCAAGTGGATTGTCTCTGGTTAGTATGAAAACGTCTCCATACATCACACAAGTCCTGAGACTCTATAACGGAGCAGACGAGTCCGAGAGGCAGCGTGAGGTTCCGGATGGTTCCGGTCCAACCTCTGTCTTCGGACAGTAAAGTCTCCACCAAAACGCATTCTTCACTTACAGTTATCAATACTTATTAAAACATCCAGGACCACCAGCCTCTCTGCTCCCACAACCGGAGCAGAAACATTAATAAACACCATCTTTACATTTTCATACTCGGCTCTGACTTTTAACAGACGACCTTTAATGACTTCTTTGGTTTCTACAGACTGAGGACTGAAGTTTCTGGAGAAAAGGACTCCAGCTCCACAGCTGGTCCTGGTTCTGTGAGTTAAAAAGGTTCCCCCGGTCCACTCCCTCCTCCAGTCTGCCTCATTATCATCAGTACTGTGAGTCTCTTGGATTAAAATAACATCCAACTTTTTTAGAGAGCACAACCTGAACAGAGAAGCCCTTTTCCCATCATCCCTTGCTCCATTCAGGTTCAGGCTGCCTATTCTTATGTCCCCCATGTAAAAAAGTTGTAATGTCAAAACCAAGTGAGCAAAGGGGCGGCAGTAGCTCAGTCTGTAGGGAGTTATCTTGGGAACCGGAGGGTCACCGGTTCAAGTCCCGATATGGACCAAGAACTGAGTGTGAACTGGTAGCTGGAGAGGTGCCAGTTTACCTCTTGGGCACTGCCGAGGTGCCCCTGAGCAAGGCACCAAACCCCCAACTGCTCGGGGTGCTTGTCAGGAGCAGCCCCCTCACTCTGCCATCTCTCCATTGTTGCATGTTTGTGCATGTGTGTGTTCAGGTCTGCATGTACCGTGTATAAGTTAACAACAGAGTGAAAAAATTGAATTTCCCCTCGTGGGACTAATCAAGGACTATCTTCTTCTTCTTCTTCTTCTTCTAAGAAAAGAAAAGAAAGTCTGTTGGACTTATTGATCATCTTTTATCTGTTTCTTGACTTTCTGGACTAGTTTTTTTAGACGGTCTGTCTCCTGATCAGTGAGAACTTTCTCCCCAAAGCTTCTAGGACTTTTCATTAGAGTCCTCACTGAGTCAATGAAGAGCTGTAGATCAGGGAACACGTTTTCAACCTGGACATTTCTGGCTCCTTTAGTGTCCTGCAGGAACTTCTTCACACTCGCTAAAGGGTAGCCAGTCTTCCTCTGAGTCCAGGTCTGTGAGGAAGCCACAGAGTCCACATCACTGTCCTCATCACCTTCACTCTCAGCTGACTGCACACTGTCACTCTGAACAGACACTTTCTTCACTTTACCAGAGGACTGACACTCGTCACTGGTCCCCTTCCTCTTCTTATTGTCCTGATCAACCATCATCTCACCGTCCTCCTCCAGAGGACATCCTGCCTCCTTAGTCTCCGTCTGGATGTCCACTGGGTCTCTGTCAGTGTGAGACCAATCAGTAGCCTCTACAGCAGGACCTGAACCAGGAGAGACTGGATCAGCAGCACCTGAACCAGCAGAGACCGGATCAGCCACACTCGAAACATTAGAAACTGGCCCAGCTGCACCCAAATCAGCAGAGCCCGGATCATCAGCACTCACACCAGCAGAGACCGGATCAGCCACACCTGAACCAGCAGAGACCAGATCAGCCACACCCGAACTAGCAGATACCGGATCAGCTGCATCCGAACTGGCAAAAACTGGACTATGCATATCTGAATCAGTAGAAACCTGACCAGCCTCACCAAAAACATCTGAAACTGGACTGGCCAATGACAGACCTGTAACACTTGAACCATTAGAAAATGGACCAGCTGCACCTGAACCAGCAAAAACTGGACCAGCTACACCTGAACCAACAGGCGCCGGGCCAGCAGCCTCTAAACCAGTAGAAACCACCCTAGCAGTACTCATGCATTGTTCATTGTTGATTTAAAATGAACCCTTCATTATCTATAAATAGTAAATCTATATTATTTTAAAAGCAACAATACATTTTCTTCATTTGGCCTTTGGTCCTCAGTAAAGCAGAGTAGAGGGTAGCAGCATGGCAGCAGTGCAGGGGGTGTCATACCACTAAATGCTGCATATTCGTACACAGGAAGGTTCATTTATGTGTCCTTTGTGTAGGCAGCCTTCACTTGGCCTGATACAGCTGTTGTTTTAAACTAATACATGTGGTGAGCAGTGTTTCCAGGATCCTGCTCTGTATGCTGGGGCTGATAGCAAACTGAAGCTCAGAGGGTAGACTTTTATTAACGTTCAGGCCGTGTTATCTGCTGGCCCTGTTGTCTGGAAATCCTGTTTAAGTGAACAGGGGAGCACTTGAGATGCAGGAATGAGCTCTTATTGATCACAGTGGGTTGAAGTGATACTGGCTGTGAAGCACAGCCAGTCTTCAGTCCTCACGCTTTCATCTTCAGCTCTGTCTGAAAGGACACCAACCACCATATGCTTTCTCTGTCTCCAGCTGACGCTGTGATAGGCTGGCCACACATGTGACCACTGAATTAAATGATGTCCTTTATCTAGTCTTTGTAGTAACAGCATGTGAGGCTCAGCTGGCAGAGTGGCAGATAACCTTTTCTGGAGTTGGTGGTTCGGAAACACTGAAACCCCTAATATGAGCATGAGCAGAAAAAAGGAAGTCTCTGTCATGAATGTACTGTAATGTAAATGTGCACAGTGAGCAACTTCCAACATTACAATGTTTGTGAAATAGCTTTACATTAATACAGTAGTAGCAAGGTTCAGAATATCAAGTAAAATTTCTAGTAGATACAATTTCATTTAAAATGAAGATAACTACAACTAAGTAATCAGTTGGGAGAAAACCATAAAATTAGAATGAGGGCTGCAGTTTAAAAGATAAAAACTCAAATTCAGTGTTCTCATTACACCGTTCATACCTATACATACAAAAAGTAAAGCACTGTAATCTGTATAAATCCCACAAAATCAGTCTGCATGTTATTCACATAATCATGAACTAGGAAGTATAAAGAGCGACACACTGTGTAGGGAGGAGGTCGGGTGGACGGGGGGGTCCAGCCCGTTCCCATTCCCAAAGCGTCAATCACTGAGGCTGCTGGCGTTACATGCCCATGATCAAGGCCCTTTAGTGTCAGTGTGAGACGCACTGGGCTGTCCATTAATGGAAACCCATTCATGTTGATGGCAATGCTCAGAGAAAGTGTGTCAGGAGTGACTGTGGTGGCGTAGCTTTAAGACCAAAAAGACATCACCAGGCGGGAGGGAGGATGAGGTGGATGACTTCAACAAGTCCAAGTCTTTCATGAAGGAGACCCCAGTTTGTGTCCCATGCATCAAATTGCAATCAGCTGATTATTCATGTACCTTCTTCACAACATTCACTTTAATTTTCTCTTTACCATGTAGTTGTCTCCTAAACCTGCCTGAGCGTAACCTGAACGTTTATTTAACACCATTAAGCATGTTGTGACCGAATAGCGTGATGCCCAGGGCTCTGAGAAAGGGGGATGAAAACACTGGACTTTCACCCAGGAGGCTGCTGTTCATAGCCCACGTGAAACCAGAAGTCCCTTCTAAAGTTGCACCACCTCCGCAGTTATTTTTACCCAAACTGGGATATTATTTTACTAATTAAGTAGTTTTGTTAAACTAATCCTGTGAAGAGTGAGAAGTTTATTTTGAAAGGAACCGATGTGATGTGCTGCTGGACATTCGTAAGAAAACGTATGAAAAATGAGGAATAACTTTTCATAATTTTTCATATGAATGTTGAACACACACATGAAAATCAATAACTGCAGTTTCAGTGTTATAAAATGAATTATATATTAGATTTTAATACGATTGTTAGAGGAAAACTTTGAAATATGTTTAAAAAAGGGGAAAGCCAGTTCAAAGAGAACAGTTAGAGTATTTGAATAAGAATATTTGGTCTAGTTGTGTGAAAATCATATTTTAACACAAAAGTGGGTCTGGAGTCTAAAGACCAGATGAGGATCTCATGGAGGCAACTGATGGATCGGTTAAAATGAGCGAACAAAGGAAGTGGCTCAGGAAAGATGACTCTACAGGACTGTGGAGAGACGACAGGTAGCCTCAGCTCCTTGGTTTTACTGAGCACTTCCCACGTTGCTGGGGTAACAGTTATAGGGTTAAAACTGTTGAGCTGGGGTTGACGTCAGTTGCATGATAATAGAAATATCAAAATCATAACTTGTTATACAGTGTTTATGGAAATCTTATAAGACATATTGTATGAATGTTTTTGACATTGACCTTTGACCTTTTTGACCTGGGTTCATCGTCTAGGGGGTTCGTTGTCTAGTGGGTTCATCATCTAGGGGGTTCGTTGTCTAGTGGGTTCATCATCTAGGGGGTTCGTTGTCTAGTGGGTTCATCATCTAGGGGGTTCATCGTGTAGTGGGTTCATCATCTAGGGGGTTCATCGTCTAGGGAGTTCGTCGTCTAGCGGGTTTGTCGTCTAGCGGGTTCGTCTAGCGGGTTTGTCGTCTAGCGGGTTTGTCGTCTAGGGGGTTCGTCGTCTAGCAGGTTCGTCGTCTAGGGGGTTCGTCGTCTAGTGGGTTCATCGTCTAGTGGGTTCATCGTGTAATGGGTTCATCGTCTAGTGGGTTCATCATCTAGTGGGTTCATCGTGTAATGGGTTCATTGTTGAGTGGGTTCATCATCTAGGGGGTTCGTCGTCTAGTGGGTTCATCGTCTAGGGGGTTCATTGTGTAATGGGTTCATTGTCTAGTGGGTTCATCATCTAGGGGGTTCATCATCTAGTGGGTTCATCGTGTAATGGGTTCATCGTCTAGTGGGTTCATCATCTAGTGGGTTCATCGTGTAATGGGTTCATTGTTGAGTGGGTTCATCATCTAGGGGGTTCGTTGTCTAGTGGGTTCATCGTCTAGGGGGTTCATTGTCTAGTGGGTTCATCGTCCAGGGGGTTCGTTGTCTAGTGGGTTCATCATCTAGTGGGTTCATCGTGTAATGGGTTCATTGTTGAGTGGGTTCATCATCTAGGGGGTTCGTCGTCTAGTGGGTTCATCGTCTAGGGGGTTCATCGTGTAGTGGGTTCATCATCTAGGGGGGTTCATCATCTAGGGTTTCATCGTCTAGATCAGGGGAGTCAAACTCAGTTTCAACCCAGGCCACATCAGCATCATGGCTGCCCTCACAGGGCCGTCTGTAATTATAAGACTACCGGTATATAAATATATTTACTCTTGATCATTGTACAAAATCACCTCTGCATTTGATTATTATTAGTTTAGTAATAATTTATTTAATAACTAGCTCTAAAGACAAAAGTGAGTAAAAAACAGCCTAAATATGTTTATAACTACAGATGAACTTTCTTCTGTCAGTTCTGTCTGTTTTTAAAGCCACTATTCCAGCCCTCCTCCTTTATCCGGGTCTGGGACCAGCAGCAGTGACCCAGAACAGACACTGGAGGAGTTACTTAGGGTTGTTCTTTTTAAACCAGGGTTTGATTCCCAGAGTTTACATCAATCGGCCAGCGGCGGCTTTGTGCAGGCGGGATTCATTCGGTCTGGATACGGAGGGATGAACAGCTCTGACTGCAGCTAGGAGGGACTGTGGACGGGTCCACGGCAGCACCGGCTGCTCGTTGAGGAGAGGAAGACCGGTAGCTGCTTTCACACCAGAGTCTCCAACCGTCTCCATAACACCAGAAAAAGTCACTAGATCTGTTGCTAATTTCTTTTTTGAAAGACTCGCTAGAGGGGTCTGAAAACTGGCTAAATATAGCAACTAAGTCGCTAAATTGGCAACACAGCACTGCAACTGGAAACTGAGACGCTACAGTGCGCATGTCACAA
The DNA here is from genome assembly GCA_947000775.1 of Pterois miles. Taxonomy (NCBI): domain Eukaryota; kingdom Metazoa; phylum Chordata; class Actinopteri; order Perciformes; family Scorpaenidae; genus Pterois; species Pterois miles. The sequence continues at coordinate 966,834 of CAMQGK010000166.1, read as the reverse complement.
GATCGAGATGCATTGTGGGATATGCAGTTTAAGGACACAGTACTTCTGTGAAGCGGCATAGAATTGAATGATCTGCATTCCATATTCTTTGCAAGCCCATGCGGGCCACATTAAGTGAGGTGGCGGGCCAGATTTGGCCCGTGGGCCTTGAGTTTGACACATATGGTCAAACCCACTGCGCCCAAGACCCAACCTTCGGGCTGATGATTTCAGGTTATCTATCAAGAGAGCCATGACATGATGTTCTTTACAAGTGGATGTAAACTTTGGACCACGACTGTACACCTTCCCCACTAAGTCTCACAGTTAGTTATGAATGTTGCATGAAACAATGTGTAAATTCCTTCGTGACTGTTGACTGCTTGAAGCACAAGCTGGTGTGCCAGAAACCTCAGTATCATCACAGAAATGAGTGGGGAATCAAGTATTTCCCTCTGGGGATTAATAAAGGTCCATCTTATCTTATTGAATACAAACCCTTTTTGAGTGTGAATAGGTTTAACATGGTTTATGAGAAACCAAAACACTGCACAGCAGTTTATAATACTTTGAGACAGGATATCATAATGCTGCAGTGTTATCACACTATCAGTCATTTTATTCTCTGTCTTGGGAACCGACGTAAACAATAAAATTACATGTTACCAAGTAATTACAAGGAAAATGACTGATGAAGATAAGATAAGATAAGATAAGATATTGCTTTATTAGTCCCACAGTGGGGAAATTCACAGTTCAGACAGATTCACGTTCAACAACCGTGCTTGCTTTAGATGGAACCTTCCTATGCTAGCACGGTGGTCTATTCAACATAAAGGAGGAGGGTGATGTAGTGTTGTTGTCACTCTATAAGAGACAAATTTCCTGCTGCATAATTGGTGCATTTGTTAAGAAACAGATAGCCTGTTATCGTGTAGCCATAGTTTGGGTATGACCAACCAAGAAAGTGTGCAGTGCCAGTGTGTCCCAGCAGCAGACTGTGGCTTCCAAAGGTAATTATGGGAAACAATACATAAACCCATAATAGAATTAATTACAAATAGGGAAGTGCATCATGGGAGCACTTTGGATTAAAGAAAAACATTATTTAAATTTGCATATTGCTCTGGGGTATGACTGAATTATGAGGTAATACATGGCAAAAGATTGATGGCTCCTGGCATTGCGGTCCAAGAGAGAGCCCATCTGAGCACCCAGCAGAACTGTGACAGAAACCATCCAGCGTAGATACACATGGAGGACCACAACTGCTGTTGCTGTCCTGGTGTTCTGGTTTCACTCTGTGGCTCTCCAGTCACCTTAGGCTATGATTTTGGGGGACAAGGCCCTTGGCAAAGACTGAGGGAAAGGGGTATAGTAATTAGGGGCCAGGTGCACAGGAAGGTGTGGGGATCAGGTGATGGGGAACATTTAGGACACCTACTACTGGACAGAGTGATGACTCATTTTTCAACAAGAGGAGAGATTAGTGAGAGAAGGTGCAGAGTGAGTTAATCTGAAGTTGCTGATGTAACACATGTATTGACTGCCTCCTTGTGAGGACATGGCCTTTGGAGGACTGAACCTGAGCCTCAGGATTCACTACAGCATCTGTGAGCTCCAACCCAAAGCCTCACAGAAACTAAAAGTAAAGAATTGACCATGCTTGGGAACAGTCGGGTGACTGACAATTCGGACCAGCTTCCTGTGATGCACTTCCTAGAATTTATGTAGAACAGCTTTTTGTGGAGAGTTTTAGCTTAGATATCACAGGCGCTTCAGATAGCATTAGCTGCAGGTCTGATAGCATGCCTGCTACAATAGCTATAGACTAGCTTTGTCAATAGGTGCTGCAAAGTTTGGCATGGTCAGGTGGAGTAGGAGGACTCGCCGGAGATCTCAGCCAGCTGTATTGTCCAGTCTGCAGTCAGGGTTAGGGTTGGCTGCAAAACTGTTTTCTGCCTTTGCTAGTGCTGTTCGTAGTCCTTCGGGCCAGTTCGCCTCTTCCCCTTCCCCAGGACAAGCAAAGCACAGTAGTCATCCGGCACCCCATAACACGCAATGTGTTATAAATATGTGTTAAAAAGATTAGCATTGCTAGCCAATGTGTACTTTGTACCAGGGACCAGAGTCTTTGACACAGAAGCTAATCTGAGGGTGCTGGCATCACATAGGGAGCAGCAAGGGACTCAGGCACACGCCATCACTAGATTCAGGAACATTGCTATCCAAGTTGCCACCAATAATGTCAGTCAGAGATCACGAAAGATAGGAGAGTTGGATGCTGGACTGTGGTAGTATGATGGGTCGGCATTGAATAATTGTCTCTGGTCCCTTGCCTGTGTGGGGTAATGATGAGATGTACAGTAGGGTTACTGCAATGAACTGCTGGCTGGCGTGCTACTGTAGGGAGAAGGGATTAGGTTTTATTAATAACTGGCCTTCCTTCTGGAACCGCCCTGAGCTGTTAAGAGTGGACGGCCTGCATCCTGCCGGAGCAGGCGCCGCTATTTTGTCTAGGAATATAGATATAGGTGTTTACAGGGAGTTTAACACTAGTGACTCAGCACTCAGCAGGTCGCAGGTGATTAGAGAGACTGCTTGGTCTATAGGTAGTACAGGATTGGAGTCTACTAGCTTAGTTAATTTATCCAGAAAGGAAACCTCCTTAGTATAGACTATCTGACTGATAGCATAGTTTACAACGTTGAGACTGTCTCCCTCCCCTGGCCTTTTGGATTCAAATTCTCTTACCCAAAAAAATATGTGAACCATAATAATCTGTTAATAATTCATACCAGTGATGGTTGTGAACTGTCCCATGAAGCACCTGATCAAGTTTTACACAACACAACACCTCAGGAAATCCTAGATGTATCACCACACTGAAACTAATCCCCAGAAATAATGACACCAGGCATCTTGTCAGAAACACTGCCTCATCTTGCCAGCTCTATTAATGAAGGCCTGTGGTGCGAAAATGACCTTTAGATGTGATTTTATAAATATCAGATCGTTGTCTACCAAAGCCCTACTGATAAATGATCTGATTCTTCAGCATGGCCTGGATATGATTGGTTTATGATATGATTGATTTATGTGAAACGTGACTAAAACCAAATGTTTTCTTTCCACTAAATGAAGCTTCCCCACCCGATAATGCCTATGCTGCTAGGGCAGCTAAACAAGGTGAAGGTACTGCTTTAGTCTACAAATCTCTTTTAAATTAACCTCTAGACACAATATTAAATTTAATCCATTTACAGCTCTTGCATTAAAATCATCTTGATCAACCGTGAATTGCCTTGTCCAGGACAGCAGGATCCATCTTGTGGTGCTACACAGACCTCCAGACCCTCAGTTTTTAGAATAATTCACTGAATTTATTTCTGACATTATTCTTCATTCTGATGAGGTCATAGTTATCTGTGATTTCAGTATTCACCAGAACTGATGTTACTGCTGTAACTGTCTCTCCCGCCACATTGGTGATATCAGACTACTTTCTAATTAGATTTGCAGCAACATCAGCCTGTCCACGTAGTACAGGTGCGGATGTAGTTACCACTCTCCATATCAGTCCGTGAACTACAACTGAACTTGGTGAGCGATCACGTGGTTCTGGCGTCTTTCACTACAGCAACAGGACATTCAGTCACACCTATTACTACGAAAGCCTGACGGTCACAGAGGTCAACACCGTGGTTTAATGATGACATATGCTTTTAAACAGGCCTGCAGGAGACTGGAACGCAAACAACCACTCAAACCTTCCATTCTTTTCTAAAGTACTGGAAAGAGTGGTGTTTCTATCTATCTGGTGTGGAGAGGAGGTTGTGTTGCTCTAGCTCTATCTGGTGTGGAGAGGAGGTTGTGTTGCTCTGGCTCTATCTGGTGTAGAGAGGAGGTTGTGTTGTTCTGGCTCTATCTGGTGTAGAGAGGAGGTTGTGTTGCTCTGGCTCTATCTGGTGTGGAGAGGAGGTTGTGTTGTTCTGGCTCTATCTATCTGGTGTAGAGAGGAGGTTGTGTTGCTCGGCTCTATCTGTGTGGAGAGGAGGTTGTGTTGTTCTGGCTCTATCTATCTGGTGTAGAGAGGAGGTTGTGTTGCTCTAGCTCTATCTGGTGTGGAGAGGGGGTTTGTTTTTTTTGCTTTTTTTTAGTGTGGAGAGGAGGTTGTGTTGCTCTGGCTCTATCTGGTGTAGAGGGAAGTTGTGTTGTTCTGGCTCTATCTATCTGGTGTAGAGAGGAGGTTGTGTTGCTCTGGCTCTATCTGGTGTAGAGAGGAGGTTGTGTTGTTCTGGCTCTATCTATCTGGTGTAGAGAGGAGGTTGTGTTGCTCTAGCTCTATCTGGTATGGAGAGGAGGTTGTGTTGTTCTGGCTTTATCGAGTGTGGAGAGGAGGTTGTGTTGCTCTGGCTCTATCTTCTGGTGTAGAGAGGAAGTTGTGTTGTTCTGGCTCTATCTGGTGTAGAGAGGAGGTTGTGTTGCTCTGGCTCTATCTGGTGTAGAGAGGAGGTTGTGTTGTTCTGGCTCTATCTGGTGTAGAGAGGAGGTTGTGTTGTTCTGGCTCTATCTGGTGTAGAGAGGAGGTTGTGTTGCTCTAGCTCTATCTGGTATGGAGAGGAGGTTGTGTTGTTCTGGCTTTATCGAGTGTGGAGAGGAGGTTGTGTTGCTCTGGCTCTATCTGGTGTAGAGAGGAGGTTGTGTTGTTCTGGCTCTATCTGGTGTAGAGAGGAGGTTGTGTTGCTCTGGCTCTATCTGGTGTAGAGAGGAGGTTGTGTTGTTCTGGCTCTATCTGGTGTAGAGAGGAGGTTGTGTTGTTCTGGCTCTATCTGGTGTGGAGAGGAGGTTGTGTTGTTCTTGCTCTATCTGGTGTGGAGAGGAGGTTGTGTTGCTTTGGCTCTATCTGGTGTGGAGAGGAGGTTGTGTTGCTCTGGCTCTATCTGGTGTAGAGAGGAGGTTGTGTTGTTCTGGCTCTATCTAGTGTAGAGAGGAGGTTGTGTTGTTCTGGCTCTATCTGGTGTAGAGAGGAGGTTGTGTTGTTCTGGCTCTATCTTTTTTTATCTGGTGTAGAGAGGAGGTTGTGTTGTTCTGGCTCTATCTGGTGTAGAGAGGAGGTTGTGTTGTTCTGGCTCTATCTATCTGGTGTGGAGAGGAGGTTGTGTTGTTCTGGCTCTATCTATCTGGTGTGGAGAGGAGGTTGTGTTGTTCTGGCTCTATCTATCTGGTGTGGAGAGGAGGTTGTGTTGTTCTGGCTCTATCTATCTGGTGTAGAGAGGAGGTTGTGTTGTTCTGGCTCTATCTATCTGTGTAGAGAGGAGGTTGTGTTGTTCTGGCTCTATCTATCTGGTGTAGAGAGGAGGTTGTGTTGTTCTGGCTCTATCTTTGGTGTAGAGAGGAGGTTGTGTTGTTCTGGCTCTATCTTTGGTGTAGAGAGGAGGTTGTGTTGCTCTGGCTCTATCTGGTGTAGAGAGGAGGTTGTGTTGTTCTGGCTCTATCTGGTGTAGAGAGGAGGTTGTGTTGTTCTGGCTCTATCTGGTGTGGAGAGGAGGTTGTGTTGTTCTTGCTCTATCTATCTGGTGTGGAGAGGAGGTTGTGTTGTTCTGGCTCTATCTACGGTGTAGGAGAGGAGGTTGTGTTGTTCTGGCTCTATCTTGGTGTAGAGAGGAGGTTGTGTTGTTCTGGCTCTATCTAGTGTAGAGAGGAGGTTGTGTTGTTCTGGCTCTATCTGGTGTTAGAGAGGAGGTTGTGTTGTTCTGGCTCTATCTATCTGGTGTAGAGAGGAGGTTGTGTTGTTCTGGCTCTATCTGGTGTAGAGAGGAGGTTGTGTTGTTCTGGCTCTATCTATCTGGTGTGGAGAGGAGGTTGTGTTGTTCTGGCTCTATCTATCTGGTGTGGAGAGGAGGTTGTGTTGTTCTGGCTCTATCTATCTGGTGTGGGGGTGTGTGTTCTGGCTCTCCGGAGAGGAGGTTGTGTTGTTCTGGCTCTATCTATCTGGTGTAGAGAGGAGGTTGTGTTGTTCTGGCTCTATCTATCTGGTGTAGAGAGGAGGTTGTGTTGTTCTGGCTCTATCTATCTGGTGTAGAGAGGAGGTTGTGTTGTTCTGGCTCTATCTATCTGGTGTAGAGAGAAGGTTGTGTTGTTCTGGCTCTATCTTTATCTGGTGTAGAGAGGAGGTTGTGTTGTTCTGGCTCTATCTAGTGTAGAGAGGAGGTTGTGTTGTTCTGGCTCTATCTAGTGTAGAGAGGAGGTTGTGTTGTTCTGGCTCTATCTATCTGGTGTAGAGAGGAGGTTGTGTTGTTCTGGCTCTATCTATCTGGTGTAGAGAGGAGGTTGTGTTGTTCTGGCTCTATCTGGTGTAGAGAGGAGGTTGTGTTGTTCTGGCTCTATCTGGTGTAGAGAGGAGGTTGTGTTGTTCTGGCTCTATCTGGTGTAGAGAGGAGGTTGTGTTGCTCTGGCTCTATCTATCTGGTGTAGAGAGGAGGTTGTGTTGTTCTGGCTCTATCTGGTGTAGAGAGGAGGTTGTGTTGTTCTGGCTCTATCTATCTGGTGTAGAGAGGAGGTTGTGTTGTTCTGGCTCTATCTGGTGTAGAGAGGAGGTTGTGTTGTTCTGGCTCTATCTATCTGGTGTAGAGAGGAGGTTGTGTTGTTCTGGCTCTATCTATCTGGTGTAGAGAGGAGGTTGTGTTGTTCTGGCTCTATCTATCTGGTGTAGAGAGGAGGTTGTGTTGTTCTGGCTCTATCTGGTGTAGAGAGGAGGTTGTGTTGTTCTGGCTCTATATATCTGGTGTGGAGAGGAGGTTGTGTTGTTCTGGCTCTATATATCTGGTGTAGAGAGGAGGTTGTGTTGTTCTGGCTCTATCTCTACAGAGAAACCAGGAAGCTGCTTGACTTCCTCCTGGATCCACCTTCTCACTTATCATCATATATATTAATTTTTGTCATATTGATTGTCGGTGTTGTATTTTCATTCTGTTGTTACTCTGAACACATGACATCTATCGTATATCTGTCCATCCTGAAGGAAGATCCCTCCTCTGCCACTTGTTGCCTTTTTTTCCTGTTAAGGTTTTTTTGTGTTTTTTAATCCAATGAGAGGGTCACAGTGTAAAAGACAAAGGATGTCATATCCCGTACAGACTGTAAAGCCCACTGGGGCAAATTTGTGATTTGTGATTTTGGGCTGTACAAATCAAATTGACTTGAGTTGACCAGCCCTTGAACTTGGGATCTTGGGCAGAAAGTGCTGGTTGTTTCCTCTAATGGAGGCCACATTTGTTGGGGCCTTTAGAATGGCTTGTCAACATGGTTTGACATCTTTGGTCTTGAATTGAGGTGTAATTAGTTACACTGTGTTCATTTATTTTTATTTATGTGGATAGAAGTGTGCCAGAAAGCACTCCAGTGTTGTTTTGGGTGTAATTTGTCCAAATGACTAACACAACCTATGTTTATGTTTAACTGACAACCATCCATGCAAATTGTGACTCTTGTCAATCAGAAGTACTTTGACATTGTTCTAGAGCCACAAAACATTGTATGAAGGAGGTGGTGGTGGATGGATCTGTCGCTGTGGCACAGGAGACCAGATTGTTTCCTGTTATTGACCAACAGTCAATACCGGTGTCTTTGTATGACGACCACAGTCTTTCCCTAACTTTAACCAAATAGGTTGTATTTTAACCATCATGACGAAGGTTCCGTAACATTAACTCTAACCTGAAAATTTGTTTTTAACTTTTAGAAACCTTCGTCACCTTCACACCCACTATATGGAGCATTTCACCAGGGTGTGGAGGTGAAAAAGTAGGCAAGATTTCAACTTCAACCTCTCAACTTTTGTTCCTTTCTGTATGTAGAAATGGGTTTAACTCTGTGGATATTATTCCCATTTGCACAACTTCTCGCTACTCTATCAAATCAGGCTTTCCACCCTCCCGTCTTTCAGAACAGCTAAAAACTCATCTTTGTCTTGAACATGCTCCAGGCTAAAACCTAACCAACCTAACCTAAACCTAACCTTTTTTTTTTAACCAAAGGAAGTTTTTCCACTTCAACACAGTACATAAACCTCCAGCTTAGCTGATTTATTAGTTTGCAGAGAAAACTAAGGTGAACTGTAAAATGATTAAACTGTCATTGTTGTTGTGTTGTAAAAATCATCACAGTTTACAGACCAACTTCGTTTGACCTGAATTGAATTGGCACAGTTATGACGTTCCTGTGCAATGAGAGATTAAAATCTATTATTAGAGTGCGCTCATCTTAGGTTTTACATTTAAATGTAGTGGTTTAGATAATCTGAATAAACCCTTGGCTTGTTTACAGCCCGTCTGACAGCTCATGTTGCTGATGTTGTGTCCTGAGATTTCAGCAGTTACTTTGGAGAGTATAGTGATAGAACCAACGGCCCGAGCTACAAATATATAAAGCCTGTTATATAACGATAGGGATTTCATACAAGGATACAATTATATGAATCATTTTGGCAGTGGCAATTTTTAAGGGTTTTGGAAGGCACAGTTCTTGCCCATAGGGAGGTCATTTTCAACAGTAATGAGAAACAACCTATTTCATCATTTAGTTTTTAAAGACAGTAGCTTTTATCGACTTTGTTGCCTGTAATCCTGCCACGTCGTGTGCCATCCGAGGGAGCAGCAAGGGATACCAAAGCCACAGTGAATCCGCTTTCAACAATTTAAACTCTTAAACTTAAAATACCTCAGACTAGGACTTGAATATTCATGAAGGTCCCTATTCAGTTTTAACAAGTTCACCTTTTAGAGTGAATGATCATCACTCCAAACAGTACATGGTGTGTAATCAACACATTCAGATGCAGATGTTGTGATTTAATGGCCTGAACATCGTCCTTGTGTAACCAAGCACTACCTCTGGTCATGTTCTCTCCTCTCCAGACCTCCCAGGAATTTATAGCCCAGCTGATGTCTAAACTTGGGGGCAAAAATCCAGAGGAGACAGGCGGTTTCCAGGAGGCCCCCCTGGCCTACGATGCTGTGTGGGCTCTAGCCCTGGCCCTCAACAAGACCGTGGGACCCCTAAAGACCAAAGGTCACAGATTAGAGGATTTCAACTACAACAACCGAGATATCACAGCTGAGATCTATCGAGCCCTGAACACCAGTTCCTTCGAAGGAGTTTCAGTAAGTACAAAATCCAGGAGGAGTGAGGAGGTGCATCACGTGAGAAAGGGTTGACAGTGCTGGATACTAATATGGGTGTAGGAGGAGGAACCGTGTGATCGAGGGGGTGTTAAAATCTAAAATTTCTTCCTGTCTTTCAGGGTCATGTTGTATTTGACGCTCAAGGGTCTCGAATGGCCTGGACTCTTATTGAACAGCTTCAAGGTATGTCACAGCACATGTCCCTGCTGTAAAGTGGAATCAATTTTAATAATCAGCTTATTATACAATGAAAAAATGTTATAACATAATGATCCAATGATATATAAATATATCAAGGCTGTCAATCAATTTAAATATTTAATCATAAGCGTATGATTGTCCACATTTAAAAGCAATTCATTGCAAATTAATTAATCTGTTCAAAATGTACCTTAAATGGGGATTTGTCAAGTATTTAACTGTACTTTATCAACAGGGGAGTGAGCAAATATGCTACTATATACAAACGTATCTGTATATTTATCACTGGAAATCAATCAACAACACAAAACAAAGACAAATATTGTCCACAGGTTCTGACTTTAGCATCAACAATCTGCTCCAATCAGAACATGGCAAACTGCAGCCCAACAGACAACAACAGCTGTCAGTGTGTCAGAGTGCTGACTTGACTAGGACTTGATCCAGACTGCAGAGGACCTCCTCAGAAAATGACCAGGCCAGTTTTTCCTAAGTTTGGAGCATAATTTTTCCTTCCCGACGAGCCAGCATGATGTGGTTGGTACCAATGGATTCCTTAGTACCAGTATCTTCACTCTAGCTTTACAACTAAGTGCACTACAGCGTCTGAAAGACTGATCATCAGCCCACTGAGGGCTGGATTCAAAATCACACTGAAAATCAAAGTAAAACACTGAAATCACAGGTTGATCCAACTAGTGTGAATTTCATCACGGAAACTCATAATGTGACTCAGTAGTGTGTTTGGCCCCGCCTGCCTGTACGAACTCCTGACAACATCTGGGCTCCCGATGAGTCGGAGGATGGAGTCCTGGGGGATCTTCTCTCAGACCTGGATCAGGGCATCGGTGAGCTCCTGGACAGTCTGCGGCGGTACTTGGGGACATCGGATGAACTGATGAACTGATAACGTCCCATAGTTGCTCAGTTAGATTTAGGTCAGGAGAACATGAGGGCCAGTCAATGAGGCCGGGTGTTGTCCTGGACCAGGAGGAAGCCAGGACCCGCTGCACCAGCTGACGGTCTGACAGTCACTCTGGTTAATGGTAATCATTAGAACAGAATCTGAGCGTATGACTGCTGTCCTCAGCCCAACTGCATCTATCCACTGTAGTGCCCATATGATAGCTGTTAGTTCTGTTATACCGAACCCCCTTCAGAGAGCTGTTTTGCCTTTACAGTTTCAAGGTTGGTCAGTAAACAACGGCTAACTATGTGCTTTTTGTTCAGCAGGAGTCTACAGCCACTGAAAAACAACTTTTTTTCTGAGTGAAGCTGCAGGCCCAGCAGTTTTCCTGTTGGATGGTGGCTTCGCTGTGTTTTTTATGGGACGGGCTAGTAATGTGTGGTAGTGTCCTATCTGTCGTGGCGTGAGGCTCTGGTTGGCTGGTCTTCTCCCATTCAGTCAGTCTGCTTCGTGCTTCTCTGACAGCACTGACGTCTGGGACTGCTGGAGGCTCTTTGGGTTCTTGGAATTGATTAAAAATTGAGCTTGTTTTGCTGATTTTCTTTGTTGCTGGTGGCTTCAGGGATGAGCTGCAGCTTGTCTTTTGACAACTGGAATCGTGCTCGCCCCGGGCAGTTCTTTAGTCAAGTCTAATAAGGACAATGACAGACATGGAAATTAAATGCTCAGTCAAGGCTCTTGTCAGCTTCTCAACATAAATGTTAATCGGCTTTGCTGTCGTCTGCAGGTCCACAGCTGTAGTAGTAAGTACTGTAGTTGTAAGGCGACACAGCCACAGAGGCGGGACCCCAGGCAGGGCAGCCAGACCCGACTGTAGGTTGGTCCTATGGTGAGCTGAACAGGTACCATATTTTCTGGACCATAAAACGGACCGGATTATAGGCGCACTATCAATAAATATCAATACCACTGTCTTTTTTCATATATAAGACGCATCGGATTATAAAACGCACCGGATTCTAACCGAAACTAAACGGTCAGATTAGTCAAACTTTATTCTATTAATTCAACAACTCAATAACTTCAATAACAACATTTTTCAGCTGGAACACACGGAAATACAAAACAATACACTGACTTTCAGTTTTTTTCAGTTCATTCCTCGTCCACAGATCCATCAAATCCTTCATCATCAGTGTCTGAGTTAAACAGTCGCCCGAATCTGTCTGGTCATTATCCAGTCAGTCTGGTCATTATCGAGTCAGTCTGGTCATTATCCGAGTCAGTCTGGTCATTATCGAGTCGGTCTGGTCATTATCCGAGTCAGTCTGGTCATTATCGAGTCGGTCTGGTCATTATCCGAGTCAGTCTGGTCATTATCCGAGTCAGTCTGGTCATTATCAAGTCGGTCTGGTCATTATCCGAATCCGTCTGGTCATTATCCAGTCAGTCTGGTCATTATCCGAATCTGTCTGGTCATTATCGAGTCAGTCTGGTCATTATTGAGTCAGTCTGGTTATTATCTGAGTCAGTCTGGTCATTATCCAGTCAGTCTGGTCATTATCGAGTCAGTCTGGTCATTATCCGAGTCAGTCTGGTCATTATCGAGTCAGTCTGGTCATTATCTAGTCGGTCTGGTCATTATCGAGTCAGTCTGGTTATTATCTGTGTCAGTCTGGTCATTATCGAGTCAGTCTGGTCATTATCGAGTCGGTCTGGTCATTATCGAGTCAGTCTGGTCATTATCCAGTCAGTCTGGTCATTATCCGAGTCAGTCTGGTCATTATCGAGTCAGTCTGGTCATTATCTAGTCGGTCTGGTCATTATCCAGTCAGTCTGGTCATTATTGAGTCAGTCTGGTCATTATCCGAGTCCGTCTGGTCATTATCGAGTCGGTCTGGTCATTATTGAGTCAGTCTGGTCATTATCCGAGTCAGTCTGGTCATTATCGAGTCAGTCTGGTCATTATCCGAGTCAGTCTGGTCATTATCGAGTCAGTCTGGTCATTATCGAGTCGGTCTGGTCATTATCGAGTCAGTCTGGTCATTATCAAGTCAGTCTGGTCGTTATCGAGTCAGTCTGGTCATTATCGAGTCAGTCTGGTTATTATCTGAGTCAGTCTGGTTATTATCTTGAGTCAGTCTGGTCGTTATCTGAGTCAGTCTGGTCGTTATTGAGTCAGTCTGGTCATTATCGAGTCAGTCTGGTTGCTGTTACTTAGCTGCTCAGTGATGATTCCTGCCTTCCTGATCCATTGGCAGATAGTGGAGGAACTGGCCCGGCGTTGCCTCCCTGTCTTGGTGAATGTGTGTTGGCCTTCTGTCATCCAACGCTCCCACGCAGCTCTCAGTTTAACTCTGAACGACCTGTCGACACCGATATCTAGCGGTTGGAGTTCTTTAGTTCATCCACCCGGAATGACGGCGAGCTCCGAAGTAGTTTTCTTCACTTTGGTTGTGACGGTGTCGGTGAGATGGGCAGCATGGAGTCTCAGATCAACAGGGACGGAGAGTTGTGGAAAAAGCCGTTGGGTCTCTTGGTTTCTCCTCCTGGAAAGTGGCTGATGTTCATGTCCAGCTCTACTGCTGCTGCCTTGAGTGGAATAGAAACTGTAGAGACGCTTCTACCTGCTGCTCTCTGCTGAATAACCCACTGTTCTTTGTTCCCTCAGAAACTCTGGTTGGTCTTCTTTACGTATTATAAGGCGCACTTTCGACTTTTGAGAAAATTACAGGATTTTAAGTGCGCCTTATAGTCCGGAAAATACGGTACTTGTACTTGAGGCTGCTGCAGCCCAGCAGGAACATGTGGAGAATGTTCTTCCCATTTGTCCTGACAAGCCTGATCTTGCTGGATTTTCCTCGTATTATTCTTAATTTGGTCTGATCAGTTCCCCTGTACTGGATCATTTTAGCATGTTGTCATCCCACCATGTCACACATTGATGCTTTGTCAGACTCCTTGACATCACTTTTCAGTAACAGGAAACACATGCTTAAAGTTGTGAATGAAACAAAATGTAGTGTGTGACATTTTGGATTTTATGAATTAATTAAGTAATTATTAATTTGTTCGCACTCGTAGGGCACCACCTCATTTTTTAGAAATATAGAGGAAACTATAACTCAATAATCGATCGAATTACTCTATTAGATCTAGTGACTTTTTCTGGTGTTATGGAGACGGTTGGAGACTCTGGTGTGAAAGCAGCTACCGGTCTTCCTCTCCTCAACGAGCAGCCGGTGCTGCCGTGGACCCGTCCACAGTCCCTCCTAGCTGCAGTCAGAGCTGTTCATCCCTCCGTATCCAGACCGAATGAATCCCGCCTGCACAAAGCCGCCGCTGGCCGATTGATGTAAACTCTGGGAATCAAACCCTGGTTTAAAAAGAACAACCCTAAGTAACTCCTCCAGTGTCTGTTCTGGGTCACTGCTGCTGGTCCCAGACCCGGATAAAGGAGGAGGGCTGGAATAGTGGCTTTAAAAACAGACAGAACTGACAGAAGAAAGTTCATCTGTAGTTATAAACATATTTAGGCTGTTTTTTACTCACTTTTGTCTTTAGAGCTAGTTATTAAATAAATTATTACTAAGCTAATAATAATCAAATGCAGAGGTGATTTTGTACAATGATCAAGAGTAAATATATTTATTAGTGCTGTCAGGCGATTAAGAAAATTAATCTAATTAATTACAGGATTTGTAATTAATTAATCTAATTAATCGCATTTTAATCTCATACCTGCTAAAAGCCCCCAAATAAAGAATTTGAATTCTTGGACATTACAAAATTGTAGTGCATGACTAATCAATAGAATACACCAAGAAGAGAAGATTTGAAATCCACATTTTTATTGGTTAAGTGTGCTTTATAAATGAAATTCAAAAGAAAAAAGGTCAAGCACATCAGCAAACCAATTAGGCCAGATGCATTTCTCAAAAATGCAATACAAATACAGTTAAATAAAATCAATAAAATTCAGAAATAAAATAAGGCTGAGTCTCAAATAGGCACATAAGCAGACTCTCAATCAAAATGAATACTAAAGCTGACTCAATACAGCAATTCAAAATGAATAGTATAACATGCCTCTAAATAAGACAACATCAATAGCAAGATGCCAACAGCATTTCCTTTAAAAGGGTCAGCTAACGTTACAGGAACTGACAACAGACAACTCTATGTGTCCTTGAGCCAGTTGCTCAGACAAACAAGCTTGTTTACATTGTGTGAGTGTGAGGCTGCTCTCTTCTTTTCAATGATGTTACCTGCAGTGAAAAGAGTCTCTCACCTGGCCCAGACGTGGCAGCGGTAGCCAGGTAGGAGGAGAGGACAGCTGTTCATCAGCTCCTGGTGAGCTGCCACCACTCCAGTGGACACTCATGCATTCAATGCACGGCTCAGCTTTGTGACATCTGAAATGATGTTAGCATATATATATATATATATATATATATATATATATATATATATATATATATATATATTTTACACTTGTAAAATAGTGGGTTGCTTGTGAAATCCATGCAGTCTGAACATGTTTCAGAAAATTAAATTTTATTTATTAAATGAACACATTTTGAACTCGAAGGTCTCTTTCAAATAAATTAAAAGGCTGAACTTAAATCATCCATCTCGCAAACAAAAATGCCGTGAGCCGTCATCATTTGGGCTTTCGGAGCGCGTAGCGGAGCCTTGACCTGAATTTAAAAATACAATGGAAAAAAGAACACTATTTCACTGAACAATAAAAATAAATATTTGCAAAATAACTGCCTGAATATTTATTTTACCTGGTTAATGGGACTTCTGCTCCTGAACCTCTGCGCACAGCGTCTGCAGATCAGGACTGTAGGACGTCACTTTCATCTTGACGCAGGACTGTAAGCTGCCGTCTGTGAGGCGTGAGCGGTGTTTGTTTTTGACATAGTTCATGGTGGAGAATAGCTGCTCACATGCATATGTGGATCCGAAGATCGACAGGACTCCAAATGCATATTTCTTCATGTTTTTGTAGGTGTCGGGGATGGCATTCCATGTCTCAAACACAAGTTTGTCCGGTCTTGGAAGCTTCTCAATATCACTCCATTTGTGATTCTGAGCGAAAGTGGCCCTCTGACGGGAAACATCTTCAAGATCATCTCTCAGGCGTTTAAACTTAGACACCCATATATCTTTGTCGGCTATGTCAGCCAGCTCCAGCTCAAGATCAGGTTGACTTACACCTGCAAATGCAGTCACATTTAACAGGGATGGGTCGATGGTCAGGGGAGTGACGGGGAAGGACAATGTGGCTTTTTCCTCTCTGAACTCACGGAATCGTTTCCCAAACGATGCTTGCATTGTGGTGATTGCAGACTGCAAATACTCTGAATTTATCACCTTGTGAGCTTCTTTGAACTCCCTGAAGGAGGGGAAGTGAGACAGTGTTCCTCTCTGTAAATCTCTGGCAAACACTGTCAGCTTGCGCTCAAATGCCAATACCTCTTCCAGCATGTGTAGCGCTGTGCCTCCTCTTCCCTGAAGACTTGTATTCAGCGCGTTCAGTTTCGCTGTCATGTCCACCATGAAATGCAGCTTTTCCAGCCACTCTGGCAGTTCCAGCTCAGGAAAGGTGAGCCCTTTGCTGCTCATGAACGTCTTCACCTCTCCCAGACATGCAGCAAAGCTTTCAGCACCTCTCCTCTGGACAGCCAGAGGAGAGGTGCTGAAACTGCTGTTATGCAGCAGGAGATCAGAGTACGTGCTCTCCACCTCATCCAGTGATGAACGGAACTGACGGTGATTAGAACCTTTTGCCATTATTTTATTGACAATCTGAATGACAACATTCATCACCTCTGTGCATTCTGGAGGAAACGTCTGAGCGCACAATGCCTCTTGGTGAAGGATGCAGTGAAACGTCAGGAGCTTTCTATCCAGTGACTTCTGCAGTAACGCCACAAAGCCCCTGTGGGCTCCAGTCATACTCGGTGCCCCACCAGTAGCCACAGACACCAGGTGGGTGGTGTTTATTTCTTTGGCTCTTAAACAATCAAGCACAGCCTCACAGATGTCCTCCCCCCGTGTCTGGCCTTTTAGAGGTATCAGCTCAACCATTTCTTCCTGTGGTCCATCAGAGTTCATATATCGGCAGAACAGCGCTATTTGTTCAATATCACTTTTGTCTTTGGACTCATCACAGGCGATTGAGTATTCTGCGGCTGAATTGATGTCTTTAATTTGCTTGTTTTGTGATATTTTCTGCCATTTTTATGGTTCTGTCTTTAACAGTCTTCGCAGAGAGAGGCATCTCTCTGATTTTCTGCACAATTTCAGTCTTGTTTTTAAAGTCCGCGAATAGGTGCTCTGAAATCTTAATGAATGACTCTTTCATATATTCTCCGTCTGTGAACGGCTTTCCATGTCTGACTATTTCCTGAGCGGCCACAAAACTTGCATAGGTAGTTGAATTTGCAGACTTCATCCACTTCTTGAATTGATTTTTCCTCAGATCAGCCTTCCGCATCAGTTCCGAAACAGCTTTTTTTCTTTCTTCTCCCTCCGGATATTTTTCAGCAAAGGCTGTGTGTTTATTTTGGAAATGTCTTCCTACATTTGACTTTTTATTGTTGGCCAGTTTTTCGCCACAAATTAGGCATACTGGTAACCCGCTCTCGTCAGAGGTAAATGCAAATGAATCTGCCCAGTCATCATTAAATGTTCTGTTTTCTTCAGATATTTTTCTTTTCTTATTTCTCCATACTTGGCCTACCTGGGGTTGAAAGTCTCGATAAATGTACGGCGTTTTGGCGGGCTGTCGGAGAGTGTGACGCATATTTTGAGCGACGAAAAATAATACAATATAAGTATATAATTTTATTCTAATATTTCGAGATCACAATAATCTACAGCTATAATTAAACAAACGAACAAAGTCAAATAAAATACTTTGTTCAGATATTGTGCAGTTTTGGTGTCGCTGGGCTTTCCGCGCATGCCGGCTGCCTGCTGACACGTCAAGTGCTGTCAAACGTCTCTGAAGAAGGCGAACGCTGATCACCGAAATTGCACAAGGTCTGAAGAAAGAAGTTAAAAACTTTGACTTAATAAGATGACATGACACGCGTTTTGAGACAAATATATGTTATTTGTCTCTTCTTCAATCGGACACTTATAATTTATTTTCCCAAGCCACACAGAGCCGCAACATAAGGATGAGAGAGCCGCATGCGGCTCCGGAGCCACGGGTTGCCGACCCCTGCCCTAGATGATGCACCCCTAGATGACGAACTCCCCTAGATGATGAACCCCCTAGATGACGAACTCCCTAGATGATGCACCCCTAGATGATGCACCCCTAGATGATGAACTCCCTAGATGATGAACTCCCTAGATGATGAACTCCCTAGATGATGAAACCCCAAGATGATGAAACCCCAAGATGATGAACTCCCTAGATGATGAACTCCCTAGATGATGAACCCCCTAGATGATGCACCCCTAGATGATGACCCCTTGATGCACCCCTAGATGATGAACCCCCTAGATGATGAACTCCCTAGATGATGAACTCCCTAGATGATGCACCACTAGATGATGAACTCCTAGATGATGAACTCCTGTTGCTAGATGATGAACTCCTAGATGATGCACCCCTAGATGATGAACCCCCTAGATGATGAACTCCCTAGATGATGAACTCCCTAGATGATGCACCACTAGATGATGAACTCTCTAGATGATGAACTCCCTAGACGATGAACCCCCTAGATGATGCACCACTAGATGATGAACTCCCTAGATGATGAACTCCCTAGATGATGAACTCCCTAGATGATGAACCCCCTAGATGATGAACTCCCTAGATGATGAACCCCCGAGATGATGAACCCCCTAGATGATGAACTCCCTAGATGATGAACCCCCGAGATGATGAACCCCCTAGATGATGAACTCCCTAGATGATGAACCCCCGAGATGATGAACCCCCTAGATGATGCACCCCCAGATGATGAACTCCCTAGATGATGAACTCCCTAGACGATGAACCCCCTAGATGATGAAATCCCTAGATGATGAACCCCCTAGATGATGCACCACTAGATGATGAACTCCCTAGATGATGAAACCCCAAGATGATGAAACCCCTAGACGATGAACCCCCTAGACGATGAAACCCCAAGATGATGAAACCCCTAGACGATGAACCCCCTAGACGATGAACCCCCTAGATGATGAACCCCCTAGATGATGAAACCCCTAGACGATGAACCCCCTAGATGATGAACCCCCTAGACGATGAACCCCCTAGATGATGAACCCCCTAGACGATGAAACCCCTAGACGATGAACCCCCTAGATGATGCACCCCTAGATGATGAACTCCCTAGATGATGAAACCCCAAGATGATGAAACCCCAAGATGATGAAACCCCTAGACGATGAAACCCCTAGACGATGAACCCCCTAGATGATGAAACCCTCGACGATGAAACCCCTAGACGATGACCCCCTAGACGATGAACCCCCTAGATGATGAACCCCCTAGATGATGAAACCCCAAGATGATGAACCCCCTAGACGATGAACCCCCTAGATGATGAACCCCCTAGACGATGAAACCCCTAGACGATGAACCCCCTAGATGATGCACCCCTAGATGATGAACTCCTAGATGATGAAACCCCAAGATGATGAAACCCCAAGATGATGAAACCCCTAGACGATGAAACCCCTAGACGATGAACCCCCTAGATGATGAAACCCCTAGACGATGAACCCCCTAGACGATGAACCCCCTAGATGATGAACCCCCTAGACGATGAACTCCCTAGATGATGAAACCCCAAGATGATGAAACCCCAAGATGATGAAACCCCTAGATGATGAAACCCCTAGACGATGAACCCCCTAGACGATGAACCCCCTAGATGATGAAACCCCTAGACGATGAACCCCCTAGACGATGAACCCCCTAGACGATGAAACCCCTAGATGATGAAACCCCTAAGACGATGAACCCCCTAGATGATGAAACCCCTAGATGATGAAACCCCTAGATGATGAACTCATTAGATGATGAACCCATTAGATGATGAACCCACTAGATGATGAACCCATTAGATGATGAACCCCCTAGATGATGAACCCATTAGATGATGAACCCCCTGGATGATGAACCCCCTAGACGATGAACCCCCTAGATGATGAAACCCCTAGATGATGCACCCCTAGATGATGAACCTCCTAGACGATGAACCCCCTAGATGATGAAACCCCTAGACGATGAACCCCTAGATGATGAACCCCTAGATGATGAAACCCCTAGACGATGAACCCCTAGATGATGAACCCCTAGATGATGAAACCCCTAGACGATGAACCCCCTAGACGATGAAACCCCTAGATGATGAACCCCTAGATGATGAACCCCTAGATGATGAAACCCCTAGACCAGGGGTGTCCAAACTTTTTGCAAAGAGGGCTAGATTTGGTGAGGTTAAAATGTGTGGGGGCCGACCATTTAGCTTGACACTCTTTGAACCATTAACATGTTAAGAGGATAACAGTTATTTTATTCGAGGGTCATATGAATCGTTCATTCGCTTTCAATTGAACATCAAAAATCAAAAATAAGTGCTTTGATTTTGAATCAGATATCAAATGCGAAATTTATTTCAATTTTTAGACTCAGATCAAAAATACAAAATAGAAAAATGGGCTGCCAGACCGAATCTGACTTTAATGTTGAGTATTTGTATATTTGTTTCTTAAGACCCTAATGTTTGTTATCAATAAATATGAACAGAACATTTAATTTGTCGGGTTTACGAGACCCAGTTTGATTGTCAGTTGAAAAACAAAAGAGCAATGATCCATGGATTGAAAAGACTCAGAGCATATTCACAACTGTGGGTTTGATTTTTTAATTTTTTCACCTCAGAAGACTAAACATATAACTTGTCTGCACTAATGTGAAGGGTGACACTGAGATCTGCACTACAGTCAGTAGACCAGGTCTGGCTCTAAAGCAGTGGTTTTGATGCGCAGATGTCACGCAAGTGAGAGTCACTTCATCTCGTCGGTGTGTTTCTTGATTCCTTCATAACCGAGAGTGTCTTCACCATCAGGGTCCACGGACAAAGGGGAGGAAAAAAGCAGGATCTCCTTTTCAATAGCTGCAAAATCCCAAAAGTGCCGTTGAAACTCAGCCAGAGATGAGATGTCTGCTGCAGCTATGAACCCACTAGACGATGAACCCGCAAGACGATGAACCCGCTAGACGATGAACCCGCTAGACGATGAACCCGCAAGACGATGAACCCGCTAGACGATGAACCCGCAAGACGATGAACCCGCTAGACGATGAACCCTCTAGACGATGAACCCGCTAGACGATGAACCCCCTAGACGATGAACCCGCAAGACGATGAACCCGCTAGACGATGAACCCGCTAGACGATGAACCCGCTAGACGATGAACCCGCTAGACGATGAACCCCCTAGACGATGAACCCGCTAGACGATGAACCCCCTAGACGATGAACCCGCTAGACGATGAACCCGCTAGACGATGAACCCGCTAGACGATGAACCCGCTAGACGATGAACCCGCTAGACGATGAACCCACTAGACGATGAACCCACTAGACGATGAACCCACTAGACGATGAACCCACTAAATGATAAATCCACTTGATGACATCAGTCTCACAACTGGAATAAGATCGAAACAATGGATCGCTAGTCCTCTGCTGAAACACACACAGACCACGATGTAATGATAACGGGAATATTCATTTACACAAATCGTGACAAGTCAATAAATGATATGACGAAAACGTAGGACACATAACATAATGAATGGTGACTGAATGCAGTGGATTCTGTGAATAAGGATAATTAAGTTACTCCCATCACCATCCGTGGGGAGGAGGTGGAGGTAGTGGACAACTACAAGTT
The DNA here is from genome assembly GCA_947000775.1 of Pterois miles. Taxonomy (NCBI): domain Eukaryota; kingdom Metazoa; phylum Chordata; class Actinopteri; order Perciformes; family Scorpaenidae; genus Pterois; species Pterois miles. Next base: position 945,618 of record CAMQGK010000166.1, on the reverse strand, counting down.
CCTGGGAGTTCACTTCAACAATAAACTGGACTGGTCCAACAACTCTGAGGCCTCTACAGGAAGGGAGTAGTAGTAGTAGTAGTAGTAGTAAACTGGACTGGTCCAACAACTCTGAGGCCTCTACAGGAAGGGAGTAGTAGTAGTAGTAGTAGTAGTAAACTGGACTGGTCCAACAACTCTGAGGCCTCTACAGGAAGGGACAGAGCAAACTATTCTTCCTGAGAAGGCTGAGGACCTTCAACGTGTGCAACAGGCTACTTCAGATGTTTTACCAGTCTGTAGTAGCAGCTTTCTGTTCTTCGCCGTGGTATGTTGGGGGGGGGGCATCAGCACCAGAGATGCCACCAAACTGAACAAACTGGTGAGGAGGGCTGGGTCTGTGGTTGGATGTGAGCTGGACAGTCTGGAGGTGGTGGCAGAGGGGAGGACCAGGAGGAAGCTGGAGTCTATTCTGAAGAACCCCTCCCACCCCCTCTATGACCAACTGGTCCAGATGAGGAGTACATTCAGCCAGAGACTGATCCCCCCTCGGCCCACTACAAACCGTCTGGGTCAGTCCTTTCTTTTGGTGGCCATCAGGCTCCATAACCAAGGTCTGACCCCTATGTGACTCTGATCATCTGCTCCATATTTATTCCAAATGTATATATTACATATAGTTATATCATTACATATACATATGCTGTGCATATACAATACTCACCACCTGCTGCACTTTACCTATTACTGTTACTGTTATTTATTTTACTGTCAATTTCCTTCATTGCACCTTATTTCATTCACTGCACCTTCTCTTTTACTTTTTACTGTACTGTATTTATCTGTACTGTTGTTGATGCTGCTAAGACACCCGAATTTCCCTCCGGGGATTAATAAAGGTTCATCTTATCTTATCTTATCTTAAGTGAGTTAGTGATATGAATATGAGAGAAAATGAGAATATGAGACTTCCTCTAACGGCTGAGAACATTAAAGCTATCGGTTTGGAGTTGATTGATATTGGCTGGCAGGCTGGATCGCTCCTTGAGAAGGAGAAAACTGGAGTCGTTGATCTTCTGTGTCGCTTGACATTTTTCTCACTCTCAGATAAACATAAAACGTTGGCCGAACGAATGTTAAAGCTTAAATGACTCAGAACAAAAGTCGTCCAAACTCAGCTTAAAAGAGAAATCACGCAGAATGCGTGAGAGGGGACCGGAGTGAGTAAACTGAGGGGAGCCTCAGGCTTAATTCCCCCTTAACTGGAAGAGGCTCCCTCTGCGAGGGAGACCCGAACCAAAAAGCCTCTAAGTTTTATTTCAGAGGTAACTTCCCTCAGGGGAGGGGCCCCCGATCGATTCCCAATCACTCTCTTACTGGGAAGCTTTTACACAGACGCACATCATAATTCTCTCATCACTATACCGGTTCAGTTAATCCTATACATGACTACTATGTAACACACATGTCGTAGAAACATTCTGATTGAATATCTGAGCATTGTTAGATGTATTATCAAATCACAATAATTAGATGAAGTAATTCTGCCTGGCATCACATCTGTAAAATATGCTTGTGATTCGAGGATATTGATACCATTAACGATAATAAAGCAGGTGGTGACATTAGGGGTAATAGTGATAATACCCTGAGTAGTTTTAATCTAACACACTTAAACAGTTCAATCAACAGGCTGTTGCTGTTACCGTCCATGCCGCTAGGTGGCCCTGTGGATCCATCAGTGATTCAGTGGTACCGGAGTAGAAACAAATGGTCCTGTGAAGTCACAGGTCATGTTGAAACTGGCCAGGCCTATCGGCCTTTGTTGACTCAGATGGCATTAATCGACCACCGTCATAAAACTGTTATCTCCTGGGGAACGGCGGATCCAGGCACCTACAGATTCACGTCTCAGGGTGATGGCTTGAGGACCAAAGTTCAAATGTCTTACCAAGACATGCTAGTTCTGTCTGAAATCACCTCTTGTTTATATTTTCCTGACATGAGGAATGTTGTGTTCTTGTCCTGAAGAGGAACACAAGAACAGGGCAGTCCATCCGCTACAAGCAACACTTGCTTAGGATGAGGCAACAAAGGTTTAAGAAAAGACAACATAGTTGGGCTTAAAATAACTACATTTGTACAGTGAAAATCTGTCTCGATGTGAACACGGGTCACAAAGAAACAGCTGATTAGAAAGTGACAATGAAACGTAACACGGGACACGACCAGAGGTCTCCTGGATGAAAGCCCTGTGTTGATTTGGTATGTGGAGCTCTCCTCCCACCAGCCCACGGTGCTTTCCCTGAGCGTTGATGGAGTTTACACTGCAGTTAATGGGAAGCCTGGCGCTACGGGTGCCTTGTGCGGTGGTATCGAACGCTGACGGCGGTGACAAAGCATCATATTAGATGCCCTGGAGATGAGAAGGGCTGAGTATTTGTCTAGTGTTCTGCTGTTGTCCTGTGCAGGCTGTAGACATCTGCCTCTGTTCAATACATGCCTTGTCAGCAGTTACTTCTTTCACCTACTGGAACGTTCTAACACGTTGGAAAACTGAATGAAACATCACATCACACAAACAAAACAGCATTCTTAGGTTTGGGAAATGTAACCAATTAGTTAAGTTAAGGGAAAAGGTCATGTTTTGGCTTAAAATAGCGACATTTCAAAAGTGAAAGTGAAACCAAAGCATTGTTCGTTTGACAGAGGCAAACCTCCAGTGTCACAGTCACTTGTCATAGAGGCCAGTGCTGTCTTCTTTTATTCCCTCCTTCCTTTGATTATCGAACCGATTTCAACCATTTGAATCGTTGATGAAACCCTGTAGTGAGCGTGGCTAGGCCCCCTCTGAACCACAGCTCTGAGACTGATAACCCCTGATACTACAGGTCAAAGGTCTGCTGTGAGGCTGGTAAACTGAAACCTGGCCTCCTCTCAGCGGTGGTCACCTGTTGGCTTGGATTTAGAGTCAAACTGTTCAGATGAGATATACATTTATGTTCAGTTGAGTTTTGTTTGTTTTTTTGCCAATTTAGAAATCAAGCTTCAAAGACTTCATTTCTTTTCCAAACATGTTTTTCAGAAGCATGCTTCGAGTATATTAAGCAGAATGCATCTTTCTTTTGAGCTTTGCGAGCTCTTCATTGCTCCTCTTAATTTCAGTTTGAGCTCTAAAAAGAGTAAAGCAAACAGTCACCAAGGGACCGGTTGTGTCCGGTTGTGTCTGACAGCTGTGTCAGGTTGTTGCTACTGTGTCCTTATCTCTCTGCCTGACTGTCCACACCAGACATCATTAACCCTTTAATGCCCACATAATACATCTGGCTGCCATCCAGAGTTCATTGAACTGTATTTACATGCTAACTCTGGCTTCAGTGTTGGCTTCAGTGTGGCTACAAAACATTTTGTGTTTTACTAATGCACCCAAAGTGTCTTCAGACGAAGAACTCCTAACTTATTGCTTGTAGCAGGAGGTTTGTTTAAGAAGAAGAAGATCTACCTTTATTAGTCCCACTAGGGGAAATTCAATTTTTACACTGTGTTGTAACGTATACACAGTACATGCAGACCTGAAACACACATACATGCATTAATGGAGAGATGTCAGAGTGAGGGGGCTGCTCCTGACAAGCGCCCCGAGCAGTTGGGGGTTTGGTGCCTTGCTCAGGGGCACCTCGGCAGTGCCCAAGAGGTAAACTGGCACCTCTCCAGCTACCAGTTCACACTCTTCTTGGTCCATGTCGGGACTTGAACCGGTGACCCTCTGGTTCCCAAGCCAACTCCCTACAGACTGAGCTACTGCCGCCCCCTCATGTTGTTTCATAGCTAATGGCCCATAACACAGACTGCAAGAAAATGTGATTGATTTTTGTCAAAGTCATAAATGAAAAGTCAGAGGATCAACATTAGAAGAGTCGTGAGTCAAGCCTTAAGACCTTTAATGTCCATGCAGTTGTCATGGAGACTTTTCACACAGAATGACTACATCTTGCTGGTGTGAGATACAAAGTCAGGGATTCAGTTGAAAGGATTCTTCCTCTGGGGACCGTGAAAGTCTATACACAATTTCATGGCAATCCATCCAATAGTTTGAGGCATTTTGTCTGTGCTACAGCAGTGGGATATTAAAGTGTTATTATAGCAAACCACAGGGATGTGCTGCAGCCGACGACAGGCCAGCCTCTCACATGAGTAGTTTTTTATTAAAAAAGGCTTGGGATCCCTCTGGCCTGGATTTAATTCATGAAATATCTCATAAAGTGTATTGGTTCTTAGAGCAGAAGAACAAGCACTCAGGGCCTCTGTCTGAAATGATTTCCCCACAGCAAAACAGACATAAATGTCAAAAAATGACATTTGTGTTTAAAGTAAACCAAAGCTGCATACTTACTGAGGGTGGGCACAACTGGAAGCTGTGACCTTGTACAAGTGAAGCTGATGTACTGCAGACATTATTGATGTTCTGCATGAGGTCTATAATCAAACGAGAGGTTGTCCACAGGGTGGACCAAAGGAATAGGTGAAGATCACAGTTCAATCATTCATTAATCATGAAATGAAATCACTAACTGGGATAGACATATAACGAGGGCTGGATATCGTTGGAAGGTTTGCTGATATGATACCTGTGTTACAATACTACTGCCAAAAATACTGTATACTGTGCTGATACCTTACTTCGAGAAACCAACCATGGTTTTTATAACCTTTTTCCATTTAACACACAAGCTCATGTTCTCAGATGCTCTCACATGTGTCTCAACTTGTGTTGTCTCAACAAAATCTAGTCTAAAACTGGCAAATGACAGCTACTTGACAGTTTTTGATCTTCCCTGCTATGCACACATTTGGGTTGGTAAGGTTGGATAGCCAACCCATTCATTAGAGGTATGGAGCCCAGGGTGACCCTCTCTCTCTCCCTCTCTCTCCCTCTCTCTCTCTATCACAGGAGGGAGCTATAAGAAGATTGGATACTACGACAGCACTAAAGGCAATCTGTCCTGGTCCGGGAATGACAAGTGGATAGGTGGGGGCCATTCTTCTTCCTCAGCTCCTTTATTTTCCTTTCTCACCGTCTGTTGCCGTCCGACCGTCTAATCCCCTGCTTTCTCCGACCCTGCAGCTTCACCCTCTCTCCCTCTAATTCCTCTTCCCTCCTGTGTTATCGCTCTCTCTCTCTCTCTCTCGGCTGTGAATGATCCTCAGTCGAGCAGTCAGCTTTATTCAGCAGCACTCCTGCTAACGTTTCACAGCACAGCAGACACCCAGTGATGCAGCAGCAAACAGAGCTGCGATCGGCCGACATGCTGCGGAGCGACGACTTCATTCCATTTACTAATTGAACAGGAGAAGCACTTCACAGCCGTGACAGCAGTGTAATAAATAGAGGATGGTAGTCGACAGTCTAAACAAACAGGAGAAAGCAATCTGGATGGTGGTGTAATGGGATTGGGCCCCATGACCTTGACTTTGAGGAATGAAATTGTGTTCCCTAATCAGCACACAGGGAGCTCTGTGCGTCCATGTCAGCTCTGCCTCCCTGAGCACGGACCACATGCACATCTAAAGGTGGTTCACGCTCTGGCGGTGGCGGAGACGACCTTCAGCTCTTTATCCTGTTTGCTTCGTTGTCAACTGTCTGGCCTGTTACGAGTGCTGTCTCAGACGCAGCTGATTGGATTTCCTGTCAACATTACATCGATTGTTTCAAGATGGAGGAGAGGGGGTGGAAGCATTCGGTGGGAAATAACTTTATATTGCCCTTGATTTCAGTTGTTATTTCAAAGCACCATACCAATGCCAATACCAATGCTTTTTTTTTTCTATTTTTCTGTTATTTATATGCACATTTTATTAGATTTTATTTAGATAGTTTTCTGTTATTTATATATACATTTTATTAGATTTTATTTAGATAGTTTTCTGTTATTTATATATACATTTTATTAGATTTAAGTACGATAGTTTTCTGTTATTTATATGTACATTTTATTAGATTTAAGTACGATAGTTTTCTGTCATTTATATATACATTTTATTAGATTTAAGTACAATAGTTTTCTGTTATTTATATACACATTTTATTAGATTTAAGTACGATAGTTTTCTGTTATTTATATGTACATTTTATTAGATTTTATTTAGATAGTTTTCTGTTATTTATATATACATTTTATTAGATTTTATTTAGATAGTTTTCTGTTATTTATATATACATTTTATTAGATTTTAGTTGGATATTTTCATGTCTTCGGATCTGTTTTAAATCAAAACCACAAGCTCAACACTCCCTTCATATCTACCTGTTGTCTTGGTGAATTCAGTGTAATGCACATTTCCACAGCACTGATGGTTTGTTTCTACTTTGTCACTTTGTGTTTGGTGTTGGATAGCTTGGATAGAGTAAGACATGACTGGTAATAACCCCAAACACTTAGGGACATTGTTTGAATACTGGTTTTATTTATGCATTATTTGATAAGTTACAGTATTTTAAAGCACCATTGCAGCACATTTGGATGTCCCTTCAGTGCCTTTGTCTTTTATATAACAGCTAATTATTTCAAAAGTCTATAGTGTGTTAGGCTAACCATAGTGACTAACCATAGTGGCGGGTGTTGTGACTAACCATAGTGGCTAACCATAGTGGCTAACCATAGTGGCTAACCATAGTGACTAACCATAGTGGCTAACCATAGTGGCTAACCATAGTGACTAACCATAGTGGCTAACTATAGTGGCTAACCATAGTGGCTAACCATAGTGGCTAACCATAGTGGCTAACCATAGTGGCTAACTATACACCATAGTACTAACCATAGTGACTAACCATAGTGCAACCAAGTGACAACCATAGTGGCTAACATAGTACTAACCATAGTGGCTAACATAGTACTAACCATAGTGGCAACCATAGTGCTAACCATAGTGCTAACCATAGTACTAACCATAGTACAACCAAGTGGCAACCAGACACCATAGGCACATCACAGACCATAGTCCTAACCATAGTGGCAACCATAGTGACTAACCATAGTGGCAACAAGTGACAACCAAGAACCATAGTGGCAACCATAGTGGCTAACCATAGTGACTAACCATAGTGGCAACCAAGTGACAACCAAGCAACCATAGTGACAACCAAGACAACAAGACAACCAAGGCAACCAAGGCAACAAGGACAACCAGCAACAAGTGCTACAAGTGACAACCATAGTGGCAACCATAGTGACTAACCATAGTGGCTAACTATAGTGGCTAACCATAGTGGCTAACCTATAGTGGCTAACCATAGTGGCTAACTATAGTGGCTAACCATAGTGGCTAACTATAGTGGCTAACCATAGTGCAGTGGCTAACCTAGTGCCCTAGTGGCTAACCATAGTGGCTAACCACAGTGGCTAACCATAGTGGCTAACCATAGTGGCTAACCATAGTGGCTAACTATAGTGGCTAACCATAGTGGCTAACCATAGTGGCTAACCATAGTGACTACCATTGTGGCTAACTATAGTGGCTAACCACAGTGGCTAACCGTAGTGGCTAACCATAGTGGCTAACCACAGTGGCTAACCATAGTGGCTAACCACAGTGGCTAACTATAGTGGCTAACCATAGTGACTAACCATAGTGGCTAACCATAGTGGCTAACTATAGTGGCTAACCACAATAGTGGCTAACTATAGTGGCTAACTATAGTGGCTAACCATAGTGGCTAACCATAGTGGCTAACCATAGTGGCTAACCACAGTGGCTAACCGTAGTGGCTAACCATAGTGGCTAACCACAGTGGCTAACCATTGTGGCTAACCACAGTGGCTAACTATAGTGGCTAACCATAGTGGCTAACCACAGTGGCTAACCACAGTGGCTAACTATAGTGGCTAACCATAGTGGCTAACTACAGTGGCTAACTACAGTGGCTAACTATAGTGGCTAACCACAGTGGCTAACCATAATGGCTAACCACAGTGGCTAACCATAGTGGCTAACTACAGTGGTTAACTATAGTGGCTAACCATAGTGGCTAACCACAGTGGCTAACCATAATGGCTAACCACAGTGGCTAACCATAGTGGCTAACTACAGTGGTTAACTATAGTGGCTAACCATAGTGGCTAACCACAGTGGCTAACCATAATGGCTAACCACAGTGGCTAACCATAGTGGCTAACCATAATGGCTAACCACAGTGGCTAACCATAGTGGCTAACCATAGTGGCTAACCATAGTGGCAACATAATATAACCTAGGGCTAACTACAGTGGTTAACTATAGTGGCTAACCATAGTGGCTAACTACAGTGGTTAACTATAGTGGCTAACCATAGTGGCTAACTACAGTGGTTAACTATAGTGGCTAACCATAGTGGCTAACCATAGTGGCTAACATACAGTGGTTAACTATAGTGGCTAACCATAGTGGCTAACTACAGTGGTTAACTATAGTGGCTAACCATAGTGGCTAACCACAGTGGCTAACCACAGTGGCTAACCACAGTGGCTAACCATAATGGCTAACTGCCAACAGCGCTTCTTTTGAAAAGTATTTCACCTTCATTTTAAAATCCTGCTTTATTTTTAACAGACGTTTGACTACCGTTGGATTAGCGTTTTCTAAAATGTCATTGTGGAGCCGTGGTATGGTGCTCTGTGTAGGAGGATCGTTAAGCTTAACAGTGTTTCATACAGAGCACATCACATGATTTCAACAGAGATGAGTGAAAACTCAAAATATTGCATTGATGTAAACATTAACTTGTAGTAATATCAGTACTGGATTACATGAACACAGGGTCTGTGCTGACGGAGTTGCTGCTGCAGCACCAAGCAGCCAGTGAGCTCTACTGATGTTAGAAAGGCCTTTCAAGCATTTGTTCAGCAAAGGGTGATATATTTAACAGCTTGTGCTAGCATCAGACTCAGCTCAGACGGACTACGGTAGTCGGGACTGCAGCTTCCCCTCCAGTCGCTGTGGGCCTCCTCACAGACTGACTGAAATCTCACAGGAACTAGTGGTGGAGGTCTCTGCTGGTCGGGAATCACAGAGGGAACTGAAGATGACGCTCGTGACCTGGAAGGATTTATTCGGTGATCGGTGAAAAAATGTCACCTGTATGGATCATTGGTGTCCAGAATCTAGTTAGTGTACGTTAGTTGGTCTATAAAGAGGAGGAGAGACGTTGGGTCCTGAGAGGACTGACAGCAGTACAGGAGAACATCAGCTATGACTTCATGTGTAGGGAGGACTCGGCACTGCAGCCTTGCTTTAATGACAGCCAGCTTTCTGATCACTTTAAAATGTGAGGCAGTTTATGGCTGCATTAGACTGAAATAGTTGAAGTACAGTTATCTGTGTGTAGAAACTGAATATGCTAGTGTAGGTTATCTGAGGCCATCTTAATGCACTGTTACCATGATGCGCTGGAAGACAGCAGGGTCATCCAAGTGGCCTCTGGTGGCCCGAGGTCCAAGGGAGGGCCAGAGGAAGCGTCAGCCTCCTGTGATTCTGGTGTTTGACCCTGTGGTCATGCTGCCTTTAGTGAGACTGTCTCATCTGAACTGTGTCTGGAAGTCAGCAGATGCTCTCGGACCGTGGACGAGCTGAGTAATACGGTACGAGAAGCCAGTGTCATGTGCGTGACAGCCAGTCACTGCTAGGAGGTCGTGTAGATGTCCTCCTCTGTCCCTGCCAGCACCGCTAGGCGGTCGTCTAGATGTCCTCTGTCCCTGCCAGCACCGCGAGGCGGTCGTCTAGATGTCCTTCTCTGTCCATGCCAGCACCGCTAGGCGGTCGTCTAGATGTCCTCCTCTGTCCCTGCCAGCACCGCGAGGCGGTCGTCTAGATGTCCTTCTCTGTCCCTGCCAGCACCGCGAGGCGGTCGTCTAGATGTCCTTCTCTGTCCCTGCCAGCACCGCTAGGCGGTCGTCTAGATGTCCTCCTCTGTCCCTGCCAGCACCGCTAGGCGGTCGTCTGGATGCCCTCCTCTGTCCCTGCCAGCACCGCGAGGCGGTCGTCTAGATGTCCTCCTCTGTCCCTGCCAGCACCGCGAGGCGGTCGTCTAGATGTCCTTCTCTGTCCCTGCCAGCACCGCGAGGCGGTCGTCTAGATGTCCTCCTCTGTCCCTGCCAGCACCACTAGGCGGTCGTCTAGATGTCCTTCTCTATCCCTGCCAGCACCGCGAGGCGGTCGTCTAGATGTCCTTCTCTGTCCCTGCCAGCACCGCGAGGCGGTCGTCTAGATGTCCTCCTCTGTCCCTGCCAGCACCACTAGGTGGTCATCTAGATGTCCTCTGTCCCTGCCAGCACTGCTAGGCGGTCGTCTAGATGTCCTTCTCTGTCCCTGCCAGCACCGCTAGGCGGTCATCTAGATGTCCTCTGTCCCTGCCAGCACCGCTAGGCGGTCGTCTAGATGTCCTCCTCTGTCCCTGCCCACCGCTGGTCAGCAGTGTCCTTCCTGGCGGTCCACACCAAACCTAGTCAGGACGGTGCCGTGACAGAATGAGGCCTCCTCAAGGTGACCAGGACTCGGTCGTAGATCGGTTGCTGTTGCATCAGTTCTAGGCTTATTACTCTCCTCCAAATCCCTTTCTCTTCTTAGCCCTTACCTTGTTTCTTTCTTCTCCTCTACCCTGTCCTTTCTTTGCAGTCCATTCTTCCACAATCCCTTCTTTATCTTCTATCTCTTTGTATCTTTCTAACCCATCTCAGCTCTTCTCTCCCACTTCAGTTTCCCTGTGTTTGTCCACAATCTCCTCTCCTCCCTCATTCTTTTGGTCTCCCTGACAACCACTGCTGCATCACTGCCTCTCTCATATTGCCTTGGTAACCATCATGAGACCAGTCGCCATGGTAACATACTGTCCCGATTCCACCATCAAGGGCAGGAGGAGGTATTAGTGTTGGAGAACACATTTTCCCAAAGGACTCACACACACAGACACACACATACACACACACACACACACACACACACACACACACATACACAGATGCACACACACACACACACACACACGCATACACACACAGATATACACACACACACACACACACAGATACACACACAGATACACACACACACAGACACACACACACAGATACACACACACACACATACACAAATACACACAAAGATACACAGACAGACACAGATACACACACACACAGACACACACAGACACAGACACACACACACAGACACAGACACACACCCTCTTTCTCTGTAACCCTCACATTCACAGGATGTGATGATATGATCTCTATCTACCTTCAACAGAGTACTACTACTGTGTACTACTGCTATTTTTACTGTAGAACTATGCTTTATTAACCAGGGATTACTGCTGTAACAGAAACAGTTCATGAAATTGCAGAAGGAGACAGAGAGAAATCGTAGTCCTTCAAAATGTCCATGGTCATGAGGCCGAGGCGTACATACATACATACATACATACATACATACATACATACATATATACACATACGTACATACATACATACGTACATACATACGTACATACATACATACATACATACATACGTACATACATACATACGTACATACATACATACATACATACATACATACATACGTACATACATACATACATACATACATACATACGTACATACATACATACATACATACATACATACGTACATACATACGTACATACATACATACATACGTACATACATACATACGTACATACGTACATACATACATACATACATACATACGTACATACATACATACATACATACATACGTACATACATACATACATACATACATACGTACATACATACGTACATACATACATACGTACATACATACGTACATACGTACGTACATACATACGTACATACATACGTACATACATACATACATACATACGTACATACATACATACATACATACGTACATACAAATACGTACGACATACATACGTACATACATACGTACATACATACGTACATACATACGTACATACATACATACGTACATACATACATACATACATACGTACATACATACAACGTACATACATACATACATACATACGTACATACATACCATACATACGTACATACATACATACATACATACGTACATACGTACATACATACATACATACAACGTACATACATACATACATACATACGTACGTAATACTACATCTAATACGTACATACATACATACATACATACGTACATACGTACATACATACATACATACATACATACGTCATACATACATACATACACAACATACATACATACGACAACACGACAACAACACAACAACATACGACATACATACATACAACGACATACATACATACATACATACGTACATACATACGTACATACATACATACATACGTACGTACATACGTACATACGTACATACATACATACATACATACATACGTACATACATACATACATACAACGTACATACATACATACATACATACGTACATACATACGTACATACGTACATACATACATACATACATACGTACATACGTACATACATACATACGTACATACATACATACATACGTACATACATACGTACATACATACATACGTACATACGTACATACATACGTACATACATACAACAACACAACCACAACAACGACAACATACGACATACAACGACATACACATACGACATACATACAACGACATACATACATACATACATACGTACATACATACATACGTACATACATACATACATACGTACATACATACGTACATACATACATACATACATACATACGACATACATACGTACATACATCGTACATACATACGTACATACGTACATACATACATACATACATACGTACATACATACATACATACATACGTACATACGTACATACATACATACATACGTACATACATACAACAACGACAACAACACAACAACACACACAACACACATACAACAACGACAACAACTACATACATACGTACATACGTACATACATACATACGTACATACGTACATACGTACATACATACGTACATACATACATACATACGTACATACGTACATACGTACATACATACGTACATACATACATACATACGTACATACATACATACATAAATACATACCGAGGCTGCTGCAGATGTGATGGCATCGTTCAAGGTTACAGGAATACCGGACTACAGCGATGCTAGCGGCTCTGTGGGGCTCAGTGGCACTGCTGCATGCTGATATGTCGCGTTCATCGTCTAGTTTAGCTCGCTAGCCAAGGTTGGTAGTGTTCGTTATAGATGTTCTCATTACATCCCAACAGCTAGGTGGGTCACCAGAGTCTTCCACCAGCCGCTAGCTTGACAGCTGTGAGTCCCACCAGCAGCCATGTTGGTAGTTTATGTTGATAGTGACAGACTGTCAGTGCTGATGACTACCTACCTGTCTGTCTACCTACCTGTCTGTCTACCTGCTGCTAGTGATCATTTTGGGGGCGTGGCTGTGGGAGGAGTCCTGAAGGGACAGACTGTCAGTGCTGATGTCTACCTACCTGTCTGTCTACCTACCTGTCTGTCTACCTGCTGCTAGTGATCATTTTGGGGGCGTGGCTGTGGGGGGAGTCCTGAAGGGACAGACTGTCAGTGCTGATGACTACCTACCTGTCTGTCTACCTACCTGTCTGTCTACCTGCTGCTAGTGATCATTTTGGGGGCGTGGCTGTGGGGGGAGTCCTGAAGGGACAGATTGTCAGTGCTGATGACTACCTACCTGTCTGTCTACCTACCTGTCTGTCTACCTGCTGCTAGTGATCATTTTGGGGGCGTGGCTGTGGAGGGAGTCCTGAAGGGACAGACTGTCAGTGCTGATGACTACCTACCTGTCTGTCTACCTGCTGCTAGTGATCATTTTGGGGGCGTGGCTGTGGGGGGAGTCCTGAAGGGACAGACTGTCAGTGCTGATGACTACCTACCTGTCTGTCTACCTACCTGTCTGTCTACCTGCTGCTAGTGATCATTTTGGGGGCGTGGCTGTGGGGGGAGTCCTGAAGGGACAGGCTGTCAGTGCTGATGACTACCTACCTGTCTGTCTACCTACCTGTCTGTCTACCTGCTGCTAGTGATCATTTTGGGGGCGTGGCTGTGGGGGGAGTCCTGAAGGGACAGACTGTCAGTGCTGCTGACTACCTACCTGTCTATCTACCTACCTGTCTGTCTACCTACCTGTCTGTCTACCTGCTGCTAGTGATCATTTTGGGGGCGTGGCTGTGGGGGAAGTCCTGAAGGGACAGACTGTCAGTGCTGATGACTACCTACCTGTCTGTCTACCTGCTGCTAGTGATCATTTTGGGGGCGTGGCTGTGGGGGGAGTCCTGAAGGGACAGACTGTCAGTGCTGATGACTACCTACCTGTCTGTCTACCTACCTGTCTGTCTACCTGCTGCTAGTGATCATTTTGGGGGCGGGCTGTGGGGGAGTCCTGAAGGGACAGACTGTCAGTGCTGATGACTACCTACCTGTCTGTCTACCTACCTGTCTGTCTACCTGCTCTAGTGATCATTTTGGGGCGGGCTGGGGGGAGCCTGAAGGGACAGATGCAGTGCTGATGACTACCTACCTGTCTGTCTACCTACCTTCTGTCTACCTGCTCTAGTGACATTTTGGGGGCGGGCTGTGGAGGGAGTCCTGAAGGGACAGACTGTCAGTGCTGATGACTACCTACCTGTCTGTCTACCTGCTGCTAGTGACATTTTGGGGCGTGGCTGTGGGGAGCCTGAAGGGACAGACTGTCAGTGCTGAGACTACCTACCTGTCTGTCTACCTACCTGTCTGTCTACCTGCTGCTAGTGATCATTTTGGGGGCGGGCTGTGGGGGAGTCCTGAAGGACAGGCTGTCAGTGCTGATGACTACCTACCTGTCTGTCTACCTACCTGTCTGTCTACCTGCTCTAGTGACATTTTGGGGCGGGCTGTGGGGGAGTCCTGAAGGGACAGACTGTCAGTGCTGCTGACTACCTACCTGTCTATCTACCTACCTGTCTGTCTACCTACCTGTCTGTCTACCTCTCTATGATCATTTTGGGGCGTGGCTGTGGGGGAAGTCCTGAAGGACAGACTGTCAGTGCTGATGACTACCTACCTGTCTGTCTACCTCTCTAGGACATTTTGGGGTGGGCTGTGGGGGCCGCAGCTGCAGGCTATACACCCCCTGTCTACCTACCTGCTGTCACCTCTCACTTGGGCGGGCTGTGGGGAGCCTGAACAGCTGCAGGCTAACACCACCTGTCTGTCTACCACCTGTCTTCTACCAACCTTCTTCTACCTCTCACTTTGGGGCGGGCGTGGGGGCCTGACATGCAGGCACACCACCTGTCTTCTACCACCTTCTCTACCTCTCATCATTTGGGGGCGGGCTGTGGGGAGCCTGGCAGCTGCAGGCTAACACCACCTTCTTCTACCACCTTCTTCTACCCCTTCTTCACCTCCGCACATTGGGGGGGCTGTGGGGAGCCTGAAAGGCAGACTGCAGGCATACACCACCTTCTTCTACCACCTTCTTCTACCACCTTCTCTACCTCTCACTTGGGCGGGCGGAAGCCTGAAGCAGCTGCAGGCAACACCACCTGTCTTCTACCACCTGTCTTCTACCTCTCACATTTTGGGGGGCGAGCCTAAGCAGACTGCAGGCTAACACCTACCTGTCTCTACCTACCTGTCTGTCTACCTTCCTTCTTCTACCTCTCAGCTTTGGGGCGTGGCTGTGGGGGAGCCTGAAGGGCAGACTGTCAGTGCTGAACTACCTACCTGTCTGTCTACCTACCTGTCTGTCTACCTACCTGTCTGTCTACCTCTCAGACATTTTGGGGGCTGTGGGGAGCCTGAAGGCAGACTGCAGTGCTGATGTCTACCTACCTGTCTTCTACCTACCTGTCTGTCTACCTGCTGCTAGTGATCATTTTGGGGGCGTGGCTGTGGGGGGAGTCCTGAAGGGACAGACTGTCAGTGCTGATGACTACCTACCTGTCTGTCTACCTACCTGTCTGTCTACCTGCTGCTAGTGATCATTTTGGGGGCGTGGCTGTGGGAGGAGTCCTGAAGGGACAGACTGTCAGTGCTGATGACTACCTACCTGTCTGTCTACCTACCTGTCTGTCTACCTGCTGCTAGTGATCATTTTGGGGGCGTGGCTGTGGGAGGAGTCCTGAAGGGACAGACTGTCAGTGCTGATGACTACCTACCTGTCTGTCTACCTACCTGTCTGTCTACCTGCTGCTAGTGATCATTTTGGGGGCGTGGCTGTGGGGGGAGTCCTGAAGGGACAGACTGTCAGTGCTGATGACTACCTACCTGTCTGTCTACCTACCTGTCTGTCTACCTGCTGCTAGTGATCATTTTGGGGGCGTGGCTGTGGGGGGAGTCCTGAAGGGACAGACTGTCAGTGCTGATGACTACCTACCTGTCTGTCTACCTACCTGTCTGTCTACCTGCTGCTAGTGATCATTTTGGGGGCGTGGCTGTGGGGGGAGTCCTGAAGGGACAGACTGTCAGTGCTGATGACTTGGTGATTTTCTCTCTAGACTGAAGGACTTCTGGAGCTGAGCTGCTGGCTGGTTCATTGGAGAAGAGCTGGTAACGCTGGACTGGGTTTTCAGGGTGGATATTTCCTATAATCTAGTGTGCTCTTGATAGATTCTTAATATTACAGCTTTAATTAAGGCATTTGATGAAAAGTCAGGGCGCACTGATGTGATTACAACTCCTCCAGAAACTAATGCGTTATAATAGTCAAGACATTTCATTGAAATCCCCAAATTACATTTCCCAGTCACTTGAATGATGAAAATCAGAGGATCGATGTAGTATATTCATCTACCAAGGGACAAACTGTCATTGCTATCCCGAGAGCCGTGGTGCTAGCATGGCTATGTTGCTATCTCAAAACGAATCATTTGGATAGTATAGTGACATTTTTCTTTCCCTATTAAATTTGATGTTTTTAAAATTGGTTTGATTGCCCTCTAATTGATGATTTATAAGTTTTTTATAAGGTTTTCACAGGACAAAATGCCACCTTAATGCACTAGCTTGTTTGGAGGCTAAATCATGCTCTAAATGGCATGGCCATTTTCACAAGCCTGAAGAAAACTCAATGAAAATGGGTTCTGGTACCCACAAATCCCCCTTTACAGAATGTCACGGGCAGCTTGGGCCAATAAACATGCAGTTTACGTAAGTACTATAACTGTGTTATTGTCTCCTCCTCTAAATGGTGTATCTGAGTATTTCTGCATACTGGGTCCCTAAACAGTCCTGAACCCCATAAACTGGGTCTCAGTGTAAAGCTGAGTCTCTAGTGGATCAATGAGTCCACCTGGATCCATGTGTGATGATGTTAGTCCCCATAGGAGCCATTTCATTGATCACTGTATAAAATGACCTGTGGTGACCTCTAGGATACTACTACTACTACTACTACTACTAGCATTCAGAGGATGGATGGCTTTCCTAGCTACACTGACTACTACTACTACTACTACTACTAGCATTCAGAGGATGGATGGCTTTCCTAGCTACACTGACTACTACTACTACTACTACTACTACTACTAGCATTCAGAGGATGGATGGCTTTCCCTACTACACTGACTACTTTTTTTTTTTGGGGAGTTTTTTTTTTTTTTTTTTTAAAGATGGATGGTTTTCCTACTACTATATTTTCTACTACTACTACTAACTTTCAGAGGATGGATGGTTTTCTTACTACACTACTACTACTACTACTACTATTATTATCTTTCAGAGGATGGATGGCTTTCCTACTACACTACTACTACTACTATTATTATTACTATCTTCAGAGGATGGATGGTTTTCCTTCTACTACTATTTTTTATTATTATTATTATTCTAACTTTCAGAGAATGGATGGTTTTCCTACTACACTACTACTACTACTACTACTACTACTACTACTACTTTCAGAGAATGAATGGCTTTCCTAGCTACACTGACTACTACTACTACTACTACTACTAGCATTCAGAGGATGGATGGCTTTCCCTACACAAGTGCTCTCCATCCAAATGCCAGAAAAATGAAATTCTTGTTTAAATCTTCAAGTATCAAAAGTTATTGATCTCAAATCACAGTATGGCTTTTTCTCTGGTGTTCCTCATGGTCCTAGTATCTTAATGTTGTATTTTGGAGGGATTTTCAATCACACAAAGCCAGTTTATCCGACATAAGTGAGCATGGGAGTATATATATCCTTCCATCATAATGTTGGTACACTGTCAGTATTAGTGTCTGCTGTGCTGATGGTTCACCTCTGAAAGTCCTGAGCTGAACCACAAATGAGCCAGTTCTCAGTCAGTTTAAATGTAGCCGCACAAATGACACGTCTACATCTTTATTAAAGATTTTTATTAGAGATTTCAGGGATACAGCTCTACAGAATACAACTTTTCAGACATACCAGCTCGACCCAAACATGACTCAGCACTGTCAGACAGAGAAACCCAGGTCCTTGATGAGACCTCCATCAGTTTCTGCCTGGTTCTGGTTGGTTCTTTGCTTTTAAGCTCTTTTTGGGACCTCTCTCTACTTTTTAAATGAATTTCTGATTAAACTTTTTAGATGCTGTCTAACAACTTACAGTCAGTGTTGGGAAGTGACTCGTTGCATGTGATGGACTTCAGGTTAAATTCATCAGGTTCATCTTCAGCTGCTCATCTGGGGTCAGGTCCAGCCGGGGACCCCAAACTTCCCTTTACCTGAATTAACCTGTAATTAACCTGTAAATAGTTTTGAACGTGAACCTCCAGGTAGTTCAGGGAAATAAGGTGTGCTGCTACAGCAACTATATAAATGTGTCAGATACATAACAAATCAAAATGAAGGTATATATATATATATATATATATATATATATATATATATATATATATATATATTAGTGTCGCTATATATATATTTAAGTATTGGATCAGACTCAGATTTGGCAGATACTCAGTGTAGGGAAATAGGGACATCCCTGTGTAGACCCACTGTGAGATTGTGTCATCACATACATTTTATATCACATTTGCTTTAATCATTTTATTTCATTTTCTTTTATTATTTATTCTTTATTTAGCCAAGAAGGTCCCATTAAGATAAATGATGTCCTCGTCATTTTAAAAGCCAGAGAGAGTGTTATTTATTTCCTGGTATACTGAAGAGGCCAGTTTACTGCAACAGCAAATTAGTGTCTGCACCACCAATAAATGCAGAAGCTGTGGTTGTTTGGATCCCGGTATGCATAGACACACATAAACACAACAGAAATAAAATGTAGAGTTGAGTTGTTAATCCAATCTCTGTTGCAGTGTTATGCAGACTAATACGATAATGTGCTGATTACTGCTTTTGCACTTCAATGTGATGCTGTTTTCTGACTTTGTTTTTACATTTTGTGCTGCTCTCTGCTTGTACTCTTTGCAAGATTCATGGATCTATTAACATGTAACATGTATCTACACTGTACATAGCAGTGTGCTAACTATTATTTGATAGATAGAGAGATCAGCTATAACATTGAATGGACACACAAACTGTGATCTGTCACCTTCTATCAGAACCACCATTAACTTTTTCAACACTCTGAGCTACAGTAGTTCTTCTAGTGGATCAGACACCACAGGCCGGCCTTGGCTGCCCTCGAGCATCGATGAGCCTTGGTCGCCCACAACCCTGTCGCCGGTTCACTGGTTTTCCTTCCTCGTACCACGACTAGGAACGGCACTTTAGGAGATGCTCTGACCCAGTCGTCATTTTTTTCTGCTTCCAACATCAACTTCAGGACCAAATGTTGACTAGCTGACTAATACAACTCCAGCCTGTGACAGCTCATGGTGATACTCTCACTGCAACGTATACAGCAGCGTTTTTCAACCTTTTTTGAGCCACAGCACATTTTTTACATTAAAAAGAAAACCCAGCGGCACACCACCAACTAAGAATATTATAAAATGACAGTTTTTAGCCTAATAATGATAATATGGTCTCTTATTTTCTGTATACTGTATATGCTGTATACGCTGTACTGCCTCGTCTTGGCCGTCTCTGCTTTCTTTTGACTCCCTCCCATAATAGACCCTTCATCGGGGTCTGAATTTTGTCCTGGTCCCTGTCCAGAGTTTGGACGATTCCTTTTTAAAAACCTCTCCATCACTACAGCTACGTCACCCCTCTTGTCTCAGAGTATTAAAGCAAATTAGCTAACTGCTGCCACCTAGTGACACGGAGGAAAACACATTACTTTTAAAGGACAGTCACTTAACAATGGCATGATTTTGATTTTTTTAGACCAATTAAGGAAATCACCCCTTACAATACCTCACAGCCCCCGTGGAGTGCCACGGCACCCTTTGTAATATGGCAATGTACTGAAGCCACTTGATGGTTGATGATTGGGCAGATCAGATGAAGGCGCAGTTAGCATCAAAACGTTAGTCTGTCATACAGCTGACTGCTTTAAATCCATGTGCTCCGGACCTGGTCTCTTCAGTGTCTCCTCTTACAAGAATAAATAATTACATTATCACAGCTGTTGACATTTAATATTTTTAACTGGAAAAATATGAGCATGCTTTTTTTTCTGGTTTGTGCAGCATCATTTGACTGAGCCTTGTGCATCACTGACGAGACCTTGCACTTCATTATACCAATATGTTTTTTGTAAAATCAGGAAATGGCCTATGAAAAAGGTAAAGTACGGCTCAATGAATGAAAAGAACTGAGAGGTGAAAATGTTTTCCTCAGTGCTGAACTGTGTCTGTGTACCCGTTGGTGTTAAATGAACCTTAACGGGGTGACTGTGATCCACTACTAACACCACTGGGGCACTGGAGGACGAGACATTGGAGGACGAGGCATTAGAGGATGAGGCATTGGAGGACGAGACATTGGAGGACGAGGCATTAGAGGATGAGGCATTGGAGGACGAGACATTGGAGGACGAGGCATTAGAGGACGAGGCATTGGAGGACGAGACATTGGAGGACGAGGCATTAGAGGACGAGGCATTGGAGGACGAGGCATTAGAGGATGAGGCATTGGAGGACGAGACATTGGAGGACGAGGCATTAGAGGACGAGGCATTGGAGGACGAGGCATTAGAGGATGAGGCATTGGAGGACGAGACATTGGAGGAAGAGGCATTAGAGGACGAGGCATTAGAGGACGAGGCATTAGAGGACGAGGCATTAGAGGATGAGGCATTAGAGGACGAGACATTGGAGGAAGAGGCATTAGAGGACGAGGCATTAGAGGATGAGGCATTAGAGGACGAGACATTGGAGGAAGAGGCATTAGAGGACGAGGCATTAGAGGACGAGGCATTAGAAGACGAGGCGTTAGAGGACGAGGCGTTAGACGACGAGGCGTTGGAGGACGAGGCGTTAGAGGACGAGGCATTGGAGGACGAGGCATTGGAGGACGAGGCATTGGAGGACGGGGCATTAGAGGACGAGGCATTAGAGGACGAGGCATTAGAAGACGAGGTGTTAGAGGACGAGGCGTTAGAGGACGAGGCATTAGAAGACGAGGTGTTAGAGGACGAGGCGTTAGAGGACGAGGCATTAGAAGACGAGGCATTAGAAGACGAGGCGTTAGAAGACGAGGCGTTGGAGGACGAGGCGTTAGAGGACGAGGCGTTGGAGGACGAGGCATTAGAGGACGAGGCGTTAGAAGACGAGGCGTTGGAGGACGAGGCGTTAGAGGACGAGGCGTTAGAAGACGAGGCGTTGGAGGACGAGGCATTAGAGGACGAGGCGTTAGAGGACGAGGCATTAGAGGACGAGGCGTTAGAAGACGAGGCGTTAGAGGACGAGGCGTTAGAGGACGAGGCGTTAGAAGACGAGGCGTTGGAGGACGAGGCGTTAGAAGACGAGGCGTTGGAGGACGAGGCATTAGAGGACGAGGCGTTAGAGGACGAGGCGTTAGAGGACGAGGCGTTAGAGGACGAGGCATTAGAGGACGAGGCATTAGAGGACGAGGCATTAGAAGACGAGGCATTAGAGGACGAGGCGTTAGAAGACGAGGCGTTGGAGGACGGGGCATTAGAGGACGAGGCGTTAGAGGACGAGGCGTTAGAGGACGAGGCGTTAGAGGACGAGGCATTAGAAGACGAGGCATTAGAAGACGAGGCGTTGGAGGACGAGGCATTAGAGGACGAGGCGTTAGAGGACGAGGCGTTAGAGGACGGCGTTAGAGGACGAGGCATGTCAGAGAGAGGGAGTCACAGCAAACACTGGGGGTGCTCTCATTCACAAGGTCTCCTTCATCTCTGTCACTCCTCTGCTCTTTACCTGATAATCTCTTCATCCTTGTCATCGTCTCTGTTTTCTAGGCTCAGGACCCCCTGCAGACCAGACAGTGGTCATCGAGGAGTTTCGCTACCTGTCCCAGAAGATCTTTGTATCTGTGTCTGTCTTCGCTGGGTTGGGAATCCTGCTGGGAATCGTCTGCCTCACCTTCAACATCTACAACAGCAATGTCAGGTACAAAAGCTCACCTTTACCATATATTCATCAAGATCAAGTTCATTTAAAGTTGCACTAATAAATATATTACATGAACAATTGCTCAAACCTTCTCCTGCAGTTCCTCATAAACCTAAGTTACATTTTAGCATTTTTCAGCTTATTCATTCAAACTCTACGCTCATCAGTCTTGTTTCCAGCGGCGTCAGGCAGCTGTGTTTAAAAAAGCTCTAAATCTCACTGTACATTTCCTGCTCAGCATCAGACGTGAGGCGAGCACTGTTAGTAACTAGCTGGTGAACAGAGTGCAGCGTTTAGCAGCTTAACAGTCAGCTATTTTCAAGTTGGTGAAATTTTGCAACACTAAACCTGTGCTAAAAGGAGAGTGAATACGGACTGAAGCAACATTTGAATATGCAACATTGCTGACTTCATCCACCTTACAATGTGTCACCCATCCATCGTCAACCGCTTATCCCGTTAGGGGTCGCGGGGGGCTGGAGCCGATCCCAGCTGGCATTGGGCGAAGGCGGGTTCACCTGGACAGGTCTCCAGTCCATCACAGGACACATAGAGACAGACAACATATAGACAGACAACCATTCACACTCACATTCACACCTACGGGACAGTTTAGAGTCATCAGTTAACCTAAACAGCATTTGGACTGTGGGAGGAAGCCGGAGTACCCGGAGAAAACCCACGCTGACACGGGGAGAACGTGCAAACTCCACACAGAAGACGCCAAGCCGGAATCGAACCTGCGACCCTCTTGCTGTGAGGCGAGAGTGCTAACCACTGCACCACCGTGCAGACAATGTGTCATATACAGATATAATTTATGTTACTGTTCCTTGCAGCTTCATTCAGACAATTACAGTCACAGAGACAGAAAACACTCGATATTTGGCATCTAGTGGGTGAGAGGGAGCACAGAGAGAGAGAGAGAGAGAGAGAGAGAGAGAGAGAGTTAACACTATCATGACAGCAAGGTGAAGAGTTTCATCCTTCCTGACCACCACAGGCAGGGCTGAACCTGAATGTCCTCCATCTGGTGCATGCGCAGGTTGAGTATTTAGTGTGACCTTGGAGGACCCTGGCCCATCTGAGATGGAACACAGCCGAAATGTGATTTCTGATCCCGCCTGCTGTCGTCTGATGATGATTTAGTTTTTATTGGTTTAAAATTAGCGAGTAAACTCAGACACACTGTGCCTCGACTCCAAATCCAGTCTTGGCTCGGATATCCACTGGCTACGCTGGAACCCCAGATGCAGCATGTAGTTGTCAGACCGCGAGTCGGAGGATCCGTGCACTGATTGCAGCATCGTGCCGGCACAGTGAAGGCTGCAACTTGGCCAAGGTGGTCAGAGCAACCCAGCCTGGCCTTTCCAAACGTCAGGCCATGGAGGCTGAGGCTGCTCCCTGCAAGAAGAAGGCTAAGCCTGACTAAGCTGTCTTCTCGGGTTGATCTCCAAACCGCTGAGCTGGTCCAGATGAAGTCACTTCTTCGGACCCTTCATTCTGGTGCTGGTATGGGGAATGCTGGTGCAGCCAATCCACCCGTGGCTGAGCTGGTTCCAGAGGAGGATATGGTCTCAGTGGCAGCTTCAGTCACTCTGTTTAATGAGTATGGGGAGGAGGGCCTCTGGGCCTGGCCCCCTTTCCTCAGTTCATAGCTGTTCAGAGGGGGCAGAAGAAGGCTCCATGGGGTCTGGCTCACCTGTAGCTCCATACAGTATACGGCAGTCAGAGCTGGCGTCTGCTATGCTTCCTTCAGCCACGGTGGGCAGGAACGGGTTGCATTTTCTTAGATACTTAGATAGTAACTTCCTTTCAGTCAGTTGTGCTTGTCAGAGTAGTTTTAATGCTGCATATTTTTTACTCTTGAGTTGATTTTTAGAGAAAAAAATTACTTGTACTCCATTACATTTGGATACATTAATTATTTGTTGTTTATTCATTCATGATACATTAAGAAGCAGGTAGTCAGCTGGTCTCAGGTCTGCCACGCCTCCAAGATTGATTCAGCAGGAGTAACATTAAAGTTATGCTTTCACATAGTGTTAGCAGTTAATATTTACAGTCCAGAGTGGAGGGCTTCAGCTGTGAATGCTGGTCTGAAGTCAGTACGTCAGAGTCTGAACTGACAGCCAGCAGGAAGCCTGTCTGCTGATGCTAATGGAGCAGCTGTGATCATGCACCGTTATCCAGACAGCACCACAGCCCGGTGGATCTGGTTCATTCTGCTGGAGTATAATACAGGCATATTCACACGTGCGTGTGAAAATGCACCTGCACGTGTGTGCACGCGTACCTGAACTGTTGCTCGTGCACGAGTATACAGAAATGTCACTAGTTTTTTTTTTTTTTTTTTTTTTTTGTAGTCAGAAATGCTATTTTTATCTCCTCCTCGTAAGACTGTGTGTGTGTGTGTGTGTGTGTGTGTGTGTGTGTGTGTGTGTGTGTGTGTGTGTGTGACATGCTCTGAAGTCATGGCTGAGTGAGAAACTCTGATGTGACATTTGAATGACGAGTGCTGTCTACGTAGATGACAAATGAGCATTAATTTATTACCCTGCTGTCTGTGACATGGGTTGTTGTTGTGTGCTTGTGCACCTTAACTGATGAGTGTGCATGAGTGGTTGTGAATGATGTTATTAGCTCCTCCCAGTAGGTGTGTATGTCTATGGAGTGGTTACAAATAAGGAGAGACCACCTGTATTTTCTCTAGCCCTCGTTTTCTGAACCATCCAAGCG
Source organism: Pterois miles (assembly GCA_947000775.1). Lineage (NCBI taxonomy): Eukaryota > Metazoa > Chordata > Actinopteri > Perciformes > Scorpaenidae > Pterois > Pterois miles. Next base: position 920,354 of record CAMQGK010000166.1, on the reverse strand, counting down.
ACACTGTACCGCCATGGCATCCGGCCACTTTGCCAGGACCACCAAGCTTGGAGGTATGTGTCGTCAGTCTGTTCCTGATGCAGCAGCCGTCCACAGGCCATCTCGCAAAATGGGACGTCGTGAGAGTGATCGCACCAGTGGTGTGCCGCCAGAATGACAGCTAGAGCTGCAGGGGTCAGCGGGCATGTTTAGACAGTAAGGTATCATGCTGGTAGGGTTGGGTTACGTACTTGCACATGTGCTGATAATGCAGAGTGAGACATGGAGAGTTTTTGTCTGTAAAAGACTGGAAACTGTTTCGTTCTGCTGTCTGTGAGGACCTTGATCATCCTGGTTTCCCAGAGATGCTCTACGTGTCTCAGTGGATCAGTGCTACGGGTCTTGAAGTATACCGTGTTGAAGCGGATCGTTTCCTCCATCAGATGACTTTACTCTTCTCAGGCTTTGTTATGTAGGGAGAGAGTGATCCAGAGCCTCATGGCGTCCAGAGGCCATGAGGCCTGTCTCTCCTGAGTGTGATTCATGGTTTAAAGGGTTTTTTCATTCGGAGGTGCGACTGGAGGACAATGCAGAGAGAATTTAGCGAGGACGAGGACGACGAGGCTATCAAAAGAGACAGAATCATCCCTGCTTATGACAGTCGTAGAAAACACCTTGTTTTTGATGCAGTCTCCTTCCTGCCGTGTGCAGGCCGAAGATCTCAGACATGTCGACTGCTGATGGTAGGTTGTATTGATGTTTGTGGAGGTTAGACCATTAGCTACAATCGATGAGGAGACTCGATGGATTTTCAAGTGTGACAGATTTAAGGGGATCTCTGGACGCCTCTGCCGGAGATGGACACGTTTCTGTACAAACTGTGACTGATCTGACCGGCTCTCAACATTATGAAGCGGAAGGACCCTTTTCATTGCCGCCGGCACGCTGGGATGCAGCCGGCCAGGAACCGGCCTGAGAACGTTGGGCATGGATCTGATTGCAGAATTTCTGAAGCGCTGCTTGATCCGTGTTGCTGGGGTTCAGTCGATCATCCCGGTCAAATCCGACACGGTTTATTCAATGGCGTCGAAATTATGGACATTATGCAGAAGTATGCGACCTAGTGCTCTACAGCACACTGGGAGCAGCGCTGCAGTTGTTGTTGATGCATTCAGAGGAGAAACTTCAGGGAGGGCTGGACTAATATCTGTCTCTGAACGAAGAGGTTACGCAGGAGATAAACACAAACATCAGACCCACCTGGACAACGGCTGCAATGGACGACAGACAATAAATGCGCATGTGAGCCATCTGTCTTTTGATAGTTTATTGGTTCCTTTGTAAGATGATTCTTGATTTATTTAACATTTCTGAAAACAACAACAAGGCCACGTAGTGTGTTATTTAAACCTGATGGATAAAGATTTGGTGCACACTGTGTGATTACGCTGTGTGAAGATTTGTTAGTTATGATCAGATAACCTAATAAAAAGGTTTGTAACAAGTCCCGTGTGGTCATTTCCATTTTATTTACATCACAGAGAACACATAGCAAAAGATTTATTTATTAATTTATTTATGACCTGTGTGACACACAAAGTTTTTTATATTCATACTGGGCCAGAATCAGAAGATACAGATGCGCATTAAAAGTAGAAATTATATATTTGCAATATCAAAGGACCACAGAGACAAAGGCTGAGGAACTGGTACCTTGTATTGTAGAAAATATTATAGACAAAATAGAAAAATAAATCTAGAAATAAATGAAAACAAATAAAAGTGTCCCATGTACAAATGGGTTGCAATACATTTCTGTTTCAACCGTAAATTTCTTACTGGGTACACCCTGTTATCAATATCTCAATATCAAATTATCAATTATTTGGATCCATCATCCAGTTTATAACAATATTAAAACAAATCAATATTATCACTTCGTGTTCAGCTTGTTTCAACCATACACTAATGCACTATTACACATTTCAATAATAGACACTAAACAAATCATCACAACTTTCCACAACAATACTGTCAACTTTCAGTTCATACACTTCACCAGTGTGATGGTGAATACTCAGCCTGTCCACGGCACAGAGAATGAGTCAGAGGAAGCCAAAGAGGGTAACTGTCTTTCCAAGTCAAATAAAGAAGGTAAAGTCAAAGGTGCAGGGAATGCTGGGAGCTGAGTGTTAAGAAGAAGAAGAAGAAGAAGATAGTCCTTTATTAGTCCCACGAGGGGAGATTCAATTTTTTTCACTCTGTTGTTAACTTATACACAGTACATGCAGACCTGAACACACACATGCACAAACATGCAACAATGGAGAGGTGTCAGAGTGAGGGGGCTGCTCCAGACAAGCGCCCTGAGCAGTTGGGGGTTTGGTGCCTTGCTCAGGGGCACCTCGGCAGTGCCCAAGAGGTAAACTGGCACCTCTCCAGCTACCAGTTCACACTCAGTTCTTGGTCCATGGCGGGACTTGAACCGGTGACCCTCCGGTTCCCAAGCCAACTCCCTACAGACTGAGCTACTGCCGCCCCAAAGGGGTGTGCAGCCTTGTGCAGCTTGTGCAGCCTTGTGCAGCTTGTGCAGCCTTGTGCAGCTTGTGCAGCCTTGTGCAGCTTGTGCAGCCTTGTGCAGCTTGTGCAGCCTTGTGCAGCTTGTGCAGCCTTGTGCAGCTTGTGCAGCTTTGCAGCCTTGTGCAGCTTGTGCAGCCTTGTGCAGCCTTGTGCAGCTTGTGCAGCCTTGTGCAGCCTTGTGCAGCTTGTGCAGCCTTGTGCAGCCTTGTGCAGCTTGTGCAGCTTGTGCAGCCTTGTGCAGCCTTGTGCAGCCTTGTGCAGCTTGTGCAGCTTGTGCAGCCTTGTGCAGCTTCTGCAGCCTTGTGCAGCTTGTGCAGCTTGTGCAGCCTTGTGCAGCTTGTGCAGCTTGTGCAGCCTTGTGCAGCTTCTGCAGCCTTGTGCAGCTTGTGCAGCCTTGTGCAGCTTGTGCAGCTTGTGCAGCCTTGTGCAGCTTGCGGTGTGAATCCTACCACCGTGGCAGAAGAAGTGTACGGTTGGCAGTTCTTGGCTCTGGGGTCTCCAGTCCAGGTATCTTGAGGTCTCATCTGGGTTAGCTCGCCATCAACTTCAGATCCCTCCATAAACCTGACCTGCAGGTATTGACATGGCCAGCATGGTCCTTGAATCAGCTGCATCTCTAATTCATTAGAAACAAACTTTTCCTCTAGCTTCACAAGCACATGTACATGTAACAAGTACCACATTTAAATAACTCCCTGAATTATGAATGAGGTGGTAGTAAAATGAAACTGGAATTTCCATCTTAAATTACATCCTTCTTAAGTTAGAAAAATATTACATGAACTATAATTTCACCAGACCATGAAATAAAATACCTGTCAAAACATTAGTCATGTTGCTTTATATGACCAACTCAGCAGCTCTGTTAGCTAAAGAAAAAACCAGCAATTAAACACTCTCCATGTCCTGACAGATATCGATCCTATAGCAGCTGTAAGGCTGTTGAGCACCACGCAAGCTAAGCAAGCTAAATGAGCTGTGCTAAATGAGCTGTGCTAAAGGAGCTGTGCTAAAGGAGCTGTGCTAAATAAGCTGTGCTAAAGGAGCTGTGCTAAAGGAGCTGTGCTAAAGGAGCTGTGCTAATATAAGCTGTGCTAAAGGAGCTGTGCTAAAGGAGCTGTGCTAAAGGAGCTGTGCTAAATGAGCTGTGCTAAAGAGAGCTGTGCTAAAGGAGCTGTGCTAAAGGAGCTGTGCTAAATGAGCTGTGCTAAATGAGCTGTGCTAAAGGAGCTGTGCTAAAGGAGCTGTGCTAAATGAGCTGTGCTAAAGGAGCTGTGCTAAAGGAGCTGTGCTAAATGAGCTGTGCTAAAGGAGCTGTGCTAAAGGAGCTGTGCTAAAGGAGCTGTGCTAAATAAGCTGAGCTAAATGAGCTGTGCTAAAGGAGCTAACTGCGTGGCTATAGCTTGATGCTACACTTGGTAGCTCTGGGCATCTCACTGAGCTCACTAGCTTAGCACCAGGTAGCGCTGCATGCTGCTGCTTCATGACAGTGACCGTAACTGTGGCGGTCTCAGTGTGTCAGCAGCATTGGGCGAGCAGGGCCTCTCACACAGTCCTCTATCATCCAGCACTCTCTCTCCAACCTGCCGCCGTGCGGTAAGCAGACGATCCGATTGGCTGAGGCACATCTGGTTTGTTAACCCTTTGTGACCTGGGTTACACCCGGCTCATCCCGGAGGCCGGAGTAGCCTTTATACAGTCCGGGTTTTGGTTAGCAGCATCAACAAAGACTTCCAGACTGAGCTAGTCCATATGAGTGAATATTCTGAGGAAAAGGACAATGTGTGGTACCTATTAACATGCACTGATGTGTTCTCTAAAATTGCGAGAGTCAGATGTTAAAACAAGTCTCCCAGAGTTGTCACAAATGCTTTTAAAAGCATCCTGAGCCAGGGCAGGGTGAGAGTTTTATAATACAATATATTATATTATAAAACTATATATTGTATTATATATATTATTATATATAATATAATAATATATATTTACAGTTTAAACAGAGATGGTATAAATTCACCATCTTTCAACATGAAACGAGACTAAGGCTGGTGTGGTGAAGCGTTCATCAGAATGTGTCTAGTATGTATGTATGTGGAAATACTGAATGATATGTCGACATAATCCAGGACCTGGTCGATGCCTATAACAAATCTCATCATAGATCGATAAAGATGCCACTGCCGCTGTAAATAAAGATACTGAGGAGACCATCTTTAACAACTTGTACAAGCTGAAACCTCAAAAACCAGTGTCCTTTAATTTTCGTGTAGGGGATACAGTGAGAATTTCAAAACTTATTTTTAGAAAAGGTTATGAACAAACGTACACTGACAATATTTTACAATAACAGAGCGCATAGCCAGAGATCTGCCCGTGGACAGACCGGCGGACGGTGGCGGTAAAGTGTTGAAAGGCACGTTTTATGAGCAGAAATTACAATTAGTAATTACCAATAAAAACAAAGTGTTTAAAACAGAGAAAATAATTGCCAAAAAAATAAAATCGGGGTAAAAGTCAGGTCCTTGTAAAATGTTTGGGCTGGGCCGACAAATTTAACTGGCGGCTCGCTGAAACAGATGTTGCTGCTGCTTCATAAGAGACGTGGAGCATACCGCTTACCGAGAAGAACGATTTCATGTCAGCCGACCCAGTAATGGCTGTCCTGTGGTTGGGTTTTGGTGTGGGGGTGGGGGGTGGCCCCCCCCCCCCCCACCACCCCAACTGATTGTTGGTGGGGAGCTGTTTTTCTTCCTCTTCCCCACCCCCCCCCCCCCCCCACCACCACACCACCCCCCCCCCTCCTCCCCCCCCTCCCGGGGCCCCCCCCCCCCTCTACTTCTCATCTTTAACTTTTTTTTTTTTTTTTTTTTTTTTACTGTAAACAACAGAGTGTAAAACTAAATTTCCCCCTTTTGGGCCTATTAAAGGATTATCTTTCTTTCTTTCTTTCTAATCATCGTTACAGATATACCCGAATAATAAGATGTGGCGCTACCGGACAAAAGTAGCAAAGCCGATCGTTTTGAGCGAAGCGTGGTGGAAGTTATTGAGTTACAGGACCCAGTGACGTAGTTATCTATGAAACTAAACCAAAGCATAATAATAAGCATAATAATAGAATAATAAAAGAACTTTATTCACAGTGCACAATTAACCAAGCACAACACGTCGCTGTATAATAACATTAACAATCATGTCTGGGACAGAGGGCACTACATTGATATTTAAAGGGAAACTGGCTGAAATACTGGGTTTCAAACCGTTTACAGTACAGGCAACCCCTAATTTTAGAAAACAACCAACATTAAATAATCAACATGGCGCCGCGTGAGTGGCCGCCTGTTACAGCAGCTCCTGCTCATTCTAGAGCTTTTCTCTTTAAAAACTTTTTAATTTTTTCTTTCAAGAGTCAGGACTATGTCCTTTAATTCTACCGTTTTTTCTGGCATTATGGAGACCAAAACAGCAGTTCTGGTCGTAACTTTTCACTACTTTCCACGATGTTTACGTCCGTGTGCGGGGACCCGACGAGCAGACCCATTGTTTACACCAGGGATCAGCTGTTGGCGCTCCGCAACACAGCGCTACTGCACCCAGAGGAAAGACCCGCTGTTCCCCCGGTTCCCCCGGAGATAAAGAGATGTCGGGCTGGAGCTCAGCGTCGCGCACGGAGGATGAAATACAAACCAGTCCTCCCGTCTGTTTTGATGGGGAATGTGAGATCTCTCCCCAACAAGATGGACGAGCTGGCGGCGCTGATCCGACATCAGAGGGAGTACAGGGAATGCAGCGTGATGGTGTTCACTGAGACGTGGCTGACGGCGGCGACCACGGACACGGTGACGGAGCTGGACGGGTTTAAGTTGGTGCGGGCGGACAGGACGAGAGACAGCGGTAAGAGGAAAGGAGGAGGACTGGCGGTGTTTGTGAATGATAGATGGTGTAACCCTGGTCACATCACTGTTAAAGACCAACACTGCAGCAGGGACATCGAGCTGGTGGCTGTTAGTATGAGGCCGTATTATTTACCGAGGGAATTTACACATGTTATTATGATGGCTGTGTATGTTCCCCCCTCTGCTAACGGTGACACAGCTTGTGATGTGGTCTATTCAGTCACTAGCATGCTGCAGACACAGCACCCTCAGGCCCTCCTCCTGGTCTCTGGAGACTTTAATCATGTCTCTCTGTCCTCCACTCTACCAACTTTCACCCAGTATGTTTCATGCTGCACACAGGGCAGTAAAATCCTGGACTTATTGTATGCTAACTGCAAGGAGGCATACACATCAACCCCCTCCCCCCCGGGAAGATCAGACCACAACCTGGTTCATCTCCAGCCTGTGTACAGACCCCTGGTACACAGAGAACCAGCCGTCTCCCGCACAGTGAGGACATGGTCCAAAGAAGCTGAGGAAGCTCTGCAGGACTGTTTCAGCACAACAGTGTGGGAGGAACTCTGGGATTCTCATGGGGAGGACATAGATGGACTGACGGGCTGCTTAACGGACTACATTAACTTCTGCGTGGAAAACACCGTACCAACCAGGACGGTCAGGTGTTTTTCCAACAACAAGCCGTGGATTAATCCTGATATAAAGGCCCTCCTTAAGGAGAAGAAGAGGGCCTTTAAATCAGGAAATAAGGAGGAGCTGAAGGCTGTTCAGAGGGATCTAAGGAGAAAAATCAGGGAGGGGAAGAACAGCTACAGGAGGAAGATGGAGGAACAGTTGCAGCAGAACAACATCAGTGGAGTCTGGAAAGGCCTAAAAACCATCTCAGGCCACAAGAAACCAGACGCCAAGGCTGTGGGAGACCTAAAGTGGGTGAATGATTTGAACCATTACTTTAACAGGTTCAATGAGTCACCTGCCCCTCCCCCGGCCCAGTCCACCCTGCTGCAGCCCCCTTCATCTACCACTTCAAGACAGTGCCCCCCCTCCTCCTCCTCCTTCACCACCTTCAGCTCAACAACAGCCCCCCACTGACATCAACACCTCCATCGACACCTATGGCTCCAGCTACGGCTCCAGCACTACCCCATAGACAACCCCCCTCTGCTCCACTACTCAGCCCTGCTCCCCCCACCAACCCCCTCCTCTGCCTCTGACACACAGCCCCCCTGCTCCAGTTTGTCCTTCACAACACTTCAGGTGAAGACCCAGCTCAAGAAGATGAATGTGAGGAAGGCTACGGGTCCAGATGGCATCAGCTCCAGGCTCCTGAAGTCCTGCGCAGACCAGCTGTGTGGGACTTTTGGACATCTATTTAACCTGAGCCTGAAGCTGAGGAAGGTACCACAACTGTGGAAGACATCCTGCGTGGTACCTGTGCCCAAGACCCCACACCCCAAGGACCCCAGCAGCTTCAGGCCGGTGGCATTAACATCCCACCTGATGAAGGCCCTGGAGCGCCTGGTCCTCCAACATCTCCGCCCTGTGGTGAGTCCATCCATGGACCCACTACAGTTTGCCTATCAACCTGGCATTGGGGTGGATGATGCCGTCATCTTCCTTGTGGACCGAGCTCTGTCTCACCTGGAGAAGCCTGGGAGCACTGTGAGGATCATGTTCTTTGATTTCTCCAGTGCTTTCAACACCATCCAGCCGACACTTCTGGGGGACAAACTGGAGACTGCAGGGGTAGATCAACATCTTACATCCTGGATACTGGACTACCTCACAAACCGCCCACAGTTTGTGAGGACACAGGACTTCATTTCAGACACGGTGGTCTGCAGTGTGGGGGTCCCTCAGGGAACGGTTCTGGCTCCGTTCCTCTTCACGCTCTACACTGCAGACTTCACTTACAACTCACCAACCTGTCACCTGCAGAAGTTCTCTGATGACTCTGCTATCGTCGGCCTCATCACTGATGGGGACGATGGGGAGTACAGAGAACTTTCCCAGGACTTCGTGGACTGGTGCCTGCGGAACCACCTCCAGATCAACGCAGGCAAACTCATCCCCCTCCAACCCCGGTGAACATCCAGGGATCAGACATTGAGATGGTGACATCTTATAAATACCTGGGTGTTCACCTGAACAATAAACTGGACTGGACCACAAATTCCTCTGAACTCCATAAAAAAGGCCAGAGCAGGCTGTACCTGCTCAGGAGACTGAGGTCCTTTGGAGTGCAGGGGACACTCCTGAAAACATTTTATGACACTGTTGTGGCATCAGCCATATTTTATGGAGTGGTTTGCTGGGGCAGCAGCATCACAGCTGCAGACAGGAAGAGGCTGGATAAGATTATTAAAAGGGCCAGCTCTGTCCTGGGATGCTCTCTGGACTCAGTGCAGGTGGTGGGAGAGAGGAGCATGACGGCTAAGCTGTCATCCATGATGGAGAAGGACTCCCACCCCATGAGAGACACCATCAGAGCTCTGGAGAGCTCCTTCAGTGACAGGCTGCTACACCCTAAGTGTACGAAGGAGCGTTACAGAAGGTCCTTCCTGCCTGCAGCTGTTAGACTCCACAACCAGCACTGCTCCCAGTAAACCACATACACATTCACAACCAGCACTGCTCCCAGTAGACCACATACACATTCACAACCAGCACTGCTCCCAGTAGACCACATACACATTCACAACCAGCACTGCTCCCAGTAAAACCACAATCACAGTCACATTCACAACAAACTTATTTATTGATATAATGGACATACTTCTGGCTTTACTTACTTTTTCTATTATGTATATACTAATCTATTTATTTTATTGTATTAATATTGTTTTTAAATCTATGCTTCTTGTCTTTATTGCACTATCCACTTTGCTGCTGTAATGTGTGAATTTCCCCACTGTGGGACCAATAAAGGAATATCTTATCTTATCTTATCTTATTCATGGTGGGTGTTATATTTGTTTACAGCGACATAGTAGATTATCAGCTGGTGGGTGATAGTTATGGACCTCTTTGTTGTATGAATGTGTCAGACGACATCCGTCGGATGCTCACCTTAACTTCTGACACGGTGTAAAGCCGAAGGTCGTGGAAAAGACCCCCCTCGGGATACGGTCGGAGTCGACCTGTGTATAAAAAACATTAAAAAGCCTGCAAGACGTGCAGAGTCACCAAAACGAAATCTGGCAGCAAAGCTAGAAGAGCTCCGCACAGAGGGTTAAAAGACATATTTTAGGCTAAAAGCTGTAAAAAATAATAATTATGGCAGTCACTCAACCATAATCAGCCGGGAGAGTGTGTGAAGACAGAACGTGATCTTTTTACCGTGCCGTACACTCAGGCATCTATTGAGACGATGATGTGATGATAAATGTTGTATAACGGTAATATTTTTTTCAAATAAAACATTCCACAATCATATTTATTTAAACAAACGCAATTTCTAAAAACAACATATCAAAAAGGTTATTAAATCTGTACATTTCTTTAATTAGACAACATTTTTTTCAAACAATGATAAAGTTTTGACACGAGTGAAAAAAATAAATACAATCATTTAAACAAAAAGCCATCAAAAATCTGCCCCTCCAGTCGTGTCTGGTCTGGGTGAATGAAGGTGTTTTCCCCGAGGTGTCCTGAGGGGGCGCTAAACTCCAGTCCAGCTGTTGTTGAGGCACCAAAAACAAGGAGAGGTAATAAAAATCCACCCGTCTGACTGATGGTCTTTTTCTTTCTAATGAGTCTGATGACAGCCCTCTGCTTTTCCAGCTGTTGCATCACGATAACCCTTCACACACTCACATCGATTTATAGATATTTATATATCCAACAGAGCCTGTTTCCCTGCAGACGTGACCATGTTGTGCTTTTCAGGGACATATTCAACCGGCTGGTCTGACAGCAAACCCGTTCAGAGTATTAAAAAGTCGGATGTCTTGGCTTTATAATATATAAGAAAGAAAGAAAGAAAATATTCCTTTATTAGTCCCACAGTGGGGAAATTCAGTTTTACACTCTGTTGTTCACACAGTACATATACATGTCAATGGAGAGATGACAGAGTGAGGGGGCTGCTCCTGACAAGCGCCCAGAGCAGTTGGGGGTTTGGTGCCTTGCTCAGGGGCACCTTGGCAGTGCCCAAGAGGTAAACTGGCCCTACTACCGCCCCCATATAAGTAGATAGCCGTAAGCTGAGCTGGCTGCATCATTAGGGTTAGGGTTAGGGTTAGGTCATTGTGAATTTCTCCACTGTGAGATTAATAAAGGAATATCTTATCTTATCTTATCATTAAAGGCTTCTAAGAAATATTTGCTGTTGCCAGGAAACGTGTCTACCCAGTAAAGTAATCTGGTATTTATTCCTCGGGTTTTTAAACAAGACAAGGTAGCTGGTGTTTAAACTAAGAGTTCGGCTAGATTTGCCTTGAATAAATACATTTTGCACTAAATTTTAAATCTAAAATAAATAATAATAAATACTTTAAATCTTAAATATATACAGTTGAGATTTCTGTGATGAACATATTTGGTGAAAACGTTTTGTACCTGTACGTTGTTACTGGCATCAGTCATCAGATGGTCTATGATAAGTGGAGACAGAGACTCTGAAGGAGTTTATACAGGCATGTAAGACAGGCAGGCCAGCATGTTAACAACATTATCAACCCCGTATGAAATAATCTTTGATGCATTTTCAGTAACATTCTTGACAAAAAATGTCTTTCCACAAATTGAAGGTGTGCTCACCACCAGGCTAAACGGATGCTGTAGTCACGCTCCATGCTGGTCTCCATAAGGCAGTAGTAGTAGTAGTAGTCCTGAAACACTGCGCTTATTGTACACCTGGACTTCTTCAAAACTCTCATTTTTAGATGAAACTTCTTTTTATGGCGTTTGATGGTTTCAGATACAGTCATCATGTTTGCTCCTGTGTTTTGATTGGACACAAAGGCGTGAAGCCTTCCTGTCAATGATTCGTGGTTGACCACCAGTCAGTGTGATAGGTTCAGCAGGTTTAGATAGTGATAGGATGCAAACTCTGTGATGTAATCTTCCTCAGGGAGCCCACACATGTCACCATGGTTTAACTCGTCCATCGAGTCACCCAGGTACAGCCTGAGGGGGGAACCCAGCGGCCCACGATGTAAAAATCACAGTCTGCGTCACAATAAAACACGCATTCCTGCAGTTTGTCCGGGAGGTCATACAGCAACAGTGAGCGGTTGTCATGGCGTCAGTAAAAGCATTGACGTCTTTTATCCTGGACCCCCTACCGTCTACATGGCACCTCTGTACCATAACCACATCATCCGATATGAAGCAGAATTACCTCATGATGATCACTGAACATCAGCATGGCGTTTGTACGCGTGCCGAGAGTCGAGTCATTCTGTTTTTTTGTATGGAGCTAGAAATGTTTGGACCACAGGGTTTGATTTTGACAGCGACGTCCATTCGTACTCCACATCACGACAGCACTGAAGCTGTGTTGTGTTTCCAACATGTCGATATTTTCATTGGAAGCATAGTATAGCGAGCCGTAGGAGACTTTGGTGACAGGATTTAAATCAGGCTGTACATGGCATTTGAGTCTGAAAATCAAATGTTTCATTGTGGACTGTGTCATACCCACAGTAGGACGGGTCGGGACATGGGTCCTTGTAGTACTTATTTTCCCTTGTGTTAAACATATGGGGAAAATAAGCTTTCTCCATCTTCTCAAACCCCAACACAGAGGGTGTGTAGTAATCCATCCATCTCTGTCTGTACGTACTATCCTACACCAGAACCACCCTGCTGCCCCTCGTTGTCACCATGGATGTGATCCTGTGTTTGACAAAATATTCAAGTCGAACATCGTTGAAGAACATAGCTGTCAGAGCCTGATGTACGATCAATGTATAGCCTCTTCATTTGGGACGTCTGTACCGTTTAACAAAGGCATTCACGCATTTTAATGTGTTGAAACAAAACTTGTTTTTGTCAGTGTCCACTGAACACAAAATTTGCTTCGTGTTTGCCGTCGTGATAACAGATCTCAAACAGTATAAAGTTTTTCTGTGGATCCTGTGTTTGAATCGGTTGCTGCTGTATTTTAAAGCATTACATGGTCTGACATTGTGTCTTGCCTCGTGCACTTTGTGTTGTTTAAAACATAATTCAGATTTGCAGATGCGTTTACAGTCGGGGCATTTTAAAGTTTTAACAGGGTGCATCTGACACACGTCTGAGAAACAGACGTCGCACCAATGTTTACAATGTTGGTACAGAGGTCGTCATAGCAACCAGTACAGTCAGACTGTACTAGTATAACCAGACTGTACTAGTACAGTCAGACTGTGCTAGTATAACCAGACTGTACTAGTATAACCAGACTGTACTAGTACAGTCAGACTGTACTAGTACAGTCTGACTGTACTAGTACAGTCTGACTGTACTAGTATAACCAGACTGTACAAGTATAACCAGACTGTACTAGTACAGTCAGACTGTACTACTATAGCCAGAATCTCTAAAATCAACACACTGCCACAGACCAGAGATGTTAAGAGCAGGTATTCCCTGCTTTGTAAATCAGATGTAAGTGAAGGGCCTTTCTGCAAGATTTCCCGCCCCACACTGTACTCATCCAAGGTCGCCGTTTACAGCTGTGCTCCTCTCAACACCAAGATGGTCACTGATCAAGTCACCGTCATCACACACAAACGTCAGCATTTGCATCACCGATGGTGAAAACATCAACTGCAGCAGCACTACTCAAATCAGAATTATTGGCGACACTGTTCAGTTCACTAGCAGTGGACCTTTTTAAACTGGACACCATGGTACCGTCAGTGCACAGAGCCTTGTCCTTTGGATGTTAGCCCATTTCGCTACAGCTGCATAATCACAGTTCAAGTCGGGACCATATTTCTTTGAATATGTCACTAATAATAAAATATTCAATAGTGTTGCGTATTTCAGGGATTACATTTTCATCAAAAAGTGTGGCCTGGTGTGGCCTGGTATAGCCAGGTGTAGGCTACACCAGGCCACACCAGGCCACACCTAACCTCACATTAGCATTAGCTTAAGGTTCAAACTCACTAGTGGCATGTGCCTGGCAGGGAGTAGAGGTAATGGGTTGGACCCTATCAGCCCAATCTGTTGACCCAGGAGAAGCCAACATCTCTCAGCCCAGGAACTATATCCATTATCAGCACAACAATGAGTGAGCTATATAGACTCCGCTCAAAAATATTAAGGAGGCACTTAATCATAACAGTAAAACACCAAGTCAGTTAAATTTCAGGGATATAAATCTGTCCATTTCGGAAGAACAAGTGATTGTGAATCAGTTTCAGCTGCTTTGGTGCAAATGAAAATGACAACAGATGTAATGGAGAGACGACAGCAAGACGACCTCCCAAAGGGAGGGGTTTTTCACTCCTGATCCTTCCTGACTGATTCTCCTCTAGTTTTGTGTTCTGCTGGTGTCCTTGGCACTACATGTAGCTATGTCCATTCAGGTCGCACAGGTAGTCCAGCTCCTCCAGGATGTGAGGTCTCAAGAGGATACCCGGAGACTGGCCATTACACAAAGAGGCCTGGACAGGCCAGTAAAAGGGCATCAGCCCAGCCTATATATAATGTGATAATGTAGAAGAAACCAAAGGTCTCAGTACGTTATGAACACATTAACTGTTTATTACAATCTTATAACAGAGAAACTAAAGATGAAAAAGCAAAAAGGTTTCAGAACTCCCAACCCTAGGTTCTCATTTAAGACTATTGATCACATAGTCAAGGACTGTATTTTTTGCACTATAAGGCTCACTTAAAATCGCCCGACTGTTTAACTCAGACGATGATAAGATAAGATAAGATAAGATAAGATATTCCTTTATTGGTCCCACAGTGGGGAAATTCACATTTAGTGCAATAAAGACAAGAAGCATAGATTTAAAAACAGTATTAATACAATAAAATAAATAAATTGAAGATGAAGGATGAAGGATTTGATGGATCTGTGGACGAGGAATGAACTGAAAAGTGAGCGTATTGTTTTATATTTCATGTGTTTCAACTGAAAAATGTTGAGAGTTATTGAAGTTATTGAGTTATTAAATTAATTGACTAAAGTTTGACTTCTCTGACCGTTTACTTTCGCTAAATGTGCCTTATAATCCGGTGCGCCTTATAGTGCGAAACATACGGTATTTATTGTTTCCCTGTCTATCTAAGATCCTGTATCAAATCAAGTGGTGGAAGTCTTGTGCACTAATAATATCTTTGAGGAGTCTCAGTCAAGATGACAACAGCAACAAAGTGCAGCGATTGCCCCTGTAATGGTTCCCAGTGATATCCTGATGCAGGCTGGTGCAGGTGAGGGCTCAGCGCCGGTTCTGCTTGATCTCAGTTTGAAATGGTAGATCATAGTGGTATTTTTGAAAGGTTGAGAATATGGGCTGGTCTCTCAGGGATGGCTCTCCAGTGGCTCTCTTCATATTTTTCATACAGAAATGTTGTTCTGTCTGTTGATGGCTTTACCTCCTCATCTCATGACACTCAGCTGTACTCATCCTGCAAACCATCAGCATTAGCCAAGTTATCTTCCCTGCGTAACTGTCTAGCTGCTGTTAGAGATTGGATGTCTCCGAATTCAAACTCAAACAGAAATCCGACAGGCTCCAAGCACATTAATGGACAGGGTCGGCCTGGTCGAGGCACTCTAGCTCACCATGTAGTACCGACTGACAGGAACCTTTGTGTTGTCGATCTCATACTTCAGTCCCATGTTACAAAGCTAACACAGTCATCTTTCTTCTAACTGAGAAATATCCCTAAAATTAGATCTTTTTTACGTTTGATGATCATGAAAGTTATTCATGCTTTTGTCACTTAGATTGTTGTTATGTTGTATATAAATATGATTTCTGTATTTGTCCTATGTCCGTCCTCCATTATTATCCATTAATTTCACTATTGTATGATCAATTGTTTGTGTTTCTTTGTCTATGATTATATACTGTACATATATTTGTTTACAAAGCAAAAAAAAAAAATATATATATATATATATATATATATATATATATATATATATATATATATATATATATATATATATATCTACATTACAGACCAAAAGTTTGGACACACCTTCTCATTCAAAGAGTTTTCTTTATTTTCATGACTATGAAAATTGTAGATTCACACTGAAGGCATCAAAACTATGAATTAACACATGTGGAAATATGTACTTAACAAAAAAGTGTAAAACAAGTGAAAATATGTCTTATATTGTAGTTTCTTCAAAGTACCACCTTTTGCTCTGATTACTGCTCCACACACTCTGCATCCTCTTGATGAGCTTCAAGAGGTCGTCACCTGAAATGGTCTCCAACAGTCTTGAAGGAGTTCCCAGAGATGCTGAGCACTTGTTGGCCCTTTTGCCTTCACTCTGCGGTCCAGCTCACCCCAAACCATCTGGACTGGGTTCAGGTCCGGTGACTGTGGAGGCCAGGTCATCTGGTCCAGCACCCCATCACTCTCCTTCTGGGTCAAATAGCCCTCACACAGCCTGGAGGTGTGTTTGGGGTCATTGTCCTGTTGAAAAATAAATGATGGTCCAACTAAACGCAGACCGGATGGAATAGCATGCTGCTGTAAGATGCTGTGGTAGCCATGCTGGTTCAGTAGGCCTTCAGTTTGAATAAATCCCCAACAGTGTCACCAGCAAAGCCCCCCCACACCATCACACCTCCTCCTCCAGGCTTCACGGTGGGAACCAGGCATGTAGAGTCCATCCGTTCACCTTTTCTGGTTCCACAAAGACACGGTGGTTGGAACCAAAGATCTCAGATCTGGACTCATCAGACCAAAGCCCAGATTTCCACTGGTCTAATGTCCATTCCTGGTGGTCTCTAGCCCAAACAAGTCTCTCTGCTTGTTGCCTGTCCTTAGCAGTGGTTTCCTAGCAGCTATTCTACCATGAAGGCCTGATTCACACAGTCTCCTCTTAACAGTTGTTCTAGAGATGTGTCTGCTGCTAGAACTCTGTGTGGCATTGACCTGGTCTCTAGTCTGAGCTGCTGTTAACCTGCCATTTCTGAGGCCGCTGACTCGGATGAACTGATCCTCCTCAGCAGAGGTGACTCCTGGTCTTCCTTTCCTGGGGCGGTCCTCATGTGAGCCACTTTCTTTGTAGAGCTTGATGGTTTTTGCGACTGCACTTGGGGACACTTTCAAAGTTTTCCCAATTTTTGGGACTGACTGACCTTCATTTCTTAAAGTAATGATGGCCACTCGTTTTTCTTTACTGAGCTGCTTTTTTCTGCCATAATCCAAATTCTAACAGTCTATTCAGTAGGACTATCAGCCGTGTCTCCACCTGACTTCTGATGGTCCCAACCCCATTTATAAGGCCAGAAATCCCCCTGATTAAACCTGACAGGGCTCACCTGTGAAGTGGAGACCATTTCAGGTGACGACCTCTTGAAGCTCATAAGATAAGATAAGATAAGATGAACCTTTATTAATCCCCGGAGGGAAATTCGGGTGTCTTAGCAGCATCAACAACAGTACAGATAAATACAGTACAGTAAAAACTACTGCTACTGCTGCAGCCCCCTTCATCTCCCACTTCAAGACAGTGCCCCCCCTCCTCCTCCTCCTTCACCACCTTCAGCTCAACAACAGCCCCCCCACTGACATCAACACCTCCATCGACACCTATGGCTCCAGCTACGGCTCCAGCACTACCCCATAGACAACCCCCCTCTGCTCCACTACTCAGCCCTGCCCCCCCACCAACCCCCTCCACTGCCTCTGACACACAGCCCCCCTGCTCCAGTTTGTCCTTCACAACACTTCAGGTGAAGAACCAGCTCAAGAAGATGAATGTGAGGAAGGCTACGGGTCCAGATGGCATCAGCTCCAGGCTCCTGAGGTCCTGCGCAGACCAGCTGTGTGGGACTTTTGGACATCTATTTAACCTGAGCCTGAAGCTGAGGAAGGTACCACAACTGTGGAAGACATCCTGCGTGGTACCTGTGCCCAAGACCCCACACCCCAAGGACCCCAGCAGCTTCAGGCCGGTGGCATTAACATCCCACCTGATGAAGGCCCTGGAGCGCCTGGTCCTCCAACATCTCCGCCCTGTGGTGAGTCCATCCATGAAGAAGAAGAAGAAGAAGATAGTCCTTTATGTGTCCCGCTAGGGGAAATTCAATTTTTTCACTCTGTTAACTTATACACACACATGCACAAACGGTCCATATACATGCAACAATTGGAAGATGTCAGAGTGATGGGGCTGCTCCTGACAAGCGCCCCGAGCAGTTGGGGGTTTGGTGCCTTGCTCAGGGGCACCTCGGCAGTGCCCAAGAGGTAAACCAGCACCTCTCCAGCTACCAGTTCACACTCAGTTCTTGTCCATGTCGGGACTTGAACCGGTGACCCTCCGGTTCCCAAGCCAACTCCCTACAGACTAGCTACTGCCGACCCACTACAGTTTGCCTACCAACCTGGCATTGGGGTGGATGATGCCGTCATCTTCCTTGTGGACCGAGCTCTGTCTCACCTGGAGAAACCTGGGAGCACTGTGAGGATCATGTTCTTTGATTTCTCCAGTGCTTTCAACACCATCCAGCCGACACTTCTGGGGGACAAACTGGAGACTGCAGGGGTAGATCAACATCTTACATCCTGGATACTGGACTACCTCACAAACCGCCCACAGTTTGTGAGGACACAGGACTTCACCTTCAGACACGGTGGTCTGCAGTGTGGGGACCCCTCAGGGAACGGTTCTGACACGGTGGTCTGCAGTGTGGGGTTCCTCAGGGAACGGTTCTGACACGGTGGTCTGCAGTGGGGGTTCCTCAGGGAACGGTTCTGACACGGTGGTCTGCAGTGTGGGGTTCCTCAGGGAACGGTTCTGACACGGTGGTCTGCAGTGTGGGGACCCCTCAGGGAACGGTTCTGACACGGTGGTCTGCGTGTGGGGTTCCTCAGGGAACGGTTCTGACACGGTGGTCTGCAGTGTGGGGTTCCTCAGGGAACGGTTCTGACACGGTGGTCTGCAGTGGGGGGTTCCTCAGGGAACGGTTCTGGCTCCGTTCCTCTTCACGCTCTACACTGCAGACTTCACCTACAACTCACCAACCTGTCACCTGCAGAAGTTCTCTGATGACTCTGCTATCGTCGGCCTCATCACTGATGGGGACGACGCGGAGTACAGAGAACTTTCCCAGGACTTGGTGGACTGGTGCCTGCGGAACCACCTCCAGATCAACGCGGGCAACACTAAAGAGCTGGTGGTGGATTTCCAAACTCAAAACTCCCCCTCCAACACCGGTGAACATCCAGGGATCAGACATTGAGATGGTGACATCTTATAAATACCTGGGTGTTCACCTGAACAATAAACTGGACTGGACTACAAATTCCTCTGCACTCCATAAGAAAGGCCAGAGCAGACTGTATCTGCTCAGGAGACTGAGGTCTTTTGGAGTGCAGGGGACACTCCAGAAAACATTTTATGACACCGTGGTGGCATCAGCCATATTTTATGGAGTGGTTTGCTGGGGCAGCAGCATCACAGCTGCAGACAGGAAGAGGCTGGATAAGATTATCAAAAGGGCCAGCTCTGTCCTGGGATGCTCTCTGGACTCAGTGCAGGTGGTGGGAGAGAGGAGGATGACGGCTAAGCTGTCATCCATGATGGAGAAGGACTCCCACCCCATGAGAGACACCATCAGAGCTCTGGAGAGCTCCTTCAGTGACAGGCTGCTACACCCTAAGTGTACGAAGGAGCGTTACAGAAGGTCCTTCCTGCCTGCAGCTGTTAGGCTCCACAACCAGCACTGCTCCCAGTAAAACCACAATCACAGTCACAACCAGCACTGCTCCCAGTAGACCACATACACATCCACAACCAGCACTGCTCCCAGTAGACCACATACACATTCACAACCAGCACTGCTCCCAGTAGACCACATACACATTCACAACCAGTACTGCTCCCAGTAGACCACATACACATTCACAACCAGCACTGCTCCCAGTAGACCACAATCACAGTCACATTCACAACAAACTTATTTATTGATATAAAGGACATACTTCTGGCTTTACTTTTTCTATTATGTATATACTAATCTGTTTATTTTATTGTATTAATACTGTTTTTAAATCTATGCTTCTTGTCTTTATTGCACTATCCACTTTGCTGCTGTAATGTGTGAATTTCCCCACTGTGGGACCAATAAAGGAATATCTTATCTTATCTTATCTTATCTTATCTTAAAACATCTGGAGTAGCCTGTTGAACACATTGAAGGTCCTCAGCCTTCTCAGGAAGAATAGTTTGCTCTGTCCCTTCCTGTAGAGGCCTCAGAGTTGTTGGACCAGTCCAGTTTACTACTACTACTACTACTACTACTCCCTTCCTGTAGAGGCCTCGGAGTTGTTGGACCAGTCCAGTTTATTGTTCAAGTGAACTCCCAGGAACTTGTAGTTGTCCACCACCTCCACCTCCTCCCCACGGATGGTGATGGGAGTAGGGGAGCTCTTCCTCCTCCTCCAGAAATCCACCACCACTCATCAAGAGGATGCAGAGTGTGTGGAGCAGTAATCAGAGCAAAAGGAGGTACTTTGAAGAAACTACAATATCAGACATATTTTCAGTTGTTTCACACTTTTTTGTTAAGTACATATTTCCACATGTGTTAATTCATAGTTTTGATGCCTTCAGTGTGAATCTACAATTTTCATAGTCATGAAAAGAAAGAAAACTCTTTGAATGAGAAGGTGGGTCCAGACTTTTGGTCTTTACTGTATATATATAAATGCTTCTATTCTATTGTCTGTTGTCTATTCTATATGCTTCTGCTCCAGGTACATTCAGAACTCTCAGCCCTACCTGAACAACATGACTGCAGTGGGCTGCATGATGGCTTTGGCCGCTGTCTTTCCTCTGGGCATCGACGGGCTTCACGTCCACAGGAGGCAGTTCCCCATCGTCTGCCAGGTACACTTTGAATGCTTTGGTTTCAAACTCCCTGAATATCAGTTTAGTGTAGGAAACAACCCTGCAAGGATTATCAATGTTAAAATCATCACACATCAATGATACATTTTTTTTCATTTTATAGTTACAAAATTTTACTAAAATCGACTCAAATTTTATACAAAGGTGTCCAAATCCCCACATAAAGATGATTTGTGAAGACATTTCTTTACTAAAACTGTAAAGATTCTGAAGATGTCACTTGAGAGCTTAACTTTAGACAATATCAAATCAATATATCAATATCAATATCAACTCATATAGCACCTCAAAAACCAGCCAGTCGACCTAAGTGCTTTAGAAGAGACATTAGTGGCATTATTAATATTGAAAATGAGCATTAAAATACAAATCACACTCCATCCATCCACCTATTTTCTTCTGCTTATCCGGGTCACGGAGGCAGCAGACCTGGGGAACCCCAAGGCGTTACAAGGCCAGAAAAGATGTACAATCTCCCCAGCATGTTCTGGGTCTACCAGAGGGCCTCTTACCAGCTGGATGTGCCTGGAAAACTTCCAAAGGGAGGCATCCTGATGCCCGACCCACATCAGCCCCGAAGGAGCAGCTGCTCTACTTAAAGGTCCTTCCAGATGTCTGAGCTCCTCACCCCATCTCTAAGGCCAGTCCAGACACCCTATAAAGAAAGGTCATTTCAGCCACTCATCTCATTTCAGATTTCATTCTCTCGGCCGCGACCCAAAGCTCATGAGATGAGGGTTGGAACGTAGATGGACCGGTGAATTATGCATAACTGCAGATGTCGCACTGAACCACCTGTCCTGCTCCATTCTTCCCTTACTCATGAGCCTACCTGAGATACTTGAACTCCCTGGCTCAGGGGCAAAGACTCCCTCCCCACCCAGTGGATGTAATCCACCACTTTCTGGCAGA
The DNA here is from genome assembly GCA_947000775.1 of Pterois miles. Classification (NCBI taxonomy): domain Eukaryota; kingdom Metazoa; phylum Chordata; class Actinopteri; order Perciformes; family Scorpaenidae; genus Pterois; species Pterois miles. The sequence continues at coordinate 898,937 of CAMQGK010000166.1, read as the reverse complement.
GAACCATGGCCTCAGGCTTGGAGGTGCTGACTCTCATCCCAATCGCTTCACACCCAGCTGCAAACTGTCCCAGTGCTGCAGGTCACGGTTGGATGAAGCCAACAGAACCACCATTGTGTGGATGTATGAGACCTGGGGTTGGTGTGGGGGCAAAGAAGTTTTGAAAAGTACCATTGTGCTAGCTCATGTATTACTTTAAAAGCAAATAATGCAATATTAAAATCAATCCCATATTGAATAGCTAACCAGGAAGCTTGTGCCAGTGTGATGCTGGTGCCAGTTAAAACATTTTGCACCAGCTGCAGCAAGAGGACTGGCAACAGGTGCAAAGAGTTGCAGTAGTCCAGCCTTCAGGAAATGGATGCTTGTTGTCTTCCTGTTGCTGAGTGACAGAATGAGAAATAACAGCTTTTTACCACAGTGTTAACTTGCTTATCAAATTTCAAGTTTGAGTCAAAAATAGCCCAAAAGTTCCTGGCATGGTCCTTAAAGTTTGCTGTCAATGGGCCGAACTACAACACCTGAGGTTCTGGGGGGACCAAAGACATCCACTTTTGTCTTGCTGTCCTTCAGCTGGAGGGTGTTTTTGGCCACCTAAAGGATGGATGTGATGGATGCAGAATCACACGGAAGCAGTGAGAGGTAAATTTATGTGTCATCTGTAGGCAATGGAAGGAGCCAAAGATACATACAAATGTAAGATACATATAATATAAGTATAAGGAAAATAAGATAGGTCTAACAATTCAACCTTGAGTTACTCCACATCTGAAAGGGGCAATACAAGAAGACAGGCTGCCAATTTTAAAGGAGAAACTCCTGTCGGTTAAATAGGAGACAAACCACAAACTAGGGCAGTGTCCCTGACACCAACCTGCCTTTTTAAGTCAAGTCAACTTCATTTGTAAAGCCCATCACAAGTTTGTGTCAGGGGGCTTTACAGTCTGTACAGGATACGACACCCTCTGTCCTTTACAATGCAACCGTCTCATCGGTAAGGAAAAACTCCCCAACCAAAAAACCCTTTTAAGATAAGATATTCCCAAGATAAGATATTCCTTTATTAGTCCCACAATGGAGAAATTCACATTAACAGAGAAAAAGAATATAATGGAAGAAACCTCAGGAAGAGAAACAGATCGTCCTTCAGGATGGACGGACGTGTAGTAGGAGTTGCGTGATGTGTAATTATTAATAGTAATTGTGTGAGAAAGTGGATCCAAGAGAATGTCAGTCAGCTTCCCGGCATCACCAGACAGATGGAGCCAGAACAACACGACCTCCTCTCCACCATGAAACCTGGAGAGAGGACCAGGGCTCAGTTTTTAAAACAGATGTATGCCCTGCCAAGACATCCACCTAATCACACTGCTCCAGACGGGCCCACCAATTTCATTATAGCCTAGGCCAGGCGTGTCCAAAGTCCGGCCCGGGGGCCAATTGCGGCCCGTGTTCAAATTTCCACCGGCCCGCAGCCTCTGTCATAAAATTAATAATATGCGGCCGCCACAATATCAGTGAGCAAATGAGGATTTATGCAGTAGACTTCTCATCCATGGCTGAGAAGATTCAATTGCCCTTTCAGGATTTGGCAGCTATTGAACAGGAGATCAGGCTTTTTTCCTGTCCTTTCTCCGTGGACCTGCTGACGCAGTTCCCTTTGTCAACTTTTACCGCCAGCTGGATGAAGGCAAGAGATTCAAACACTAAGAAAATGCTGAGCAAGAACCTTGTGAGGACGAGATGATGTGACAGAACCACGGCTGTAGAGCCAGACCTGGTCTACTGACTGCAGTCCAGATCTCAGAGCCACCCTTCACATTAGTGCAGACAGGTTCTATGTTTAGTCTTCTGAGGTGAAAAAATTAAAAAATCTGAGCAAATTGTATTTTTTAAAATAATCAAATCCACAGTTGTGAATATACCCTGAGTCCTTTCAGTGCATGTACCATTTGTTCTTCTGTTTTTCAACTGATCAATCATCAGTGCTCAAATTGGGTCTTTAAACCCAACAAAGTAAATGTTGTGTTCATATTTATTGATAACTGTAACGTCTGGATCAGAGAGGGACTGATCCAGAACCAGATCCAGAAATCAGCAGGGTCAAAAAACACGAAGAGGCAGGCATGAGGAAAAACCGCTAGAGCTACCATCACAAAGGATCAAATACGAACACACACATTGTATACTGGAGGGGGAGTGGTCGAACGAGACAGGTGGACACGGTCAGGGGCGGGGCTACGATCACACACCAGTGGCCTGAAGGAAAGTAGGTCAGGGGGCGGGGACACACACCAGGACAGGAAGTGCAGTGATCTAAAACGAGAGGGAGGATAGTGACGACAAAATAAAACAGGAAATGGAATTAATAAAATGGAGACAAGACAAAAATAAAACATGACGTAGGATCTGGATGACCTGACAGATAACAAACATTAGTCTCTTAAGAAACAAATATACAAATACTCAACATTAAATATTAAAATCAAAGTCAAGTGGAGAGGAGGTTGTGTTGCTCTGGCTTTATCTATCTGGTGTGGAGAGGAGGTTGCGTTGCTCTGGGTCTATCTGGTGTAGAGAGGAGGTTGTGTTGCTCTGGCTCTATCTATCTGGTGTGGAGAGGAGGTTGCGTTGCTCTGGGTCTATCTGGTGTAGAGAGGAGGTTGCGTTGCTCTGGCTCTATCTGGTGTGGAGAGGAGGTTGTGTTGCTCTGGCTCTATCTGGTGTAGAGAGGAGGTTGTGTTGTTCTGGCTCTATCTGGTGTAGAAAGGAGGTTGTGTCGGTCTGGCTCTATCTATCTGGTGTAGAGAGGAGGTTGTGTTGCTCTGGCTCTATCTGGTGTAGAGAGGAGGTTGTGTTGTTCTGGCTCTATCTGGTGTGGAGAGGAGGCTGTGTTGTTCTGGCTCTATATATCTGGTGTAGAGAGGAGGTTGTGTTGCTCTGGCTCTATCTATCTGGTGTAGAGAGGAGGTTGTGTTACTCTGGCTCTATCTGGTGTAGAGAGGAGGTTGTGTTACTCTGGCTCTATCTGGTGTAGAGAGGAGGTTGTGTTGCTCTGGCTCTATCTGGTGTAGAGAGGAGGTTGTGTTGTTCTGGCTCTATCTGGTGTAGAGAGGAGGTTGTGTTGCTCTGGCTCTATCTGGTGTGGAGAGGAGATTGTGTTATTCTGGCTCTATCTGGTGTAGAGAGGAGGTTGTGTTGCTCTGGCTCTATCTGGTGTGGAGAGGAGGTTGTGTTGTTCTGGCTCTATCTGGTGTAGAGAGAAGGTTGTGTTGCTCTGGCTCTATCTGGTGTAGAGAGGAGGTTGTGTTACTCTGGCTCTATCTGGTGTGGAGAGAAGGTTGTGTTGCTCCGGCTCTATCTGGTGTAGAGAGGAGGTTGTGTTGTTCTGGCTCTATCTGGTGTGGAGAGGAGGTTGTGTTGGTCTGGCTCTATCTGGTGTAGAGAGGAGGTTGTGTTGCTCTGGCTCTATCTTCTGGTGTAGAGAGGAGGTTGTGTTGTTCTGGCTCTATCTGGTGTAGAGAGGAGGTTGTGTTGTTCTGGCTCTATCTATCTGGTGTGGAGAGGAGGTTGTGTTGCTCTGGCTCTATCTGGTGTGGAGAGGAGGTTGTGTTGTTCTGGCTCTATCTTTTTTTTTTTTTATTAAAAGTTGTTTTTTCTTATTGGTGTAGAGAGGAGGTTGTGTTCTGGCTCTATCTGGTGTGGAGAGGAGGTTGTGTTGCTCTGGCTCTATCTGGTGTAGAGAGGAGGTTGTGTTGCTCTGGCTCTATCTGGTGTAGAGAGGAGGTTGTGTTGTTCTGGCTCTATCTGGTGTAGAGAGGAGGTTGTGTTGTTCTGGCTCTATCTGGTGTAGAGAGGAGGTTGTGTTTTCTGGCTCTATCTGGTGTGGAGAGGAGGTTGTGTTGTTCTGGCTCTATCTGGTGTAGAGAGGAGGTTGTGTTGTTCTGTCTCTATCTGGTGTAGAGAGGAGGTTGTGTTGTTCTGTCTCTATCTGGTGTAGAGAGGAGGTTGTGTTGTTCTGGCTCTATCTGGTGTAGAGAGGAGGTTGTGTTGTTCTGGCTCTATCTATCTGGTGTAGAGAGGAGGTTGTGTTGTTCTGGCTCTATCTGGTGTGGAGAGGAGGTTGTGTTGTTCTGGCTCTATCTGGTGTAGAGAGGAGGTTGTGTTGTTCTGTCTCTATCTGGTGTAGAGAGGAGGTTGTGTTGCTCCGGCTCTATCTGGTGTAGAGAGGAGGTTGTGTTGCTCTGGCTCTATCTGGTGTAGAGAGGAGGTTGTGTTGCTCTGGCTCTATCTGGTGTGGAGAGGAGGTTGTGTTACTAGGTCTGTTGGTGATGTGGGGAAGCTGCTTGACATTCGATCCATCTTCTCACATGTGTTCACATTATGTATATTAATTTTTGTCACATGGATTGTCGAGGTTGTATTTTCATCTTGTTGTTACTCTCTACACACAACATCAATTACACGCCTGTCCATCCTGCCCATTTTATTCTTTTTGTCCCTGGTAAAAGGGTTTTTTTGGTTGGGGAGTTTTTCCTTATCGATGAGAGGGCCACATTGTAAAGGACAGAGGGTGTCGTATCCTGTACAGACTACAACGCCCCCTGAGGCTAATTTGTGATTTGTGATTTTGGGCTATACGAATAAAAATCACACGACTTGACTCTAAATCCTGAGTGATAATTCTCAAATAAATGACTGTTATGTAGAAAGCCCCACAGCTGACCGGTGACTGCTTTCTCAGGGATCTTAGAGAGAAAGGGAAGGTTACATATAGGTCTGTAGTTGGCTAAGACCTCTGGATCAAGGCCTTATTAGGAGAGGTTTCATTCTAGTCTAAATATACGTATGTATATCAGGTTTTACAGCTGTTTCTAAGGTGCAGAAGTTTGAGGATAAATCAGTAGCAGTTGAAGAAAGAGGCTTAAAGGAAAGGAGCTTAAGGAAGCCCATGAAGCCACTACGATTTGTCTCTATTAATGATGAGTAATAGGCTACCCTGGCATCTCGGAGAGCCTTCCTATATGTTTTATCTCAACACACTAACTGAGATCCTTCTTGGTTGGTTTAACACCATATCCTCTCCAGTTGTCACAATGCTGCTTTAATTTACAGGTTTGAAGATTATAACATTGAGATGACTTCCTTTGTGTTATTGTCTTCATTTTTGGAGGGGCAACAGAGGCAATGGTGATTCTCAGTGAGCCTGTAGCACTATCGACAAGATGATCAATGTGGTTGGGACTAAAGTTAGCATAGGAGTCCTGTTATATTGAGGTATGGCATTGACTTTAATGTTGATGGAATCACCTCCTTAACTTTAGCTACAGCACTACTAGATGGACATCTACAGACTTAATTAAATTAAATTATTCTCAGTGTCATTCTCCAGAAAGGAGATCAGAGCCAAAGCAAATCTCATCCAAACAGTTCATAAAATTTAAGGTTTTCGGTTTGATTTGGTACATTTATCTCTCCAAGATGACGCCGCATGAGTGTTACAGCAGCTCCGATCCCTTTTACGGGTTTTTGTACTTACGTCAGAGGAGTATGTGCTCCTGTGGATGCACCAATGCTGAAGATGGTTTTACTTTCCTTACTCTTTCTTTTACTTTGTAATTCTGCTTTGGGTGACCCATTCAGTCACAGCTCTATTGTTTACACTCGGGATCGGCTGTTGGCGCTCAACGTTCCCAGGATACTCCCGGATGAGAGACCGAGTATCCCCGCAGAGATTAGGAGGAGGAAGCAGGGCTACAGAGCTGGAGAAGAAAAGGAGGTATAAGGCCTGCATACCTTCTGTCATCATGGGGACTCGCTCCCCAACAAAATGACCGAGCTAACGGCGCTAACCAGACTACAGAGGGAGTACCGGGAGATGAGCATCATGTGTTTTACGGAGACCTGGCTGAATGAACTCCCTCCAGACTCGGAGGTGGCACTGGACGGCTTTCAGCTGCTTCGGGCGGACAGGAGAGCAGCTGAGAGCGGTAAGAGGAAGGGAGGAGGACTAGTGATCAACAGGTGGTGTTTGTGTGAAGGAGCAGCGCTGCACAAGAGACACTGAGCTGCTAGCAGTTAGCATTCGGCCATATTACCTGCCGAGGGAAATTTCACACATTATCGCGGTAACTGTGTATATTCCCCCGTCGGCTGACGCTACGGCGGCATGCGAGCTTCTTCACACCTCCATGTGAAAGCTGCAGACGTTGCAGCTCCAGGCTCTCCTCCTCACCTCCGGTGACTTCAATCATGCCTCCCTGTCCGCTACTCTTCCCTCCTTCACCCAGTATGTGAACTGTTACACCAGGGACAATAAAACTCTGGACCTGCTGTATGCAAACACCAAAGATGCATACAGCTCATCACCCCTCCACCTGCCTGGTCGCTCTGATCACAACCTGGTCTACTTGTGCCCTGTTTACATACCTTTGGTT
>CAMQGK010000166.1:885000-887500 GCA_947000775.1 Pterois miles | reverse complement strand
AGGACAAGAGGAAGGTAAATGTGGGAGGGAAGCCAAGCCAGGGGGCCTCTACGTAATAATCATCCCCTTCAAGGGCAGGCGCCCCGGCTGGAGACGATGGATTCCCGACCATGTGTTCCTCCCTGCCCAGCGTCTGTAGCTGGTCCACAGTGGGCCAGTCGCCTCAGTTCGTCCTACATGGTGTCGTATCTACGTATGATGCCGCCTGGCCAGTGAAGTCCTCCAGCTGGTCTCCCCTAGTTCTCCATCCTCCACCCCACCTCCCTCGCCTGTCTCCTGGATGTACCGTCACCCATTTTGAACCTCATCAGCTGATTAAAGAGACATTAGCGATAAAAGATATTCCTTTATTAATCCCACAGCAGGGAAATTTGCAGCGTACAGCAGCAAAGTGGATAGAGCAGAAACAAGAAGCTACACAAAAGTAGACAGACATAAAATATGACAATTTAAATACAAGGAATATAAAAATAACAACAATGTAAACAATGGAAAATATAAAATAGGAACAATAAATCCAGTATTGACAGTAAACAGACTAATATCAGAATATCCTAAAATGACAGCGAAACTTAGAAACAACACGTTGGAAAACTGAATCAAACATTATGTTTTGAACAAAAACAAAAATGCCTCTTTAGGTTTTGACAGTAAAACCAGTTTGTTAAGTTAAGGGAAAAGATTGTGTTTTGGCTTAAAATAAGTATAACTCAAAAGTGAAAGTGAAAATTAAGAAAACAAAATGTTGGTTTTACACAGGATGTGGACCCCAGTGTCATAGTGGTCCTTTATTTTGTGTCCCATCGCCCCGACCTCCACCCCGGGTGGAGTTTCATGTCTTTATGCCACCTCACCTGACCTCCACCTGTGCTGCTGTCAGGACTACAGACGGTGTCATCTTCTTTCTTTCAAGGGCTAGTAGGTTCAGAAGGCTGTTAGGCTGAAGGCTGATGTCCTTTCACGGGACACACCTGTTAGACCGTCTCATTGACTGCATGGGAGACAGCCTAAACCGGCTCAGGTGAGGTCGGCCAACTCAAACACCTGGTTGAGAATAGGGGACAATTTTACCTCTGGTTGAAAAAAGTCAACCATCTATTGGATTGTGACAGGAATCCTCCTCCACCGACCTCCCACTCCTTACATGAAGAATACACTGTCTTTGGTACTAAACATTAGCAGTGGATGTAAATCGTTTATTGGGTATATAATATAACGTGAGGCGTACTAGAGACACTCAGCAGGTATTTCCACTGTTAGTCCTCCATGGAGCTCCTGGCCATTGCACTGCTTCCTAATGAGGGCGAGCATGCTCCGAGAATGGATCAGCTTCTGTACAAATACCAATAATCAGTCCAGCAGCATACCCAGAAAGCTTTGATCGTCTGCACTTTAATCAATAATCACTTCATAGTGTTGAACCTATTGCCACTAAATCTTTCTGTGAGGTGAAGAGATAAGGAAGGCTCTTATTTACTGACCGAGTCAGTGTGTTTTCGTCAGCTTGGCCTCGTTGTCTCTTTTCATGGCCCAGTGCCAGTTAGTGATGGATCCTCGTTTTCTCATCCAGCTTAGGCTAGTCTGTTTATGGCTTGATAAATCCCTCCCTCACAAAGTCATACAGGGAGGCTTTGTGCTTGAACGTGATCCCTCGCCATGCCGCCGGAGTGACCATCACCTCCCTGTTTCCCAGCAGCACCTGGAGCCATGGAAACTCTACGCTACTGTTGGCCTTCTGCTCGGCATCGACATCCTGTCTCTTATGATCTGGCAGCTTGTGGATCCTTTACATATCACAATAGAGGTATGATCAATCCATTTATTTTGTTATCAATTCATAACTGGGCAAAAAACATCTCAGACTCCTCCATAAACCCGTGGCAGCAGATAGGAAGGTCTAGACTTTGGTGTGTCTAACAACTATATGGAAGCTAATGGCTGCCAGTATTAAAATAAAATCACGTCATCAAAGTGAAATGTCAGTTTTCATTTATGTGTGCACCATGTTTGATTAAGAAATATGTAAAACTGTGTTTGAAAATATACATAATTACTACCAAAACAAAAATAAGAAATCTTGACAAATGGTTTTCAGTGTATTCTCACCGATAACACAACCATAATAATAATAACAATAATAAGACAGCTGAATGAGGAATGGACTTTTCATTATCATTTTCAACACTGACATCTGAATCATATCCTAATTTTAGGACATTTCCAATGAAAATTTCCACAGCAGCAGGATTCTGTCAGCTGACTTCTGAGTGTGTCTGATGAAGTCAAGTTTACGACGCTTCATCATAAACTGAATGCTGCTTAAATTTAATACAAAATAAGAGTAGTGCTTTTCTCGTGGCTCCTCCACCATGTCCTGGCTGCTCGGCTTTCTCCGTCAGGCTGCAGGATAGGGAATAGTTACCGTGGCAACCAGTGACAACTGACTTCAGCACACGTTAGCTGTGTTAGAAAGGTTAATCATCCGAACAACAACAGTAAA
>CAMQGK010000166.1:782500-880000 GCA_947000775.1 Pterois miles | reverse complement strand
AGAGCAGCTTCTGCAGTGGGTCTAATATGCACTGATATTTAGTTTTCAACAGATTGTTTGGCTCTCACAGAATTACATTTAAAATATGTGGTGTTCATGGCTCTCAGCCCAAAAGCTTCCTGACCCTGGTCTAGAGTAACCAAACAGCTGCTGGATCACTGGAGGCAAAAACTGACAGGACATGAATGTCTGATTTTCAAGTCTTTTGATGGTGGCACAGTGTCTTCAGACAGAGAGGATCCATACTCTGGATTACAAAGACTGCAGTGGAGCTCTGATGGAGCCGGTACATCCTGCCTCCCTGGAGGAGGCCTCAGGAAAAACCCTCTACTAATAATGGTTAAAGGTCGGAACAGAAACAAGCTGACTGATGTTCCACTGAGGACTTACCAGGGTCTGGACGCCAGAGAAAGACCCTCGTGGAGGTCAAACCTCCACTCCCTAAGACAGCGTTTTTCAACTGGGGTGCCCCAGGGTGGCGTGAGGTATTGTAAGGGGTGATTTCCTTAATTGGTCTAAAAAAAAATCAAAATCATGCCATTGTTAAGTGACTGTCCTTTAAAAGTAATGTGTTTTCCTCCGTGTCACTAGGTGGCAGCAGTTAGCTAATTTGCTTTAATACTCTGAGACAAGAGGGGTGACGTAGCTGTAGTGATGGAGAGGTTTTTAAAAAGGAATCGTCCAAACTCTGGACAGGGACCAGGACAAAATTCAGACCCCGATGAAGGGTCTATTATGGGAGGGAGTATAATTGAATATAATTAATAAATAATTATAATTAATATGATTGAATGAATCATAAAACAATAATAAAATACAACAAATACAAATACTGAACATTCATGGATCAAACAAACTAAAGATGACCAGATCAATTCAGTGACTGATATCTCTCTGACTGGATTTAATACTGGTCTATCAACTAAATTTAGTTTTGGTATTAATGTACCATTCAAACAACAAAGAGTTTAAGAAGCAGCAGGAAGACTGAGGATCAGTTTCAGGTTCTAAACTTAGACCTGGTCTAATTCAGGTTCAGAGTCTGTGGATGGATTCCCTAATTCTTCCTGTGTCTGATATTAATGGTAAAGTCTGTAACTGAGTTATTAGTTGACTATGAATTGGTTCATCAGTCTAGTCATCAGACTCTTTCTCCTCTGAGGATACACCTATCCATCAGCCTCTCTGAGTAGATGGTAGATGGAGGTTGTGCTGTCTGGAGCAGAGCGGCAGCAGCTTCTGTCTGGACCAGTCTGGATCTTCTGGATCCAACGGTGCGACCCGGATTGAGTCGTTGACAGATATAATGACCTGATCAGCATCAGAGAAGGTTCTGGTCTACAACCAGCAGCTACTTTAACTTCTTTGGTTGAATTCATGTCACCAGCTTCCTGCCACTAGAACATGTTAGTGGAGCATCAATAAAGCATTAATAAAGCTTCATCTTATCTTATCTTATCTTACACATCAGCTCATGTCCACTGTAATGTCAGAACCAGATTGTTCTGCCTCCATCATGTGTCTGTGTTTCACCACTTCTCTGCCAGAGAAAGACCAGGTCTCTGACCTCAGAAACCTTCATCTGGTCAGGACCAGACTGGGTTGCATGAAAAAAAAAAAGTCAAGACGTACTTTTCAGCACTTCCTGCTTTCATTTCAAAATAAAACCCCTCAAACATTTTTTCTGTGGGAAAAAAATCAAGGCTTTTATTCTGAAATATGTGCAGCACAGTGTAGAACATGTAGTGACTTGCAGGGCTCCATGAATGAATATAGTTCATAATTTTAATTGTGGATTATTACTATTATTTACAAATAAACACATATTTCTTGACCTTTGTCTAAAATAAATGTAAATGACATTCATAATGAAATGATATGTTCATTATGAGGGTCAATTTCTGTGTAGAAAAAACAGCAGCAGCTGAAACGCAGCTGAAACGCTGCTGGTGTGAACAATGGCTGCGTGAGTCGTGACCGTGTGGTAACACAGCCACCGCGCACTCGCCAGGCGTGCGGTCTGTTTCAGGGTTCTCTTTGGGGCTTTGGTAGAGATGACTGAGGTGTTAGTGATGGGGGGATTGGAACTGCACGATCAATCCCTGGTTAAACAGAAGGGGGAAGAACCACATGTGAGTGCTGCTTTAGTTTTAGTTTATATTGTCAAAAGCAAAGATTTGCTAGACATGTGGAAGCTCCATCATCCAGATGCTAAACAATATACCTGGATTAAGGTCATGTCAAATAGGGTTAGTGCACACAGCTAGACCACCTCTACATCTGGAAACCTGACAGTAACAAGCTGGTTAAAGTTAGCATAGTACCATCTGATCACCATCTGGCACTGGCTCACCTCTCCATTGCATCAGGCCATCTATCTCCTGACTTAAATTAATACCAAGCTCCTTCAAGACGCCTCTTTTTGCTCAAGTTCTGAGAAATTTTGGAGTAGAAGAGGAGAATGAATCCTTAGGTTAGTGGTGGGATAGTGGTAATGGCCATAACAGGCAACTGCACCAGCAATACTCTGCTATCTCTACAGCCAAAGTTAAGAGGGTGCTGGAAGGACTAGAGAAGGCCACAACAGAGTAGAAATGCACCGTAATCTATCAGTACTACAGTATATAGAGATCTTGGGGCATGTCTCCAAGAGCAGGCAAAAGGGGCTCTTTTGAGGTTGAGCTATTCCATGCTGTGGGAAACGGATGCTGCCAGGAACCACTGTGATGGGTGAAATGTGGGAGGGTGCTGCTAAATTTTATGGGGATTTATTTTCTGTCAAACTGTGTGACAGTGTGTGTGCTGGAACCTTTCTCCAGGACCTAACAAGACTGCCTGAGTCCCAAAAGACTAGGATGGATTCACCCATCACGTCACAGGAACTGAGTGAGGCGGTCTCTTAGAAGGCCCCTGGGAGGGCCCCAGGAGTGGACTGCCTCTTGGTACAGATTTATTTGAAGTTCTTTGTGAATGTGAAGCAGCAGGGGAGCTACCACTGAGTTTGTCAAGCGGTTTTGGCTCTTCTGCTGAGGAAAGAGGATCTGAGTGACTTGAGGAAAGAAAGAAAGAAAGAAAGAAAGAAAGAAAGAAAGAAAGAAAGAAAGATATTCCTTTATTAGTCCCACAGTGGGGAAATTCAGTTTTACACTCTGTTGTTCACACAGTACAAATACATGTCAATGGAGAGATGTCAGAGTGAGGGGGCTGCTCCTGACAAGCGCCCAGAGCAGTTGGGGGTTTGGTGCCTTGCTCAGGGGCACCTCGGCAGAGAACCGGAAACCTCAAGCATTGCTCTGTGTGGATTTCAAAACTTATTCGGGGCGCCTTGCCAACAGAGTCAAGAACTGCTTGGAATCAATTATACACAAGGACCAAACATACTGTGTACCAGGTTGCTCAGTGTTGGATAATCTCCACTTGATAAGCAACATGTTGGACTTGGCTTGACTGTCAAATGTAAACTTTGGGCTGCTAGCCCTTGATCAAGAGAAGGCGTTGATCACGGGTACCTGTTGAAAACATTGTCTGCTTTCAGATTTGGGGGAAAGTTTATCACAGTGGTGAAAGTGCTGTATGCTGGGGCCTCATATGTAGTTATGGTAGGGGAGGCTGTGCCTGAGGGCCTATAGAGGAGGGGCAGGGTGTAAGGCAGCGATGGCCTGTCTCTGGGCAGCTGTGCACTCTGGCCATTGAGCCTTTGCTAGTGATGATGCACAAGAGGATGCAAGGGTTGAGAGTGGTAGAGCTCGGGTTCCCCTCTCCTGTCATGGTTTCCTCCTATACGGATGGCATTTTGGTCCTAGTATAAGATAAGATAAGATAAGATATTCCTTTATGTATGTGTATCTAAGAACAAGAAAGCCTTTCACTGCGGCTGAGTTCAACTAATCCCAAAGTCTTCTGCTCTGCAGGACAATTTAAAACACAAGAGAGGTACAGTATCTCCTTCTGGTCGGAAACATCATTCTCTTTCCAGGCACACACACACACACACACACACACACACACACACACACATAAAGTGGCTTTTTACTCCAGTGTGGTTAAGTTTGTGATTTTCATTCCCGTTTGGGGATTTTAATTCTCTGTAAATGATCCGTTATGCACCGATTTAAGCTTAAACTGAGTGAAATTAGTACGGGGAAACAGTGGTGTGTGTGCTGCTGTTTCCTGTCTTCCTCCTGCTTCGGCCTGTCATTCTCTATCATAATAATCTATAATGTAAAGATCAGTTTGATCCCAGCTGTTGTTTAGCTCCTGGATTTATTTAGATCTTGTATAAGCTTTGGATTTTAAAAAAGTGCCTTCCTGCTCACTTTGGAGTAGGAAATACTGCATTATTTATCAGGGACTATTTCAGCGGGAGAAATTAGTCCAAATCTTGCTGCTTTGATTATCCAGAGACTCTGAGAGATGCTGCTGTCATTTCTCAGTTTTGTGAGCACCCCTAACTAAATGTTAAGGACTTCAGAGAAATAGCACTGAAACATGTGTATAGCTAGATACCACTAGAAGGAAGTGAAACGAGTGTTACTTTGGTGAACCAACCAGAGCTTGACATTTGACATTTGGGTGCAAGTCCACCACAGACATGACTGAAAGTGAAAGTATTGGTCATGTTTTGACATGGTAACAATCATTATGAGGTATTTGGATTCCAGTGACTCTAAGTCAAAACTTGCCTGACTTGGGACTTAACTTAGACTTGATTCAACTGCCTTGAGAATTGACTTACTTACTTACACAAGACACCAGAGATTTGTCTCAGATGACTTGAGACGTAACCGGATGTCTTCTTGACTGAATCAAGACTTGACCAACTCAGATTTGTTGTCTTGACTGACAAAATATTGCTGACTGGAGACTTGACTTGGACTTGTCTTAACTGAGTCAAGACTTGACTTGGATGTGTTTTGACTGATTGTGAGGGATAACTTGGGCTAAAAATCTGGACGGGGGTGACCAGGAGGACTGGGATGGTTCATCCTGAGTGAAGGACTTGTGTGCTAGTCATGGATTGGCCAGAACAAACAGCATGTTTGAGCACAGGGTGATTCAGACGTGGTACCAGAACACTTTAGGACAACGACTGATAATCAGCTTTGTGGTCGTATCATTAGATCTGAAGCCGTATGTCTTGGGCACTCACAGAGTTTGAGCAGATGTCGAGTGAAATTTGGCAGGTAGAGAGAGCCGAACAGACCATGTAAACCTGTTTAAACATGTGGATGAAGTGGGAACATCTGGCTGCCCTGTCACTGAGGTCTTTACCTCCCACCTCTGGTTGGGGATGTGGAATCTGAGTGGGCCATGTTCAAAGCCTCCACTGTGCCCGGAGGACCAGGAGGAGCACTGCCAGCCCTAAAAATGACCTCCAGCAGGATAATTGTGTGCATGTTTCTGACCAAACTGTCAGAAACAGACTCCATGAGGGTGTCATGAGGGCCCTACGTCCTCTAGTGGGACCTGTGATCACAGCCCAGCACCGTGCAGCTCCATTGGCATTCGCCAGAGAACACCAGGATTGACTGGTCCACCACTGGTGCCCCTTTTTCTTCATAGATGACAGCAGGTTCACACTGAGCCCCTGTGAGAGGCGTGAAAGAGTCTGAAGACACCGTGGTGAACGTAATGCTGCCTGTAACATCATCCAGCAGGACCGGTTTGGTGGTGGGTCGCGGTACGAAGAGTCAAACAGGCACATTGAGATGAATAAATCATTTTAATATGGTGTAAAGTCATATATACATTAAACACCTCCATGTGGAATAATGCCATGTTGTAATTGAATTATCTCATTTTATGTATCTCAGCACTGAAACCACAGCTGTACAGAAAATGTGCGTTTGGGCCCATAAAATACTTCAAAGATGTTATTAAAACACATTATTTACTGATTATTTTCTGTGTCCAGATGGGTAATAACACATAAAACCACATTTTCATGCTGGGACTTTAAAATATAGTTTCAAACACAAGTTACAAACAAAGAATACGTTGCTTTAAGAGCTGACCATTTCAGTAACTTGACTTGACAACACCCTGCACATCTCAGCCATGCTTTAACCTCTTAGGACCTGGCGTACACATGCGATGACATCACATTTTGGGTCATATGAACATAATACTTAATTTTATTTAACTGGGGTCTTGTGTACACGTACGAGGATACGTACACTACCATCTAGTAGTCCTGCAACTGTTTGCAGCACTTCAAATGAGCCATACTGTTGCTATGACTGTCCAAAAGGGGAAAACATTTTCATTTTGTTAAATTGTACTGTGATGTTCCAAAATGTTTTAAAAAAAACATGTTTGCAAGTGTTATTAATAAATGCCAAAGCAGTCAGGAAAAACACTGCTGTGTTCAGAGTGGACATATAGAGGTTTGCACTATTACACAATGGTGACTTTATTGTGTTTTATGGAAATTCAGAACGAGTGTCCACATATGTGGACATCATTTTTCTCTAAAACTACATTATGTCAAAAGATGATGCTTAGTTTTTATACTTATCAGGTTCCAATAAGCCCAAATAGCAAAGAGACATCAAAAATGCATATCAAAAAAAAGCTCGGGTCTTAAGAGGTTAAATATTTTTTTAGTCTTTTATCGTGAATTATCGAGCTAGTCTCACTGAAAAAGCTCCGATTGGTTGAGTCATTTCTCCAGCCAGGGAGCACAGCATCAGGTCCACTTAAATCTCTGAGACTAAGAGGTCGGAGACCAGGCCAGGAATGGTGGACAAACACGGGCCCACGTTACACTGCAGCAGAACTGTCTTTGCTCAGCCCAGTGCCACCGCGCCTGGACCTGGACCTGGACCTGGACCTGGACCTGGACCTGGACCTGGATGGGCAGCAGTGTGTGGAGGACTTGTGTGGGCAGAGGGCAGGACTGTGTTTGTGTGTCACTGAGTGACAGTGATGACATAGCAGAGAAAACACTGTGCTGCTGCTGTGGGATTTTTCAGCTTTTGCACTGAGATGTCTGACTATTGATCAATATGTATTGATTTCCAGCCTCACCTGCACCTCCCTCATGTTTCATTGATGTTCTCTCTTCCTCTGTTCCTCGCTCTCGCTCACGTTCTTTCCTAATTCAAAGTACAGTAACCTTAGTTGTCTGATTTCTGTTAGCTGTTGTAAAGTGAGATATGTTTGGTTTATGAATTTGGGAGGGAACATATTCCAGTAAATATAACATACTAGTAACAAAAACTAGAAATAAAGATGATGGATGATGGATGTATGCCAGTGCAAGCCTTATCTGCAACAGTAAACGCTCCGGCGGAGTGAAGTGGGAGTGAGGGAGGTGGTGTAGTTTAGGCGGGAGGGAGGTGGACGGTCCAACGGACACCATGCAGGGTATTCCCATAACAGCGGTTGATGGTCTGGTTTAGACGAGTGGGACAGGCAGGTAATAAATTACATGGATTAGGACGGGTTGACTCTCCACTGCAGCGTCACCATTCGGTTCAGTACGACGGTGATGATCTGGCCAAACTCCCGAGGTCAAAAAGAGACCGTTAAGATCTCAGAGTCCGGTGTGGACTCTTGCTCCTCTGTACACTGTATACAACAACGTGCAAGGTGCAATAACATTTCCAGCAAGTATAATCCACATCAGACAAAGGGACTGCTCAGAATAGGTAATAATATAATAACTCAGAGCACTGGGTCTCCAGCAGAGCCACACCCCATAACTTCAGTCAGAAGGTCTTTCCTAAACCTAGCTTTGGTGGTTTTGTAGCTTAATCCTAAAGTGACACCAAAGACGTGACGACGCGCTGGTTTGTGACGAGGTGGGGTGAGAATGTGTTGCGTATGAATGCATACCCAACAGAAACACTAGATGGCAGCATTATTCAGCTGCTGGAGCTTTAACACTTCAGCAGAGTTTTAAAGGAAAAGTGTTTTATCAGAACGTGGCTCTTATTTTGGGCCGTCATCTCTCCTCTCTGGAGGAAATATGAAGGGAAGGGCTGAAGCTCTTATCATGGCTGCACCTCAGATACTTCTCATTTCACTCTAATACTATACCGTCAGTATATCAGTGTATCAGTATATCAGTATTTCTTTACTTATTTTGGTCTGCAGTGGCTCCATAACCTGCTGTGCCTTTTTGATTTGCAAGATCATGGTGACCTGACAAGGATGCAACTAAGATGCTGTCTGTGTGCACTGTTTTCCTCAGGTGCTGTGTATGATAACGGCTCCGGTCACCATGATCCTGTCCTCTCAGCAGGACGCCTCCTTCGCCTTTGCCTCCTTGGCCATAGTCTTCTCGGTCTACATCACCCTGGTGGTTCTGTTCATTCCCAAGGTAAAAGCAGTCCTTCTCTCATCGTCTCCTCCCTGCAGCTTAAGGATCAGACTATACTGTATGTCTTCAGGTCTCAGTCTTTCAACCACATGTTGACCCTGGTTGCAGTGATGTGCTCCCATTCAGCTACACCATTTTAATTAGTGAACTGCTTCAGTGCTCAGTATATCAAGGCCACAATTGTGAATATGGTTTTTGTAAAAATAAAAAAAACATTCATCAAATATTCAATTGAAATAAAAGGAATCACCAGCGGTTTAATAATTGGTTAATTGTGTAAATCATATTTTAATTTTAAAAAAGTAGATGTTTGTTGGTAGTCTCGGTCTTTGAGACCTAAAATGGTGGAGGGGTTGCAGAGTTGGAGATCAGCTGAGAGTGAAGAAGAGAAATCGTAAACCTTCCACTCCAGAGATCCTCACAGAGAGCGTGAGGTCGACGGACGGACTGAGACTGAGGTACAGGATGGTACAAATACTATAATTATCATACATGCAGGAAGAGGGGCAGTTCAGTAAAACTGCTGATGGACCCAGATCAGCCTGGTCTGGTTGGACTCGGTGGGGCCAAAATTATTAGACAAGTATTCCAATAAAAAACACCTGGGCCCACATCTATATACACGTAGAATATACACATCTGTATACACATCTATATACACATCTATATACACATAGAATATACACATCTGTATACACATCTATATACACATCTATATACACATAGAATATACACATCTGTATACACATCTATATACACATCTATATATACGTAAATATACACATCTATATACACACATATACACGTAGAATATACACATCTGTATACACATCTATATACACATCTATATACACGTAGAATATACACATCTGTATACACATCTATATACACATCTATATACACGTAGAATATACACATCTGTATACACATCTATATACACATCTATATACACGACAATAACCATCATAACACATCATAACCGACAAACACATCTAACACATCATAACACATCAAACACTAATAACACACATATACACATCATATACACATCTATATACACATCTATATACACGTACAATATACACATCTATATACACATCTATATACACATCTATATACACATAGAATATACACATCTATATACACATCTATATACACATCTATATACACATCTATATACACGTACAATATACACATCTATATACACATCTATATACACGTAGAATATACACATCTGTATACACATCTATATACACATCTATATACACATCTATATACACATCTATATACACGTAGAATATACACATCTGTATACACATCTATATACACATCTATATACACATCTATATACACGTACAATATACACATCTATATACACATCTATATACACGTAAATATACACATCTAACACATCTATATACACATCTATATACACATCTATATACACATCTATATACACGAAAAACACATCTTATACACATCATAACACATCTATAACACATCTATATACACATCATATACACATCATATACACATAGAATATACACATCTTATACACATCTATATACATATCATATACACGAGAATAACACATCTAACACATCATAACACATCTATATACACATAAATAACACATCTTATACACATCATAACACATCATATACACAAAAAACACACAACCACAAACACACAAAAAAACCAGATATACACATCTTATACACATCTATATACACATCTATATACACGTAAATATACACATCTTATACACATCTATATACACATCTATATACACAAAAATACACATCTATATACACGACAATAACACATCTATATACACATCTATATACACACAATAACACATCTATATACACATCTATATACACATCTATATACACGTAAATATACACATCTATATACACATCTATATACACGTACAATATACACATCTATATACACATCTATATACACATCTATATACACGTAGAATATACACGTAGAATATACACATCTATATACACATCTATATACACGTAGAATATACACATCTATATACACATCTATATACACGTAGAATATACACATCTGTATACACATCTATATACACATCTATATACACATCTATATACACGTAGAATATACACATCTATATACACATCTATATACACGTAGATATACACATCTTATACACATTATATACACATCTATATACACATCTATATACACGTAGAATATACACATCTATATACACATCTATAACACATAGAATATACACATCTATATACACGTACAATATACACATCTATATACACGTACAATATACACATCTATATACACATCTATATACACGTACAATATACACATCTATATACACATCTATATACACGTACAATATACACATCTGTATACACATCTATATACACATCTATATACACGTAGAATATACACATCTGTATACACATCTATGTACACATCTATATACACATAGAATATACACATCTATATACACGTACAATATACACATCTATATACACATCTATATACACGTACAATATACACATCTATATACACATCTATATACACGTACAATATACACATCTATATACACGTACAATATACACATCTATATACACATAGAATATACACATCTATATACACGTACAATATACACATCTATATACACATCTATATACACGAACAATATACACATCTATATACACATCTATATACACGTACAATATACACATCTATATACACATCTATATACACGTACAATATACACATCTATATACACATCTATATACACGTAGAATATACACATCTATATATACATCTATATACACGTAGAATATACACATCTATATACACATCTATATACACGTAGAATATACACATCTATATATACATCTATATACACGTACAATATACACATCTATATACACATCTATATACACATCTATATACACGTAGAATATACACGTCTATATACACGTAGAATATAAACATCTATATATACATAGAACATAGACTATACACATCTATGTACACATGTATATACACATAGAACAGAGAATATACACATCTATATACATATCTATATACACATATATACACATAGAATAGAGACTAAACACATCTATATACACATCTATATACACGTAGAATATACACATCTATATACACATCTATATACACATAGAATATACACATCTATATACACGTAGAATATACACATCTATATACACATCTATATACACATAGAACAGAGATTATACACATCTATATACACATCTATATACACGTAGAATATACACATCTATATACACGTAGAACATACACATCTGTATACACATCTATATACACATCTATATACACATAGAACAGAGACTATACACATCTATATACACATCTATATACACGTAGAATATACACATCTATATATACATCTATATACACATAGAATATACACATCTATATACACATCTATATACACGTAGAATATACACATCTATATACACATCTATATACACGTAGAATATACACATCTATATACACATCTATATACACATCTATGTACACATAGAATAGAGACTATACACATCTATATACAAATAGAATAGAGAATATACACATCTATATACATATCTATATACACATAGAAGAGAGAATATACACATCTATATACACATCTATATACACATAGAATAGAGAATATACACATCTATATACACATCTATATACACATAGAACAGAGAATATACACATCTATATACACATCTATATACACATAGAATAGAGAATATACACATCTATATACACATCTATATACACATAGAATAGAGAATATACACATCTATATACACATCTATATACAAGTAGAATATACACATCTATATACATATCTATATACACATAGAATAGAGAATATACACATCTATATACACATCTATATACACAAAGAATATACACATCTATATACACATAGAATATACACATCTATATACACATCTATGTACACATAGAATAGAGACTATACACATCTATATACACATCTATATACAATTAGAATAGAGAATATACACATCTATATACACATCTTTATACACATAGAACAGAGAATATACACATCTATATACACATCTATATACACATAGAATAGAGAATATACACATCTATATACACATAGAATAGAGAATATACACATCTATATACACATCTATATACACGGAGAATATACACATCTATATACACATCTATATGCACGTAGAATATACACGTCTATATACACGTAGAATATAAACATCTATATATACATAGAACAGAGACTATACACATCTATGTACACATGTATATACACATACAACAGAGAATATACACATCTATATACACATCTATATACACATAGAATAGAGACTAAACACATCTATATACACATCTATATACATGTAGAATATACAAATCTATATACACATAGAATATACACATCTATATATACATAGAACAGAGACTATACACATCTATATACACATCTATATACACGTAGAATATACACATCTATATATAAATAGAAGAGACTATACACATCTATATACACATCTATATACACGTAGAATATACACATCTATATACACGTAGAATATACACATCTATATACACGTAGAATATACACATCTATATATACATAGAACAGAGACTACACATCTATATACATATCTATATACACATCTATATACACATCTATATAGACATCTATATACACATAGAACAGAGAATATACACATCTGTATATACATCTATATACACATAGAATATACACATCTATATATACATAGAACAGAGACTATACACATCTATATACACATCTATATACACATCTATATACACGTAGAATATACACATCTATATACACATAGAACAGAGAATATACACATCTATATATACATCTATATACACATAGAATATACACATCTATATATACATAGAACAGAGACTATACACATCTATATACACATCTATATACACATCTATATACACATCTATATACACGTAGATTATACACATCTATATACACGTAGAATATACACATCTATATATACATAGAACAGAGACTACACACATCTATATGCACATCTATATACACGTAGAATATACACATCTATATACACATAGAATATACACATCTATATATACATAGAACAGAGACTATACACATCTATATACACATCTATATACACATCTATATACACGTAGAATATACACATCTATATACACGTAGAATATACACATCTATATATACATAGAGCAGAGACTACACATCTATATACACATCTATATACACATCTATATACACGTGGAATATACACATCTATATACACAGCTATATACACATCTATGTACACATAGAACAGAGAATATACACATCTATATACAGATAGAATATACACATCCATATACACATCTATATACACATAGAATATACACATCTATATATACATAGAACAGAGACTATACACATCTATATACACATCTATATACACATCTATATACACATAGAATATACACATCTATATACACATCTATATACACGTAGAATATACACATCTATATACACATCTATATACACATCTATATACACGTAGAATATACACATCTATATACACATCTATATACACATCTATATATACGTAGAATATACACATCTATATACACATCTATATACACGTAGAATATACACATCTATATACACATAGAATATACACATCTATATATACATAGAACAGAGACTATACACATCTATATACACGTAGAATATACACATCTATATATACATAGAACAGAGACTATACACATCTATATACACATCTATATACACATCTATATACACGTAGAATATACACGTCTATATACACGTAGAATATACACATCTATATACACATAGAACGGAGAATATACGCATCTTTATACACATAGAATATACACATCTATATACACATCTATATACACATCTATATACACATAGAATAGAGACTATACACATTTAAACTAAAGTGTGAAGTATATACAGAGAATCTAATTCTAATCTAATTCTACGAAAATTAAACACTATACTTTATAATAATAATAAAATAATTATATAATGATATATTATATAATGTAATGTTATATAACATAACATGATATGTATGTATGATATATATAATATAATATAGGTAGATATATATATAGATATATGGTATACTAATAATAATATAAATCCGATATACAGTACACAATATGACATAATGTAATACTGTATAATACAATATAATATACCTGTCTCTAACAATTAGCTGGGGGTCTAAATAAATCAAACTAAATATAGAAGAAATAAAGCCTAACAGTCTCTATACAGGCGATGGTGCAGATGTTAAGTGTTAAATTGTGCAGTGATATGTCATTATTAGAGTTGTGCTGAGGCCTGACGAGCTCCTTCAGCGAGTGCTGAGCACTCATCACAAGTCTTCACACAGTGAGCAGCACATGTGGATGGTTTGCAGATGCGGCGCCTGATCACACGGGGCGAGTGGCAGTCCGACGCCCAGGACACCATGAAGACCGGATCGTCCACCAACAACAATGACGAGGAGAAGTCCAGACAGCTGGAGAGAGAGAACAAGGAGCTACAGAAGATCATCCAGGAGGTCAGCCAGGGCCTCTGTCTTTTCCACAGGATTCTCACTTATTTCTACTCCTTCATATTTTGGAGTAAAAGTCTTATTGAGATTACAGTATTTGTCAAGAACACAGCATGAAATAAAGCTATTGATCTTGAGTTTGTAACAGCTTTATCTCCTACAAATGATGTTCCCAGACAACTAAACTGTATTCTCAATTCCACTTGGAGGGAAATGTTTGTCTTTGACTTATCATAAATAAGCTTTTAATCATTAGGCTGGTTGAGCAGAATCGATCATCGCCAATCACCACACAATACATGCCAGCTGTGTCCAACTTGATCGCGACTTGCTCTGATGTCGTGCACCATGGGCAAGCCACTGGCAAGACCTGGGGCATGATGGGAAATGCCTGGCTGTCGCTGACGGGCTCTTAGTTTTGATAATGAACACTAACACTGAGAATCCTAAGTCTCTGTGTAATTGTAATATTTATCGCTAGATTTTAGGCTGTTAGTCTCATGTTGTACGATGAAGGTTTAATCTGTTAACAAACATCTAGTGTGGTTGATAATAATAATGATAATGAAGGTTATTCATAAGCACTAACCAAATGAGCAATTACAAAATGCATTACATGGTGGACATAAAAAGAACAAAAAAAGAAGAAAATACAATACCAGATACGTACTGTATCCACACAAACTATCTGAACGATGTCTCCAAACTACATCGAGCCTACAGATCAGATCCAACAGCATCTAACTAACTGTCCAACTCCACAGCAGCTTTTAGCCTCCGCCGCGCTGCCGCCACCTGATCTGAACCATGATGGGTATCACTATACCTACGTAGTGCTGTGTTTCTTTAGTTTACTACATTAACCACATGTACTGTAGGAAAACTCCTGGCTGTAAGCTGGGAGAAAATATGTTTCCCCCGAAAAGTAGTTGAAGATTGAGTTTAGCTGTGTGTGGATGTCATTTTGAAAGAGATCGGGCTGGTTTTGTAAATAAGTTTTCAAAAATATGATAAAACAGAAAACAAATGTTGGCTTACTTGCTGTTTCTGGAGTTTCATTAGTTGACATCACATCTATTCACGTCTTGTGATCACAGCTGAGGCATCTCTGTGACTTTACCGGTTTTCCTTTACTTCTGTACTACTATATCCAAGGAAAAGAATGACCTTAAACACATCAAACACTGTTTCAGTACGCTGAGTAGCATACATTCAGTTCCATACACTTCTACTGTATTGTGTGGAGGCAGAAATCTCAGCAACATATCTCAAACCCTGGATAAATGAAATCAAATCTGTTGACAGGGATAGATAGCGCTAGATGGATTTGAGCCTAACCCTAACCCTAACCCTAACCCTAACCCTAGCCCCAACCCCTAACCCTAACCCTAACCCTAACCCTAGCCCCAACCCCTAACCCTAACCCTAACCCTAGCCCCAACCCCTAACCCCAACCCTAACCCTAACCCCTAACCCTAACCCTAACCAAGCTTTAAGCCATTTTTTGGGAATCAGTCTGAAAACGCTATGCCCGTCCCCATTTTCTAGTCTTTCCTCACAGTTCCTGTCACCTATCAGACCCATTCCAGCATAGCGTAGGCCTGCCATGACAGTCTTTCTGAATAGAGGACTTGGCGCTGCAGCCGACTGTTGATGCTGGTTACCATTTGTCCCCTCAGAAAGAAGAGCGAGTGTCGGAGCTCAGAAACCAGCTGTCTGAGCGACAGGCCTTGCGATCGAGGAGAAGAGCGTCCACCGTCACCAATCAGAATCACAGCTCCCCATCCGCTGCCATTCCCCACAGCAACACCAGGTCCCTGGCCCCTCCTCCGGGGTACCCTGCCCCCATCTCTGACCTCCATGCCGTCCCGCCGTCCTTTGGCAACTCGTCCAGCCTTTACCAGCCGGACAGCAGGATCAGCCGGAATAACTGCCACACCAGCCGGCTGCAGCTGCTGTACAAGTGAGGTGGTGGTGCTGAGGACAGTAGTTACATCTATAGCTCCACACAGAGGGAGAGACAGAAGTCCCAACATCGAATGAAAAACAGACCAGTAGCCTGTCGGAGGGGCTCATTCCACCAATCAGCAGAGGGCGGAGGATAGCCAGTTCTTGAGCTGATCAATACAATATTTGTCTTTCTCTCAGAGAAAAAGATGCATCGCCCACATCTTGTTAATCATACAATTTAGCATCTAATCTTGCAGCCATCTATCACTTGCCATCTGGAGTTGGAGAAATTACAGTCCGAACTGAGTGTTAGCGACGCCCGGCCGCTTACCTACAGCAGTAACACCGCACAGAAAGCCGTTTCCGTGGCGGCAGATCGAAGAGATCGGATTTGTGTTCATTTCTGAAATAAAAAGTCCTCGCCTTTACATTTAGGAAGACAATAACAGCTTCTCATTTGATTTATTTTATTTTGATGATTTATTTTATAATTAACATTAGATCCATTCATTGGTTGAAAACTCCAACTGACTTGTTTTAAAATAAGAAGGGTCTTCAATAATCACATACGTGGTGTTTTCCTTGTGCTGCAGAAGGATTTATATAGTTTCTGTAATGATTATGTACTGAGGGTCACACTGACTGTTGGAGTCTAATACTTCAAACACTTTCTAAATAAAAGGAGCGTTCAGTTCTCTGAAGAATAATTTGAAAGTGTAAGTGAAACTTGTCAGGGTATGAAACCAATGATCTGTTGACCTTTACAAATCTTAGAATGGTGGCCCTAGTTCCAGCTGGACGTAGTAAGCTAGTTAGCCTGCCCATCAGGACCTGATCTGAATACTCACCGATGGCTCCGCCTTCAGGACCAGTCTGGGGTTCGGTATCTTGACACTGACATGTGGACCGCTGACTTTCTGATTGGCAGATGACTCATGACACAAGGAATTCAATATACCATGTGTCTGTGTAGCTTTAACTTCAGTCCTTTACCATGATATCATGTACCGTATGTAACCTTCAAGTGCATATTCAGGAGCCATTTAAACATGGCTCTCATTTTACAACCAGTCAGCTAGCTGGACGGTAAACCTGCTAGTGTTATCACTGAAAGCTGCAGCGCTACAATGGACAGACGGACGTAGCAACAGTAGCTAATGGGGGGAGGGGCTTAGCAAAGACCCAAGATGTTAATGGAAAAACATTTATCATCTGCACCTTACAATACTGCCTCCTAACATGTTAGATAGTGCCATGTACTGTATTCAGAGGGACAGACTTCATGCTGACGTTAGACTTGGACAAAGTACGTGGCTGTACCAAAAACATGATAAGTTTTGTCATTTTAGTTCCTTCAATGTTTGATGGTGGTTTTTACATTGTGATTAGTCTGAGTTCAGAGACTGAGCCGAGCTGAGTCATTGTACATAGTTGTGTCCACTCTAAACCCCCCACTGTGGATGGATGCAGGGCTGAACAGAAGAGAACTGCTGTTATCTGTCACTAGTGACTGTATCGAGGGCTGAAGGAGCATTACATGAGGTTAAAAGCATCAGTTCAAACACCTCTGTATGTTAGCCCACAGCTGTGTTGGGGTGGACAAGTTTTTGTGGACAAGAAATATTACCAGAAACCCTATAACTATACAATGGACCAGCTTTCAGCTGACAAGACTGAAATATCAAACCTAGAGCTAATGCAGTCAGATTTTACTGGTTGTAATATTTAATAATAACAATACCGTATTTTTCAGACCACAAGGCGCACCGGATTATAAGGCGCACTATCAATAAATATCAATACCACTGTCTTTTTTCATATATAAGGTGCATCAGATTATAAAACACACCGGATACTAAGCGAAACTAAACGGTCAGATTAGTCAAACTTGATGATTAATTCAACAACTCAATAACTTCAATAACAACATTTTTCAGCTGGAACACACGAAATACAAAACAATACACTGACTTTCAGTTTTTTTCAGTTCATTCCTCGTCCACAGATCCATCAAATCCTTCATCATCAGTGTCTGAGTTAAACAGTCGCCCGAATCTGTCTGGTCATTATCCAGTCAGTCTGGTCATTATCGAGTCGATCTGGTCATTATCCGAGTCAGTCTGGTCATTATCCGAGTCAGTCTGGTCATTATAAGATAAGATAAGATATTCCTTTATTAGTCCCACAGTGGGGAAATTTACAATTATTATTAACAAATATTAACAAATATTATCCAAGGCAGTCTGGTCATTATTGAGTCAGTCTGGTCATTATCTAGTCAGTCTGGTCATTATTGAGTCAGTCTGGTCATTATCAAGTCGGTCTGGTCATTATCGAGTCGGTCTGGTCATTATCGAGTCAGTCTGGTCATTATCGAGTCGGTCTGGTCATTATCGAGTCAGTCTGGTCATTATCGAGTCAGTCTGGTCGTTATCGAGTCAGTCTGGTCATTATCGAGTCAGTCTGGTCATTATCGAGTCAGTCTGGTTATTATCTGAGTCAGTCTGGTCATTATCGAGTCAGTCTGGTCATTATCGAGTCAGTCTGGTCGTTATCGAGTCAGTCTGGTCATTATCGAGTCGGTCTGGTTGCTGTTACTTAGCTGTTCAGTGATGATTCCTGCCTTCCTGATCCATTGGCAGATAGTGGAGGAACTGGCCCGGCGTTGCCTCCCTGTCTTGGTGAATGTGTGTTGGCCTTCTGTCATCCAACGCTCCCACGCAGCTCTCAGTTTAACTCTGAACGACCTGTCGACACCGATATCTAGCGGTTGGAGTTCTTTAGTTCATCCACCCGGAATGACGGCGAGCTCCGAAGTAGTTTTCTTCACTTTGGTTCTGACGGTGTCGGTGAGATGGGCAGCATGGAGTCTCAGATCAACAGGGACGGAGAGTTGTGGAAAAAGCCGTTGGGTCTCTTGGTTTCTCCTCCTGGAAAGTGGCTGATGTTCATGTCCAGCTCTACTGCTGCTGCCTTGAGTGGAATAGAAACTGTAGAGACGCTTCTACCTGCTGCTCTCTGCTGAATAACCCACTGTTCTTTGTTCCCTCAGAAACTCTGGTTGGTCTTCTTTACGTGGTGCAGCTCATCTTCTTCTTCCTCCACTTCGTACCATTGATTCATTAATATTAAATTCTCTCTCCGCTGCTCTATTCCCATGTTCTGCTGCTGACTGATAGCCTGAAGCTGGAAATCTGCTTCGTCAGCATGTCTCTTCACAGCTGCCATTTTGGCTCCTTATACACACATGATAATGTTACGGTGCCGATCTGTCGAAGCACAGTAACAGTAGTATTACTCCGCCAGGCGCCTGACTACTGTCAGTAGTATTACTCCACCAGGCGCCTGACTACTGTCAGTAGTATTACTCCGCCAGGCGCCTGAATACTGTTAGTAGTATTACTCCGCCAGGCGCCTGACTACTGTCAGTAGTATTACTCCACCAGGCGCCTGACTACTGTCAGTAGTATTACTCCGCCAGGCGCCTGACTACCGTCAGTAGTAGTACTCCGCCAGGCGCCTGACTGCTGTCAGTAGTATTACCCTGCCAGGCGCCTGACTACCGTCAGTAGTATTACTCCGCCAGGCGCCTGACTACTGTCAGTAGTATTACTCCACCAGGTGCCTGACTACTGTCAGTAGATTACTCCCCAGCGCCTACTCTTCAGTAGTATTACTCCGCCAGGCGCCTACTCTGTCAGTAGTATACCCTCCAGGCGCCTACTACCGTCAGTAGATACTCCGCCAGGCGCCTGACTGCTGTCAGTAGTATTACCCTCCAGGCGCCTGACTACCGTCAGTAGTATTACTCCGCCAGGCGCCTGACTGCTGTCAGTAGTATTACCCTCCAGGCGCCTGACTACCGTCAGTAGATTACTCCGCCAGGCGCCTGACTACTGTCAGTAGTATTACTCCGCCAGGCGCCTACTGCTTCAGTAGTATTACTCCGCCAGGCGCCTGACTACTGTCAGTAGTATTACTCCACCAGGCGCCTGACTACTGTCAGTAGTATTACTCCGCCAGGCGCCTGACTACCGTCAGTAGTAGTACTCCGCCAGGCGCCTGACTGCTGTCAGTAGTATTACCCTGCCAGGCGCCTGACTACCGTCAGTAGTATTACTCCGCCAGGCGCCTGACTACTGTCAGTAGTATTACTCCACCAGGTGCCTGACTACTGTCAGTAGTATTACTCCGCCAGGCGCCTGACTGCTGTCAGTAGTATTACTCCGCCAGGCGCCTGACTGCTGTCAGTAGTATTACTCCGCCAGGCGCCTGACTACTGTCAGTAGTATTACTCCGCAAGGTGCCCGACTACCGTCAGTAGTATTATTCCGCCAGGTACCTGACTACTGTTACTATAATGCTCCTACAATCCACCCAGCGGTGCAGCTTTGAAGCTTACCGAACTCATAATAAAACATTTTGACAGATTTTTGAGCGCCCTGTACCACATAAAAATGGTTCGAGGAGGTCAGTAAGCACAACCAGAAATCATATATATATATATATATATATATATATATATATATATATATATATATATATATATATATATATAAGGTGCACTGTATTATAAGGAGCACTGTCGACTTTTGAGAAAATTTAAGGATTTTAAGTGCTCCTTATAGTCTGGAAAATATGATATATTTGTTCTCCAGGAGCTGAATTATGTTCATGCCTAAATGAATAAGTGAGTAAGGTTTTGAACTGAAGGCACACAGTACATTTGACGCCTGGTCATTGATTTGTTTAATGTACTGACAACATGAGTCAAGGGGACCACAGGCAGCCAATGTAAAAGAGATGTAGACTTGAGTATCAACAGCATACAGCCACAGTTGATCCTCGTGGTACTGCACAGGGTCATGCTGACCCAGCTGGACGTCATAGGGCCAGTCTTTTCAGAAGAAAATAAATTCAGAAGAAATTAAAATGTTATCAGCACCGCAGGATGGACTAACCGTCAAGTTTGTCATTGATTTTTGTTTTTCATGTCCAACTTGCTCTCTTACCAGAAGTCGTCTCCAGGGTGAGGTAAATTAATAACAGAGGGCATCGTATTGCCTCCTTTTACAATTTCAGTTTGTTTCAACAGCTCACACATTTCGTCCACAGCTAGAAACAAGCAGAGTTTCTGGTTATTCTTGAAGGTGTCAGATCCCCCAGTATGCAGTGCAGCACTGCAGCATTTCCACTCTTCTGCTTTTTGGTCTCACTTCCAAATGCAGGTTTTTGTGGGTATTTTGATAAACAGGAAGACTCCAGCATGCAGTTTCACTAAAAAGGTTTTCATGCCAGAAAGTGAAGTTATGGCACATGCTTAACCTCTGTATATGTAATGATAACTTTGAGAATAACTGCATGGTGCTTTTGCTTTCTTAGCGTGTGTCTCTGAGCTTTATGTTTCGGTGGGAAAACAGGGATGGCTTTTAATGTGTGACTTACATCTTTATTAAAACAACAGGAGTTTGTTTGGCTGCTCTAGTGTTTGCTATAGTATTACGGCAAACTGTAAAGTAGGTCGTGGTAAAATTCCTCCAAACTGACCGACAAAATATGGTGTTTGTTTATCTTTATGCCTTCCAGAGTTGTTATAAATCTCCATTACACAAAGATTCATGTCCTCCAGTTGAGAAAGGATTTAGTCAGGATTTGGTAATAATGGTGGTCATGGTTTAAAGAAACGATGACAGTCAGTAGGAAACAAGCAGCAGTCTAGTCTAGCAACAGTCGCACTCGCTTACTAGCTTTTTTTGGTCATCATCTCCTTCAGCGAATGGATTTTGCTTCAGTTATCATGGAGACCTTGGGTTATGATTGTGGCCAAACTTCTGGTTCCGAGGTCAAAAATGATTTTCATGCTCAGTTTTGTGAGGCAGCATTGGCAGTGCCATGTAATGTCAGTACGAAGATTCTTTCTTTGTGTGCAATTCATGGTCACAAGCACCTTTTTCTCTGTCTTAAACTCTCATGACAAATATCATGGGATGTCTACCTGAGGCATAAAGTTCGATTGAGCTCACCTTTAGTCTCATGTTCTCTCTGTGTGGTAGCACAGCTTGTTGTATTACTGTGGGTTGTCGAACGCACGTTTGAATTGACTAACTACATTCTTTCAAAGTGACCATGTGTAAATATCTAATATATGTTTGTCTGTAATGATGTATTTTAACTGTTGAGTCTGTAAAGCAGTGAAGACATAAGTGATGATACACATGACAATATGCACACTGACTGTAAATAATGATGATGTAAATAATGATCCCATTTGACTTTGCATATACCAGCTGTATTTCATGTGGTACAGTATTCAAAATATATTTCTATATGCTGTAATATCTGATAGAGGTTATTTCAAATGTAAGAATGAAAATAAACTTGTTGTTTTTCCCAAACTATTGTCTGCGTGCAGCATAGATGCCGTATGGTCAGTCTGCCACATTGGTCCAGACTAAAATAACTCAGTAACTGTTGGATAGATTACCATGACGGAGGTCCAGACATTCATGTCCATAGACTCCCACTGTCTTTGGTGATCGTCTGATTTTCATCTAACCAACAGGTAAAAGTTTTCACTTCTTCGATGAAATAGCTCAACATCTACATGACTGGTTGACACAGCTTCATACAAACTTTCATGGCTTCCAGAAACTTTAGCTCATGATGCTACAAGCCACCTTTCACTGGAAGAAGCAGCAAAACTACACTTTTGAAAACAGCAAGTTGCTCATAAAAAGCATCTTAACACATTAGTGCTGACACTAACCAAGAAACTTCTCCTGTGGGGCGCTGTTATAGCTTATAGCTGGTAGTGCCGGCGCCCCCATGTTCCAAGGCTAAGTCCTTGCTTCAGCAGCCCTGGTTCAGATCCAGCCTGGTGCCCTGCTCTGCATGTCATCATCAAAACAAATGGAATAACCCTCTCCAAATAATAATAATAATAATAATAATAATAATGATAATGATAAATTTGGGTTTTTTGAAATAGCTCACTGCTACATGTAATGTCACATATCTGCATTTCCATTCACCAGCTCTTTTCTGCATGCCCAGTCACCCAGCTCCCATTCAGTATTTTTCCATTCATCCTGGGTTTCCCGCTCCTCAGCTTCAGTCATGGCCACCTTAATAAGGCAAGTGTGTTCACCTGGTCCTCATTGTTCACTGCCAGTATACAGTAAATGCTCCAGCCTCACAGACGCTGCCAGAATGTTTTTCACCATCTATGCAGGACTCTCCAGCACTTTCTTCTGGATTGATTTCCTCTATCCTTGCCTGCCTCTGACCTACCTGCCTCGTCCCAGTTCCCGGTAAACCCGCCAGCCTTCTGTCCCTGACCAGAAGGGTTCTGGAGACTGTTCGGTGTTTCCGTCCAGCAACACCGCTACAGTGTGAGTGTTCCTGTCTACTTTCCTGTGGTCTTCGGTGGTCCCCTGTATCGTTACCTTTTCCTGAACTGAAATGAACCAACCAGGTATTCACAGACTGTGGAGATGGGGGCGCTGTTGAGCTGGCAATGGAGTGAGACGTGTTTTAGTTGGACTCCTGCTGGACCTCTTGAAGTTAATTAGCGCATTGTGCAAAAAATATTAACAAAACTGCTCGGAGAACATTTCTAAAGCTGACTGAAAGAGTGCAGGTGGGTGAATAGTGACCAATTTGTGCAAATACAAATATACTGGATCGCCGAACATCAAGCCCAACGCCACCTTGACCAATAGTGCTACCGCCATCCCACCGGAAGTGTCTCCAGCCCCGGTCAGCCAGAGATGGATACTGAATCCCTGAAGTCGGAGATTCTTCCCTTACTGAAAGCTGTAGTAAAAGATCTTTATTTCCTTATTCTTTTTTCTTTTTTTACCCCCCTTTTTCCCCCCCCCCCCCCCCCCCCCCCCCGAGGGAGAAAAAAAGATTTCCCCCACACACACACACACATCCTCCATGTTAAAAAACTCCCTCCTCCTTTTTTTTTGGGGGGGAAGAAATAAATTTAATTGATATTATATATGTCTATCTTTTTCAGAAAAGAAGATAGATCCGCTAAATTATTTATTAACCCCTAAAAAAAAAAAAAATATTTCTCATAAAAAAAATAAATAAAAACCCCCCGAATAAAAAAAGGCATACTTCATAAACCTTTCTCTTTTTGTGGACTCGCCCCTCCCAACTCCCTTTTTTTTTATTTGGGGGGGTTAATTTTAAATATATTTTTTTTTTTTTGGATTATGAAAAAGATCTCTCTCACTGGGTGTGGATTTATGGGGAAGGAATATTTAAATTTCTCCCTTTTAACCCTTTTTTTTGCACTAACCTGCCGTTCACACACCCCCTTTCTAATTATACTTCTTGTCTTTCTCCCATTCGATTAACCCCCCCCCCCCCCCCCCCCCCCCCCCCCCCCTAAAACCTTCCCCCCCCCCCCCCCCCCCCCCCCCCCCCCCCCCAATTTCCCTTTCCCCCCCCCCCCCCCCCCCCCCCCCCCCCCCCCCCCCCCCCACTTTTTTCTTCCTCCTTTCTCCCCCCCCACCTCTCCCCCCTTTTTTTTTTTTTTTCCCCTCCCCCCCCCCCCACTCATTTTAATTTTTTTTTTTTTCCCCCCCCCCCCCCCCCCCCCCCCCCCCCCCACCCACAAAAAAAAAAAAAAAAAAAAAAAATCCAAGAACTAAAATTAAAATTTATTTTCCCCCCCCCCCCCTCCCCCCCCTCTTAGAATAAACATTTATTTTGTGTGGAATATTCACATTATTCTTTCCCTTCCCCCTCCTCTTTTCTTTCCCCCTTCCGGTGTGCCTATGGTTACCAGCCACCATTTTTCCCAGAGCTGGAGAAAGAGATCAGTGTTCACGCCCTTGTCCGTCGTTGTCATTGGATATGGAAAGGGGCTCATCAGATGCTGCTACGCAGCAGTTCCAGATACAAGTCGGCAGCAGATCACAGATCGTCGGCCAAAAGGTCTGGTTATCAACCAAAGACTTACCTCCCCGTGTGGAATCCAAGAAGCTGGCTCCCCGGTTTGTAGGCCCATTTCCCATCTCAAAAGTTATTAATCTTGTAACTCCAGCTTCCCAGGTCCATGTGGATCCAACCGACTTTTCACGTGGGCCGGATTAAACCGGTGAAGGTCAGTTCATTGGTTTGAACCAGACGTCACAGAAAGTATTAGATTGAACCAGTCTGATGGGCAGCGAGGCAACGTTCTGCTCTGTGCTTCCTGTTTGCAGTGTTTTGGAGCTTTTTTCATGATATTATTGGTGTTTTTCTCACGATGAATTGTTGGCCTACGTTTCGCTGACCTTGCCAAAGTACCACTCTAGGCATTCTGGCAAAAAATTGAATCGAACCCAGGTTCAGAGGTTCAGAACCTGGATCTTACTCCACTGTTTGTCAGACTAGTGGGGACTAGTCAGACTAGTGGGGACTAGTCAGACTGTAGTGTTCGAACTGATGAAGCTACTTGGATAAGGGGCGAAACGTCTTCAGAGACAAATCTAAGTCCAGTTGCCTTCGATTAAATTTTTTACCAGAATGAATCTGACCTGGATGAATGAGAACCTCCACAGACCCACTCGAGGCATTTGCCTAGTTCACCTGTATGGCTGTGTTGGCCCTGGCTAACAAGTTAAACAAGCCTAACTACATTCACAAATACAACAGATTCCTCTACAGAAACATAAATGATATAATAAAACAGTTCCGGTCCTTGATTACGATTGGCTGAACCACGTTCCAACATAAGTTACTCTCTGGCCGTTAACTATATTAACTATTGTGAATTTTGATTTACTGGGTGGGCTATTTGTGGATGAATGGTTGGAGGGGATGGACAGGATGAAGAAGGAAGAAAAAAAAAAAATAAAGGACACATGCTGAAACCTGAGAGAGAAAATGAAGAGCTGCAAAAGTAAGGAAACAAAGCAGGGGAACCAACCCTTATCCCTGACCCTGACACCGAGGGGGTACTGTTTGCTGTGTCTGTGTGTTGCTTGGTACCCATTCTGCTAAACGCTGCTGAAGTACTACATTGCTTGACAGCAGAATGATCATTTGTTATCAATTATTGAATTTTTGTTGCAAATACCTGGCAATATACACCGCCAGGTATATGTGAATGAAAGGATGGTGTAACTGTAACTCCAAACCACAACTCTGTCAGGTCCTCCAGATGTTACGTTATGTTGCTTTGTCCTTGGCTTGGTTTATATTGCATTTCCTGTTTTATTTTGTTAGCCTAACCTCCCTCTCATTTCAGATCACTGCACTTCCTGCCCCTTATTAATCCCCGGAGGGAAATTCGGGTGTCTTAGCAGCAGCAACAGTACAGATAAATACAGTACAGTAAAAAGTAAAAGAGAAGGTGCAGTGAATGAAATAAGGTGCAATGAAGAAAATTGACAGTAAAATAAGTAACAGTAACAGTAATCAGTAAAGTGCAGCAGGTGGTGAGTATTGTATATGCACAGCATATGTATATGTAATGATATAATTATATGTAATATATACATTTGGAATAAATATGGAGCAGATGATCAGAGTCACATGGGGGTCAGACCTTGGTTCTGGTTCAGACCTTGGTTATGGAGCCTGATGGCCACCAAAAGAAAGTCCCATTGAATCCTTAATGACTGTCGTTCACTAGTGGGACTCACACTGAAACTCCACTAACGAACTATTGTCTGAGGAGAATAAGGGGCGGACACTTCCACAGAGGTTAAAGACCTGGGTCTTACTCCACTGTTTGTCAGACTAGTGGGGACTAGACAGACTGTAGCGTTGGAACTGATGAAGCCACTTGGATAAGGGGAGAAACGTCTTCAGGGACAAATCTAAGTCCAGTTGCCTTCGATCCAATTTTTACCAGAAAGTTCAGCATATAATCCCTGTAGGAAAAAAATGTAATTGTTTTATTGTTATTATTATTGTTTTAGCGTTTTAGAGGTGCCTTTAGAGGGGTCAGGGGGACCCAAGGGCAGCAGTCTGTCTTCAGCCAACGTCAGCTGGGATCATTTTTGAAAAGAGAAAATGAAATAATTGATTTGGAAACAGGAATTGAAAGCCTAGTGTAAACCTACACCGAGATGAATACTTTCCAGTGCTGGTATGTGGTGTAGCTCAGTAGGCTGCAGGCGGAGGAAGAAGGGGGATTACCAGATTACCAGGGACTTCCCCGTCTCTCCTCCACTCAGTGTAGCTGTTGAGGAACTATCACTCCACCGGAAACTTTCTCACAACATCATAAGAGCTACCTGGTAAATGGAGTACAGAGCCAGAAAAGACAAGTCATGTTCATGGTTCCTCCAAGGCAGTTCCACCATGGCTTCATTTTAGACAAAGACAATGACCAGATTCACCACATTTACCCAAACGAATTCTGGGAATGCATCAAGTGTAAACCGTTAAATCCTCTTATAAAATTTACTTTCTCATACCACTAAACTGCATCCACAGTTATGTGGGCATTGGTGGTTCAGTGGTAGAATTCTCGCCTGCCACGCGGGAGGCCGGGTTCGATTCCCAGCCAATGCAAGCATGCTTTATTGGGGGCGGCAGTAGCTCAGTCTGTCGGGAGTTGGCTTGGGAACCGGAGGATCACCAGTTGGACACTGCCGAGGTGCCCCTGAGCAAGGCACCAAACCCCCAACTGCTCGGGGCGCTTGTCAGGAGCAGCCCCCTCACTCTGACATCTCTCCATTGATGCATGTCTATGGGTCCTGTATGTGCATGTGTGTGTTAACAACAGAGTGTAAATTGAATTTCCCCTACTGGGACTAATAAAGGTTGATCTTATTCTTCTTCTTCTTCTTTCAAGGGAAATGTATTTTCTTCCTGAACAGATAATGTTAATTTTGACAAAGCAAACAGCACCCTATTACTACCTCATTAGGTTTAGACAGTAAAACCACTTGATTAGGTTTAATAAAACATGGTTTGGCTGAAAGTGAGTAGATCTGAAAATTGAAATGAGTGAATGTTGACTTTTAGTGTCACGTGAGACACAAACAGCAGTCGCCAGGGGGAAGTGACCTGTCCATCATCTGACTTGGTGGACTTTCTCTCTTTTTAAAAACATTATCATACCACATAACCTTCACTATCATTATTATACCACATAACCTTCATTATCATTATTATACCACATAACCTTCACAATCATTATCATACCACATGACCTTCACTATCGTTATTATACCACATAACCTTCACTATCATTATTATACCACATAACCTTCACTATGGTTATTATACCACATGACCTTCACTATCATTATTATACCACATAACCTTCAATATGGTTATTATACCACATGACCTTCACTATGGTTATTATACCACATGACCTTCACTATCATTATTATACCACATAACCTTCAATATGGTTATTATACCACATAACCTTCACTATCATTATTATACCACATAACCTTCACTATGGTTATTATACCACATGACCTTCACTATGGTTATTATACCACATGACCTTCACTATCATTATTATACCACATGACCTTCACTATCATTATTATACCACATAACCTTCACTATCATTATTATACCACATAACCTTCAATATGGTTATTATACCACATAACCTTCACTATCATTATTATACCACATAACCTTCACTAACGTTATTATACCACATAACCTTCACTATCATTATTATACCACATAACCTTCACTATCATTATTATACCACATAACCTTCACTATTGTTATTATACCACATAACCTTCACTATCGTTATTATACCACATAACCTTCACTATGGTTATTATACCACATAACCTTCACTATGGTTATTATACCACATAACCTTCACTATCATTATTATACCACATGACCTTCACTATCATTATTATACCACATAACCTTCACTATCATTATTATACCACATAACCTTCACTATGTTTATTATACCACATAACCTTCACTATCATTATTATACCACATGACCTTCACTATCATTATTATACCACATGACCTTCACTATGGTTATTATACCACATAACCTTCACTATGGTTATTATACCACATAACCTTCACTATGGTTATCATACCACATAACCTTCACTATCATTATTATACCACATAACCTTCACTATCGTTATTATACCACATAACCTTCACTATCATTATTATACCACATAACCTTCACTATGGTTATTATACCACATAACCTTCACGATCATTATTATACCACATGACCTTCACTATGGTTATTATACCACATAACCTTCACTATCATTATTATACCACATGACCTTCACTATCATTATTATACCACATAACCTTCACTATCATTATTATACCACATAACCTTCACTATGTTTATTATACCACATAACCTTCACTATCATTATTATACCACATAACCTTCACTATCATTATTATACCACATAACCTTCACTATGGTTATTATACCACATAACCTTCACTATGGTTATTATACCACATAACCTTCACTGTCGTTATTATACCACATAACCTTCACTATGGTTATTATACCACATAACCTTCACTATCATTATTATACCACATAACCTTCAATATGGTTATTATACCACATAACCTTCACAATCATTATTATACCACATAACCTTCACTATGGTTATTATACCACATAACCTTCACTATCATTATTATACCACATAACCTTCACTATGGTTATTATACCACATAACCTTCACTATCATTATTATACCACATAACCTTCACTATCGTTATTATACCACATAACCTTCACTATCGTTATTATACCACATAACCTTCACTATGGTTATTATACCACATAAACTTCACTATCATTATTATACCACATAACCTTCACTATGGTTATTATACCACATAACCTTCACTATAGTTATTATACCACATAACCTTCACTATCATTATTATACCACATAACCTTCACTATCATTATTATACCACATAACCTTCACTATGGTTATTATACCACATTACCTTCACTATGGTTATTATACCACATAACCTTCACTACGGTTATTATACCACATAACCTTCACTATCATTATTATACCACATAATCTTCACTATGGTTATTATACCACATAACCTTCACTATGGTTATTATACCACATAACCTTCACTATGGTTATTATACCACATAACCTTCACTATGGTTATTATACCACATTACCTTCACTATGGTTATTATACCACATAACCTTCACTATGGTTATTATACCACATAACCTTCACTATGGTTATTATACCACATAACCTTCACTATGGTTATTATACCACATAACCTTCACTATGGTTATTATACCACATTACCTTCACTATGGTTATTATACCACATAACCTTCACTACGGTTATTATACCACATAACCTTCACTATCATTATTATACCACATAACCTTCACTATGGTTATTATACCACATAACCTTCACTATCATTATTATACCACATAACCTTCACTATCGTTATTATACCACATAACCTTCACTATGGTTATTATACCACATAACCTTCACTATCGTTATTATACCACATAACCTTCACTATCATTATTATACCACATAACCTTCACTATGGTTATTATACCACATAACCTTCACTATGGTTATTATACCACATAACCTTCACTATGGTTATTATACCACATAACCTTCACTATGGTTATTATACCACATAACCTTCACTATGGTTATTATACCACATAACCTTCACTATGGTTATTATACCACATAACCTTCACTAACGTTATTATACCACATAACCTTCACTATGGTTATTATACCACATAACCTTCACTATCGTTATTATACCACATAACCTTCACTATCGTTATTATACCACATAACCTTCACTATGGTTATTGTACCACATAACCTTCACTATCGTTATTATACCACATAACATTCACTATGGTTATTATACCACACAACCTTCACTATCATTATTATACCACGTAACCTTCACTATGGTTATTATACCACATAACCTTCACTATGGTTATCATACCACATAACCTTCACTATAGTTATTATACCACATAACCTTCACTATGGTTATTATACCACATAAACTTCACTATGGCTATTATACCACATAACCTTCACTAACGTTATTATACCACATGACCTTCACTATCGTTATTATACCACATAACCTTCACTATGGTTATTATACCACATAACCTTCACTATGGTTATTATACCACATAACCTTCACTATCGTTATTATACCACATAACCTTCACTAATGTTATTATACCACATAACCTTCACTATCATTATTATACCACATAACCTTCACTATGGTTATTATACCACATAACCTTCACTATCGTTATTATACCACATAACCTTCACTACGGTTATTATACCACATAACCTTCGCTATCATTATTATACCACATAACCTTCACTATGGTTATTATACCACATAACCTTTACTAACGTTATTATACCACATAACCTTCACTAATGTTATTATACCACATAACCTTCACTATGGTTATTATACCACATAACCTTCACTAACGTTATTATACCACATAACCTTCACTATGGTTATTATACCACATAACCTTCACTAACGTTATTATACCACATGACCTTCACTATCGTTATTCTACCACATAACCTTCACTATGGTTATTATACCACATGACCTTCACTATCGTTATTATACCACATGACCTTCACTATCGTTATTATACTACATTACCTTCACTATGGTTATTATACCACATAACCTTCACTATGGTTATTATACCACATAACCTTCACTATGGTTATTATACCACATGACCTTCACTATGGTTATTATACCACATAACCTTCACTATGGTTATTATACCACATGACCTTCACTATGGTCATTATACCACATAACCTTCACTATGGTTATTATACCACATGACCTTCACTATCGTTATTATACCACATAACCTTCACTGTGGTTATTATACCACATAACCTTCACTATGGTTATTATACCACATGACCTTCACTATCGTTATTATACCACATAACCTTCACTATGGTTATTATACCACATAACCTTCACTATCGTTATTATTCCACATAACCTTCACTATCATTATTATACCACATAACCTTCACTATCGTTATTATACCACATAACCTTCACTATGTTTATTATACCACATAACCTTCACTATGCTTATTATACCACATAACCTTCACTATGTTTATTATACCACATAACCTTCACTATGCTTATTATACCACATAACCTTCACTATGGTTATTATACCACATAACCTTCACTATCGTTATTATACCACATAACCTTCACTATGGTTATTATACCACATAACCTTCACTATCGTTATTATACCACATAACCTTCACTATCATTATTATACCACATAACCTTCACTATGGTTATTATACCACATAACCTTCACTAACGTTATTATACCACATAAAATTCACTATCATTATTATACCACATAACCTTCCCTATGGTTATTATACCACATGACCTTCACTATCGTTATTATACCACATAACCTTCACTATGGTTATTATACCACATAACCTTCACTATGGTTATTATACCACATGACCTTCACTATGGTTATTATACCACATAACCTTCACTATGGTTATTATACCACATAACCTTTACTAACGTTATTATACCACATAACCTTCACTATCATTATTATACCACATAACCTTCACTATGATTATTATACCACATAACCTTCACTAACGTTATTATACCACATGACCTTCACTATCGTTATTATACTACATAACCTTCACTATGGTTATTATACCACATAACCTTCACTATCGTTATTATACCACATAACCTTCACTATCATTATTGTACCACATAACCTTCACTAACGTTATTATACCACATAACCTTCACTATTCATTATTATACCACATAACCTTCACTAACGTTATTATACCACATAACCTTCACTATGGTTATTATACCACATGACCTTCACTATCGTTATTATACCACATAACCTTCACTATGGTTATTATACCACATGATCTTCACTATCGTTATTATACCACATAACCTTCACTATGGTTATTATACCACATGACCTTCACTATCGTTATTATACCACATAACCTTCACTATGGTTATTATACCACATAACCTTCACTATGGTTATTATACCACATAACCTTCACTAACGTTATTATACCACATAACCTTCACTAACGTTATTATACCACATAACCTTCACTAACGTTATTATACCACATAACCTTCACTATCATTATTATACCACATAACCTTCACTACAGTTATTATACCACATAACCTTCACTATCATTATTATACCACATAACCTTCACTAACGTTATTATACCACATAACCTTCACTATGGTTATTATACCACATGACCTTCACTATCGTTATTATACCACATAACCTTCACTATGGTTATTATACCACATGATCTTCACTATCGTTATTATACCACATAACCTTCACTATGGTTATTATACCACATGACCTTCACTATCGTTATTATACCACATAACCTTCACTATGGTCATTATACCACATAACCTTCACCATGGTTATTATACCACATAACCTTCACTATGGTTATTATACCACATAACCTTCACTATGGTTATTATGCCACATAACCTTCACTATGGTTATTATACCACATAACCTTCACTATGTCATTATACCACATAACCTCACTATTCATTATACCACATAACCTTCACTATGGTTATTATACCACATAACCTTCACTATGGTTATTATACCACATAACCTTCACTAACGTTATTATACCACATAACCTTCACTAACGTTATTATACCACATAACCTTCACTATCATTATTATACCACATAACCTTCACTATCATTATTATACCACATAACCTTCACTATCTTATTATACCACATACCTTCACTAACGTTATTATACCACATACCTTCACTATGGTTATTATACCACATAACCTTCACTATGGTTATTATACCACATAACCTTCACTCTGGTTATTATACCACATAACCTCACTATGGTTATTATACCACATAACCTTCACTAACGTTATTATACCACATAACCTCACTATGGTTATTATACCACATAACCTCACTATGGTTATTATACCACATAACCTTCACAATCATTATTATACCACATAACCTTCACTATCATTATTATACCACATAACCTTCACTAACGTTATTATACCACATAACCTTCACTATGGTTATTATACCACATGACCTTCACTATCGTTATTATACCACATAACCTTCACTATGGTTATTATACCACATGATCTTCACTATCGTTATTATACCACATAACCTTCACTATGGTTATTATACCACATGACCTTCACTATCGTTATTATACCACATAACCTTCACTATGGTCATTATACCACATAACCTTCACCATGGTTATTATACCACATAACCTTCACTATGG
Source organism: Pterois miles (assembly GCA_947000775.1). Classification (NCBI taxonomy): domain Eukaryota; kingdom Metazoa; phylum Chordata; class Actinopteri; order Perciformes; family Scorpaenidae; genus Pterois; species Pterois miles. The sequence continues at coordinate 844,612 of CAMQGK010000166.1, read as the reverse complement.
TTATTATACCACATAACCTTCACTATGGTTATTATACCACATAACCTTCACTATGGTTATTATACCACATAACCTTCACTATCATTATTATACCACATAACCTTCACTATCATTATTATACCACATAACCTTCACTATCATTATTATACCACATAACCTTCACTATGGTTATTATACCACATAACCTTCACTATGGTTATTATACCACATAACCTTCACTATGGTCATTATACCACATAACCTTCACTATGGTCATTATACCACATAACCTTCACTATGGTTATTATACCACATAACCTTCACTAACGTTATTATACCACATAACCTTCACTAACGTTATTATACCACATAACCTTCACTATCATTATTATACCACATAACCTTCACTATCATTATTATACCACATAACCTTCACTATCGTTATTATACCACATGACCTTCACTAACGTTATTATACCACATGACCTTCACTATGGTTATTATACCACATAACCTTCACTATGGTTATTATACCACATAACCTTCACTCTGGTTATTATACCACATAACCTTCACTATGGTTATTATACCACATAACCTTCACTAACGTTATTATACCACATAACCTTCACTATGGTTATTATACCACATAACCTTCACTATGGTTATTATACCACATAACCTTCACAATCATTATTATACCACATAACCTTCACTATCATTATTATACCACATAACCTTCACTATCGTTATTATACCACATAACCTTCACTAACGTTATTATACCACATAACCTTCACTATGGTTATTATACCACATAACCTTCACTATGGTTATTATACCACATAACCTTCACTATGGTTATTATACCACATAACCTTCACTATGGTTATTATACCACATAACCTTCACTATCATTATTATACCACATAACCTTCACTATGGTTATTATACCACATAACCTTCACTACGGTTATTATACCACATAATTTGTTATACTATGTAACTGTCACATCAGCTCTGTGATCGTCTGGAGACCAGTCCAGGTGAACTCGCTGGGATCGGCTTATATCACATGGATTATTTACACAGTATTATCATATGTTCATTATTAACATCCCCTCATGGGATAAGTGAGATGGATAAATGTTATATCATGTAACTGTCAATAACGTTATTATATCATGTAACTTTCATTCATATTAGAGTACGTATCTTTTAATAACATTATTATACTGCGTAACATTCAGTAACATTATTTTACTCCACCACTACCAACGCTACCATATCACTCTCTGCTTTGCATGATACCACCGGAGTTAAGTTGAGTGAACATCCAAACAACAAACTGGTGTGTTTCAAGGAAACATTAGAGCTTCTTCCACGGTGCACACTAAGAGGCCATCAAACATTGTGGTTCATGAGTTAACCATAGAGCTGCAGCTTCCTTCCCACCACGATCAGTTGATGCTTTCTTCCCTCCGTCTACACTCACTGTTGCTTTGTGAACACAGCCCTCGCACATATACATTTCTTTGCAAATTGTTTTTTATTCAAATCTTTTTACAGCACCACAGGCACCATGGCATTATTTGCAGATGGCAATAAATGACATCGACAATTAAATAAATAATAAATAATTTAATAAATTATGTATAAAATCAGCACAAATACGGTTGTGAATGAAAACACAGACATAATTAAATAAATACATAAATAAAATAAATATGATAATGTTATGTTGAATAAATACATTCTTTAAAATCCTCCTCTGTCAGCCTTCAGTGACATAATAAATATGCAGCAGTTGTAGTAAATTTGTACAGATGACAGCTTGAGCTTTGTAGTACAGCAAAAGGTACTGACACCAGGGCAAGTACATAGTACATCACACTATAGACCCATAGAGATATCTATGGTAACACATGACTGCACAGTGAGCTTTGTGTTCACCGCTACAGCTAACATAGCTTCGTTTACGTACAAACTTTAAATGTCTTGCTTAAAGTTCGGGTGTAAAATCTACACTAAAACTTGCATTGACTGCTTGATACAGAGTAAGCCTTCAAACATTGAAGAGCCTGAGAGAGTCCAGGGGAGGCAGCGGGCTGCAGGCCTGACCGTGAGGCCACCATGGAGCCTGATGCTCTTCTACGTGTCCATTCACATCGTCACCTGCTGCCCTAAGACCCCTGTCCTCACAAGGCAAACACACCAAAGAAAGTCTTCCCCGGCTCGTCCTCCAGGGCCAGCAGCATCTTGTCTTCCATCACGGTCTTGAGCCTGTCCCCTCTCCTGAGGTTGAACACAGCTCCCATGTACACGGTGGAGAACCAGCTCCCCTCCTCATCCACGTCGCTGCTTGCTTTCAGTTGGCAGGCAGTGCGGACAGAGTGTAGGATGGTTTTGTAGGACTTCTTGGCGTCGTCATTGCCATACGAGCTGGACCAGCGCTTCACAGTGTGGCTGACGTGGACCATGGGCTGTGAGGCAGTGTCATCAGCATCGCTGCTGCTGCAGTTGACCCGGAAAGACGCCTGGCTGTAAACAAAGTAGAGGCCATTCTGAGGAATCACAATTTCGTTGTTGTTGAGGTCCAGCCCTCCTTGAGAGTAGGACTGGTCCACCTGATTCTTCCACTCCACGGAGGTCTTCATGTCAGGGTTGTATTCTCCTGTTGAGTATGGAGAGAAGGTGATGGAGGAAATAAGATTATTAAGGCAAACTGCCAGTACAGGGAGGAGTCAAAGGAATGTTAGTGTCCATTATAATGCAGTGGAAATATTAGAAATAAATAAGAGTAATTTCTGATTAATTGCATTACAGTGAAATTAGCCCATTTCTCTTTTGCTGTTGTGCCCACAACATTCACAACAACCATCAAGAGACTGGAACGGCTGTAATGGGCCCTAAAACGCTCTAAACGAGCCACAGTATTTCTATAGGAGGAAGCCACTAACAGTAGACCTAATGCCTCGGAAGACCAGTGGTTTCACAACTACTTGACTAAGAAAACCAAAAGTTTAGAGTATCAGTCCAAATTAATGTATGCCATAACCCATTCTCACATTGTGCTTATTATATCCCAAAGAGCCCGAGATATTCTCCCATACTGAGCTGACTGCTGTGTTTTACCTTCTAAATGAATGGCCGCTCTTACGTTTGAAATCTGCCTCAATGTGTGGCGAAGGTCTGGAAAGAAGAGAGGACAGAGGATTATAAAATGGGGTACATCACAACAGCTCCACTTTTGTCTCAACAAAGATCAAACTCTTCTACTGATTTCACACGCTAAAGAAAAACTGTAAGAAAAAGTTCTCACCAAAATTGTCTTCATCTTGTCCTGCGACCTGTTTCAAGAAAAGAGGACAGAGAGACCGTTATACCTGGGCTCAGGTGAGTCGGGCCAGTCGCTGTGAGACACAGCTGGCTCATCTCAGACTTGTTCCCACCTTGTCTCGCCCGTTGAAGACGAGGACGGCAGCAGCGGCCGTGGCGAGGCAGAGCGTGAACACCAGCAGGGCCGTGGTCAGCGCTGAACCGGGTTTCACTCTCAGCCTTTGTTTCCTGGCTTCAGTGTCGACAGCGGCGTCCAGCACTACCTTGCATTCGTCTTCCATTGTTTTAAATGAGTTCCTTCTGTTACGCCGTCAAGCTGAGTTACTGGAGGCCTCGCTGAGAGCTGTCTTTCTCCTGCTGCTGTCGCTCTGTTTGCTGACTGACTCTCAGCAGTGGCTGTTTTAAAAAGTTCCCTCCAGGGAAACTCCAGTGATGTCACTCATTGTGACTGAGTGGAGATTTGATGAGGAAGAAGGTCCGGAGCTGAGGAAGATCTTACACACCACACACTCCTACACACACAGCATCTATATGACTGTTGTGAATCTTATCCCATTAGCACATAGATGCAAACACCTGTAGAAACCCTTCTGTAGAAACCCTTCTACACACCGACAAGTCTACAGATACTCACATACACGAAAGGTTTCACACATACTGACATACCACTATACACTATATTTTATACACACATACACTCTTTCTGCATACACCTGCATAGCAAATGCACTTACAGAAACTACAGAAAAAACATTTTGAACTAGAAATGCAGATTTTAACCAGTCATTCTACAGCTAATGTTGAGTGTTTACGTTTGTTGTGGTGTATTGGTCATCTCTATGTGGGTCAAACATATGGAAACTGTGTTACAAGCCACAGACACATCATTCAGTTATTCATCAAGACATCTGCAGTGTTTGCCAAAAATTACTCACATTATCAGTATCAGTATATAAATGAACTGCAACCGATGTGTGTGTAATATCTGCAGTAGTTGTGTCACTTCCCCTTGGATTAAAAATAGACGCCGGTAAAGCAGGGCCTTATTCAGGATGAAGCAAAAATGGTTGGTTCACAGCGTCATTGGAGCGCTGATAAAAAGTTGAGACTGGCTCAGCTCTTACGTGTCACATGTCAGGCTGGGCGGCAGTTTGTAGCTTCATGTCTCCAGCGCTCATTGAAGATGACCTCCTACGTTGTAGTGTGAACACAGCATTATAGTTTGGTTTTAGAAATGCAGCAGCATGTAAAAAAGAAAAAGTGATGATAGTGTCCATGAAAGCTGAGTTTCTGACATGTAGTATCAGAATCATGAACTCCTTATTGATTGCTGGGACAACGGGACAGTGTAGGTACATTATGTTGGAACGCAGTACGTGAAGGCTGACCACATACTGTATGGTTACCCAGCCATAACGACAGAGCAATGGAAACCCTAGCTGTACCCGAGCTTTCTATCTCATCACATTTCCTTCATCAGCGGTTATGGAATCTATTTAAACTGTCCATTTTAGTACATTAAGGACTACAAATCCACGATGGCTTAAGACTGAGTTTCTTTTTGGGCATGTTAAGCTTTTATTACAGAGATATCAGCAGAGAGATGAGAGTAAAAGCTAGAAAGTGTTGGGGAATAACTTTCAACAAACATCCCTGGCTGGACTCCAGATTGTGGCTAATGGGAAATGTCTTCAAGCCCGAGACCACCAGGGCAATCATCAGAGTTCACTCTGATCGTGATCAGGTGTACACAGTCTGTTCAGTGCATGGACTGGCATCAACCATTCAGCTGCAGGGTGCACCAGATTATTTATGAGGTCTGGCCGGGGAACGCCTCGGGTCCCCCAGGAAGAGCTGGAAGACGTTGCTGGGGGGGCGTCTGGATTTCCCTGTTGAGCCTGCTGCCCCCACGACTCGGCCCGGGATAATCAGAGTAAACGGGATGGATGGATGACTAGCATCACGGTCACTGTGGAAAACAGAAATACACAATACGGAAAACTGATAGCACGCCTTTTCATAATAAACCTACTGATTAAAAATACCTATATATACCTATAGGTGCATTCAATTGGATTCTAAGTTTTGGATGTAATATGTGAGTTAAATGGTCTGATTACCTGAAACTGAATATTTCCCATAGTCATTCAGGTTAACATGGTGTCTGTGACAACATGACAGAGTATCCAGCACCCGGCCAGGCCTCAGATGAGTAAGAATGAGTGTGGATGTTCGGTGTCTATTAGGAGGCAGCAGGATGTGTGGGAGAGTTAGTCAGAGATCGACTCAGATCAATGAACATCCATACTTGCTTGATTTTTTTGCCATGTATTTCAGTTTGAGAGAAAGTGAGATGAATAGTTCAGATAAGACTGAGAGCAGATGTGTAAAATATCTGGGTCTTCATCACAGGCCACCACCGCCTGGAAAGAGGGACTTCCTCCTACGTTAGCTGCTAAGACGGTAAACTGCAACTAGGCCACACTACATCAGACACTGCTCTTTCATACCATGTCAATAATACATAGAAATATTAAAAACATCCCTGCTACACTTCTTGACCCTGCAAATACTCCCCTGAAGACATGGAATGAACTCTGTATCTCTGTTTGCTTCGAATGTGTAATAAAAGATAATCGCTCGGCAGAAATCCCAGATTTGGATCATGACCAAGGCCCAAGGCCTACCTGGCACCAGATTTCACAGAAAGGCCTTTTTTTTATCCCATTACAAGCCTGAAAAGCCAAACCCTCTTGCAGAGAGAACATAGATGGACAGAAATTGACTCAATCATACACATTTTACAGTTTAATCTAATCTTTATATGTAACAGTGTGAAGTTCAGGTCGAGCAAAACAGCAGCAGTTGTTAAATTAAGGAGGTCAAATTACAAATCTCATATCAAATATGTGAGTCCCTCATGAAGAATCAGACTTTTCATTCTTCACAGTCACTACAAACCTTTCACAGCCTCATTTAACGTCTTTCCCACGGTGAAGCCCTCTGCATCCACCCCGGTGAGGTGAGACCCCTAGCTGACCCCCACGGGACCTAGTTGCTAGCTAACCAGCTATCAGACACACTGTGAGGATGATAGTGCTGCCAGCGAGTGAGTTACCTGCCAGCAGCATGGCCATACTCTGCCTGACTGGACGCTGCACATGTCCTGTAGAAGTAGAGCTGACAGACCACAAACCTCTTCAATGGCCACTGACGGTGGTCTTTTCAAGAAATGTAACCATTTTTGTAGTATTCATGTATTAATTATCTTATCTTGTGCAATAAGAGAGAGATAGATATTCCTTTATTAGTCCCACAGTGGGGAAATTCAGTTTTACACTCTGTTGTTCACACAGTACATATACATGTCAATGGAGAGATGTCAGAGTGAGGGGGCTGCTCCTGACAAGCGCCCAGAGCAGTTGGGGGTTTGGTGCCTTGCTCAGGGGCACCTCGGCAGTGCCCAAGAGGTAAACTGGCACCTCTCCAGCAACTAGTTGGTCTTGGTCCATGGGGGATTTGAACCCGGGTCCTCCGCATCCTAACCCAAGTCCTTACGGACTGAGCTACTGCCGCCCCCATAACAATAATCTTGACTCTTTTATACCACAATAATTGGGTTCCTTCACAGTCGAGTTCAACCACGGCAAAGTAGTAGTAGCAGTAGTAGTAGTAGTAGTATCAGATAGGACTGTACAAAACTCCTCCGAGCGTCCTCTGATATGGTTTAAACAGTGGTAGTGAAGATGAGTTAAGATAAAAATATATATATATAGTGGCAACGTAAACAGGAAGAGCAAACAATGAGTACTTCCTAACATTTACTGTATATGTTAAATTAAAATCTATGAAGTAAACGAAGGGGAAATTCAAGGTTCAACCACAAACACTTTTATACTACTGTGAAGTTTCACTTCACATCTCGTTCAGTGAGAATGACTAAACTGGCCTTTACATGACGGCGTCTTCAGTGGGAGGATGTCTGACAAGACAGGAAAGATGTTTCCTCCACCTCATGCGGTCGACAGCCCACTTTCACACACATCTACCTACTTTGTGCATCTCATGTTGGATTAGGATTTGAAAACAGTAGTACTGTCCTCAGAGCTGCAGAGGAATACACAGCGTGCTGTGTGTTGGCCCACGGTTCAGCTTCCAGTAACAACAATAATAATGAAAACAACACTACAAGTATTATTAGTATTAGTATTATTATACATTACAAATACATTAGATTGTCCATAATTTCATATGAAAGTTGTATGGATATTACAACATGAATAAAAGATATTTTAACTTAAATGGCATGTTGTATGTCCTTGCAGAATATCAGAGTAAAATTTGCTGAATGGGGCGGAAGCAAGGTAAATCCTCATCTCTGATTGGTTACTCCTACTCTGAGCATGCTGTGTGTGATAACTCGGGCGTTGGCTCCGACTCTTTACCGTAAGTAGGAGTAAGTCCCTTGATAAATGTGACTTACTCTTCACACACATTCCTCTCATTCATGATCAATGGGAGCGGCTCGGTGCCAGCCACCAAATCCAGAAATGCGTTTCTTCTTGGAATGCTGTCATGATGAAACGGGAAAGAGACTGACACAAACTGCTGGCACAAAGTTGAGAGGATACCACTGTCTAAGATACCATCACAGCATTAAGAGTTAAAGCAACTAAAAGGCCTCAGTCCAAACTGTGACAGCCAAGTTCAGGCCAAAAGAGTGTCTACATCATTTTGGCCATATAGAGTATCATCATGTCTTTATGTGTCTTTCTTTTTACTGTAATGAGGAAGTCATCTGATCCAAACAGAAGTAATGAAGCTGCTGACCTCTTTCCAACGAGGAAATTCAAACAGAAACCCCTCCAGAGATTAGAAATGATTTCAGTCACCTGATGGACCAGTTAGCACATGCACTGGAGATAATGTGATGTGAGGAAACACCAGAGTTATGCAACAGCAGTTGGATAATGAGGCAATGCAGGACTCCCGCTGAAGAGCCTACCTGTCCGGGCGAGGCCGCTGGAGGCTCAGAGAGGATTAGGAGGGAGGACGGAGGAGAGGCGGGAGTTTTGTAGAGGTGGATGAAACTCGATGTGAAACCTGTGGTTTCCTGTCTCTGCTCAAGTAAACAGCTGAGCGGTTGCGTATGCGGTGTTTGTTCCTCTCGTTTGGCTCGTTGCAACACAAAAGCATTTTCCACATTGTGGAGGAGGGGTATATCACCGTTTGACCCATATTAAGGTCATTACTCACATATCTGGAATGAAGCTGTAAATAGGTTATGTATTCAGCATGAATATTCAATTTACTTTGTTTTAATACAGCCATTTCCAAGCAGAGAATGTTGGAGGAGTTAAAGCAGCAGTCGTGGGACTAAACCCAGGGTTATTCCTCTATATATTTATATATTTATATTTGCATTAGATCAAGGAGTCTCACAGACCTCGGCAAGTAAAAGCATCAGAGTGGCCCTGAAGTAATGGTGTCTGTGGCCAAGCATGACAGACTGAATGTCACTTCTTAAAGCTGGCTACTGAGGCTCAAACCCCAGAGGTGTTCAGGGGGTTGGGATCCGCTGACTGTGGTGATCCACATCAGCCCTAACCCTGAGCCCCTGAGCCCCTGAGCCGTGTAGTCGTTGTTTCTCCACTCATTGATTCAGGTTGGTCGGCATGGCGCCCACCTGTCCAGCTGGCGTCTTCCTGTTACCACTGACACGGAATAAAGCAGTGATGAAACTTGTACAACTCTTCCTTGGTCAGGCTTCAGAATAGGTTTGCTTTGAGCGCCACCATGTGGTACGTGCCTGTTAATGGACCATGTGGAAACAATGGGATATGTGATGAATCCACAGCCGCAGACTGCAGCCTCAGAAATGACCATCGAGATGGACACAGTTAAAAGGTAGTTTCACAGTCAATCGTTGACCTTTTCTGCTGTCGACTTGTATCTGAATAATCAGAGCTATGCTAATGCTGCTGTTATGCTATGAAATAAATCTTCTGTTACTCTCATCTCTTTTCTTTAGGCACCAGATTTACCGTAAAACTGGTAGGAAATGTTCCTTAAGAAGTGAGGTAGAGTGAACCGGAGTAGAGGGTGGCTACATCTGTCCTCACCGGCCCGTTTCCACCGGTGGGTCTCACTCTCAGTAATCCAGAACCGGCTCATCACAGCCGGCCTCACCTTTAAAGACGTTACCTCCCATAGTGGCTGCGGCAGATTGACGCCACCGCGGCTTTTAGACACATTACGGTTCAGAGGATGTCTCCGGGGAGTGGCCCGTCGGCACGGAGACACAGCGGACCGAGCGGAGCTGCAGAGACCGGGCTCAGACCCGGGACCTGGACTCACACACACCCAGAATTGGTAGCCCTCAGACTCGGGCGATGCTGGGTTGAGATGCTGTTGTCTCTGGGCTGCTAGCAGCTAGCTCACTGTTGTTTTAGCGCTTCCGGAGCAGCTCTGTGAGATAGCCGACAGCCCCGTTAGCTAGCCCGCTAGCTGGCTAAGCGCCTGTTGGAGCAGCGCTACCGGCCTTTCCTGTGCTGACCGGCGGCGCCCAGCCGCCCCGCCCGACAGCCACTATGGAGTTTCCCTTTGATATCAACCAGTTATTCGCCGAGCGGGTCTCCATCTTGGACCACACTCTGGTTGCAGGTCGGAACTCGACAGGAAGGTGAGTCAGAGAGCTCACCGCCCTCTGCTCTTTGTTGTGCTTTGGAACGGTACTAGCAACAGACAGGAGGGTCTCTGGGTCCCCCACGGAGACCCACGGAGACCCTCTACACTGTAGATAGATAGATAGATAGATAGATAGATAGATAGATAGATATATGAAGACGGATAGATACAGTACAGACCAAAAGTTTGGACCCACCTTCTCATTCAAAGAGTTTTCTTTATTTTCATGACTATGAAAATTGTAGATTCACACTGAAGGCATCAAAACTATGAATTAACACGTGTGGAAATATGTACTTAACAAAAAAGTGTGAAACAACTGAAAATATGTCTGATATTGTAGTTTCTTCAAAGTACCACCTTTTGCTCTGATTACTGCTCCACACACTCTGCATCCTCTTGATGAGCTTCAAGAGGTCGTCACCTGAAATGGTCTCCAACAGTCTTGAAGGAGTTCCCAGAGATGCTGAGCACTTGTTGGCCCTTTTGCCTTCACTCTGCGGTCCAGCTCACCCCAAACCATCTGGATCGGGTTCAGGTCCGGTGACTGTGGAGGCCAGGTCATCTGGTCCAGCACCCCATCACTCTCCTTCTGGGTCAAATAGCCCTCACACAGCCTGGAGGTGTGTTTGGGGTCATTGTCCTGTTGAAAAATAAATGATGGTCCAACTAAACGCAGACCGGATGGAATAGCATGCTGCTGATAGATGCTGTGGTAGCCATGCTGGTTCAGTAGGCCTTCAGTTTGAATAAATCCCCAACAGTGTCACCAGCAAAGCCCCCCCACACCATCACACCTCCTCCTCCATGCTTCACGGTGGGAACCAGGCATGTAGAGTCCATCCGTTCACCTTTTCTGGTTCCACAAAGACACGGTGGTTGGAACCAAAGATGTCAGATCTGGACTCATCAGACCAAAGCCCAGATCTCCAGATTTTTTGGGGGCGGCAGTAGCTCAGTCTGTAGGGAGTTGGCTTGGGAACCGGAGGGTCACCGGTTCAAGTCCCGCCATGGACCAAGAACTGAGTGTGAACTGGTAGCTGGAGAGGTGCCAGTTTACCTCTTGGGCACTGCCGAGGTGCCCCTGAGCAAGGCACCAAACCCCCAACTGCTCAGGGCGCTTGTCAGGAGCAGCCCCATCACTCTGACATCTCTCCATTGTTGCATGTTTGTGCATGTGTGTGTTCGGGTCTGCATGTACCGTGTATAAGTTAACAACAGAGTGAAAAAATTGAATTTCCCCTCGTGGGACTAATAAAGGAATATCTTCTTCTTCTTCTTCTTCACTGGTCTAATGTCCATTCCTGGTGGTCTTTAGCCCAAACAAGTCTCTCTGCTTGTTGCCTGTCCTTAGCAGTGGTTTCCTAGCAGCTATTCTACCATGAAGGCCTGATTCACACAGTCTCCTCTTAACAGTTGTTCTAGAGATGTGTCTGCTGCTAGAACTCTGTGTGGCATTGACCTGGTCTCTAGTCTGAGCTGCTGTTAACCTGCCATTTCTGAGGCCGGTGACTCGGATGAACTGATCCTCCTCAGCAGAGGTGACTCCTGGTCTTCCTTTCCTGGGGCGGTCCTCATGTGAGCCACTTTCTTTGTAGAGCTTGATGGTTTTTGCGACTGCACTTGGGGACACGTTTAAAGTTTTCCCAATTTTTGGGACTGACTGACCTTCATTTCTTAAAGTAATGATGGCCACTCGTTTTTCTTTACTTAGCTGCTTTTTTCTGCCATAATCCAAATTCTAACAGTCTATTCAGTAGGACTATCAGCTGTGTCTCCACCTGACTTCTGATGGTCCCAACCCCATTTATAAGGCCAGAAATCCCCCTGATTAAACCTGACAGGGCTCACCTGTGAAGTGGAGACCATTTCAGGTGACGACCTCTTGAAGCTCATCAAGAGGATGCAGAGTGTGTGGAGCAGTAATCAGAGCAAAAGGAGGTACTTTGAAGAAACTACAATATAAAGCGTATTTTCAGTGGTTTTACACTTTTTTGTTAAGTACATATTTCCACAAGTGTTAATTCATAGTTTTGATGCCTTCAGTGTGAATCTACAATGTCAATAGTCATGAAAATAAAGAAAACTCTTTGAATGAGAAGGTGGGTCCAAACTTTTGGTTTATATAGATGATAGATAGATATAGATGGATAGATAAATGTAGATGATAGATAGATATAGATGGATAGATATAGATAGATATAGATGGATAGATATAGATGATGATAGATATAGATGATAGATAGCTATGGATAGATATAGAAGATAGATATAGATGAATAGATATAGATGATAGATAGCTATAGATAGATATAGATGATAGATAGATATAGATAGGGATAGATAGATATAGATCAGTATAGATGGCTGCTGGATCGCTGTACAGCAACAGATAATACAGGATTATCTGAGCAGCACTTCATTACCTGAGCTGGAAGTCAAATAAACAGAGGAGTATACGATCAATATGGAGGTAACAGAGTTATGGAGACAAAGACCATGTAAGTGTAGCATCATGGCTGCTGCTCTGACACCTCCAGGTCATTTCACTCCGTCAGGAAGCTTCTTCAGGAGAAGGGCTGCAGCCCTTGTCGCTGCCTGACGGGGAGAAGGGCTGCAGCCCTTGTCGCTGCCTGACGGGGAGAAGGGCTGCAGCCCTTGTCGCTGCCTGACGGGGAAAAGGGCTGCAGCCCTTGTTTCTGTCTGACAGGTGCCTCATTCAGACACTCCTTTTGAATCCCAGTCTGCTCAGTTGTGCTCATCTTTGCAGGCCTCACCTTCAAGCCCACATAGCTACAGTTATTGATGAACTTGGGAGAGCCTCAGCAAAGGTGAGTCTCTGAAGGTGAGGTAGTTGATCTCAGCTTGTTTAGATGTTTGTGTCGACATGTGTGCTTAAGTTATGTGGAGACTATTTTTCTAGATATACACTACACCTCTACTCTATGAATCTGTAGATCCAATCATAAGAGTGTGTACACACTGGTAGTGACTCCAGTAGCAGTCCTATCATTAACACTGACCACACACACGTCAGCCATCTGCTTAGACTGCTGGGTGGGAGCGTTTGGGTGCTGTGGTCAGGATCAGCCCAGTGATGTTCGGTGGAATCAACCATCACAGGATTTAGGTAGCCATGACATTAATGTAGCATCATCTGAATGGTCCCATACCATCCATTAGAGGTAAGATCTTTAGCCCGAGCCCGAGCCCCAAAATGTCAATTACTACGTTCGGGTCGGGCCGGGCCGGGCTTCTCTCTCACTAACTTTTTTTAATAAATATATATTTATATATTATGTATACTAAAACGATCCTGGGCGCCTCCCTAGGGAGGTGTTCCAGGCAGGACCAGCTGGGAGGAGACCCCGGGGAAGACCCAGGACTAGATGGAGAGATTATATCTCCACACTGGCCTGGGAACACCTCGGATCCCCCAGTCAGAGCTGGTTAATGTGGCCCGGGAAAGGGAAGTTTGGGGTCCCCTGCTGGAGCTGTTGGCCCCGCGATCCGACCCGGATAAGAGGTTGAAGATGAAGATGAAGAGACTAAAACGATGTATGGATATTAAACTAAGGAATACTTGTTATAAAATAAATAATCTGGATAAAACAGAGAAGGCGCTGTATGGTAAGATATAAATGTTTATTGAATATGTATCTTACAGTCTTGTTTAACTGGGAGAATTCGTTACAAAGACAGGCTTTAATTTATCATGATGCTCAGGCATCGTCACAAATGTGATCACACAAATCACAACCAGTCCCTTTTCCCGGAGCAGAGCTCTGTCCGGGTCTGACTGACGCATCCCCTCCCTTTCCTCCTCCTCCTGAGTCCTCACTAATAAAATAGAAAGGCTCGGGCCTGCAAATCAAGTTAATTGATCGGGCTCGGGCCGGGTCGGGCTTTAATACCCGCGGGCCTGGGTCGGGTCGGGCTGGATTTTTTAGGCCCGATCTTACCTCTACCATCCATATTGTTGATAGCTGTGTGATGCAGATGTTGCCTAACCTGACCCATCACTGGAAACTGTTTGCAAAGGGGTGTAAACTTTCAAAAAGTACTTGGCAGGTTATGGATAAACCACCTCTCAATCGAAAATAATGAAAGCCAGACTAACTGAAGGTTACTGGTCTGTTTTTAACAAGCGGGAACGGCCGCATTACTTGAAGCATTCACTTCAGAGTTCAAGGAAACTTTGGGGAGTCACTGATATACAGATATACAGTCATTTTATTGGTGAAGTATTCCTTTAACTTTCAGGATGATGTGCTTATTGAGGTGTGGTTTCTTACCAGAACTCAAATGTGATATCAGCACTAGACCCAGTCCTTTTTGATGGTTGTTTGTACATGTTTAACAGTGTGGCTTGCTGTCCACAGGCCCAGCAGCTCCCAGCATCTATAACTAGTGCCTCTAAGCTGCAGTCCCAGAAGCATCAGCTCTACCTGCTGAAGGATGGAGAGAGCAACGGGTACAGCTCACACCGTTCACCGTTCACTCCATACACATATACATACAGCACAGTGTTGTTCAGCTGGAGCAGCTGGTGTTGAGATGCTCACGGCAGTAGCTCTCCTCAAATGAAACACTACTTGTGATGAGAAAATCTTACTCGCTGCCCCTCCTTTCCCTGCACACAGAGGACGGGGTGTGGTTGTGGGATTTCTCAAGGTCGGCTACAAGAAGTTATTTCTGCTTGTGAGTGGCCTATTTTCCTTCATTGTCTTCATTTGTGAGGCTTTAGCCCAGTTCTAACTCCACATGCTTCACTGACTGTGTGTGAACTTACTGTTCGGGTATACTGCTTGTGTTTCATCCACAGGACCGCCAGGGTGTGCACGTAGAGGCAGAACCACTGTGTGTTTTGGATTTCTACATAGCAGAGAACTTGCAGCGACATGGCTATGGGCTGGAGCTGTTTGATTTCATGTTGCAGGTGAATCATGAATCATCATCAACATCTCTCTCTGGGACAAAGTACTGAAAACCACACTAGTCGTGGAAGATGTAATGACAGTCACCTCTCCAGGCTCCATAGTTCAACACAGGAGTAGTCTGATGGCGTGATTGCTTGCCAAATGACATCCTGTCATGAAATGCAGATATGAGGAATGTTATTGTACACTTCACAGACCTTTTGTCTGATAGAGATGCATGTATAGATTGGGTCCTATGAAAATGTGTACGCGAAACATTTCTTTCAATCATAGCCTTAATTACAGCTTGACCAAGCAACAATCAACACAGTTTATATACTGACAGATGAAGAAGTTACAGTCATAATCCAGACTAAAATCAACACAGTTTATATACTGACAGATGAAGAAGTTACAGTCATAATCCAGACTAAAATCAACACAGTTTATATACTGACAGATGAAGAAGTTACAGTCATAATCCAGACTAAAATCAACACAGTTAAGTACTGACAGATGAAGAAGTTACAGTCATAATCCAGACTAAAATCAACACAGTTTATATACTGACATATGAAGAAGTTACAGTCATAATCCAGACTAAAATCAACACAGTTTATATACTGACAGATGAAGAAGTTACAGTCATAATCCAGACTAAAATCAACACAGTTTATATACTGACAGATGAAGAAGTTACAGTCATAATCCAGACTAAAATCAACACAGTTTATATACTGACAGATGAAGAAGTTACAGTCATAATCCAGACTAAAATCAACACAGTTAAGTCTGACAGATGAAGAAGTTACAGTCATAATCCAGACTAAAATCAACACAGTTAAGTCTGACAGATGAAGAAGTTACAGTCATAATCCAGACTAAAATCAACACAGTTTATATACTGACAGATGAAGAAGTTACAGTCATAATCCAGACTAAAATCAACACAGTTTATATACTGACAGATGAAGAAGTTACAGTCATAATCCAGACTAAAATCAACACAGTTTATATACTGACAGATGAAGAAGTTACAGTCATAATCCAGACTAAAATCAACACAGTTTATATACTGACAGATGAAGAAGTTACAGTCATAATCCAGACTACTGTTTATCAGTGACTGCATGTTTCTGCTTCTCTACTGTAGCACAAGAATTTAGAGCCAGTTCAGATGGCTTACGACAGGCCGTCGCCCAAGTTCCTGTCTTTCCTGGCAAAGCATTACTGCCTGACACCGAGCGTTCCTCAGGTACAGTCTCTACACTCACTGTATGTATGTACTGTATAATGTAATGTGTAACATAAGACACAGTAGTATCAGCGATCTGCGCTGTTTAACGAGGTTCACATCTTTTCAAGTCTGTCTGGCGCCAATCGAGTGAGTTGACAAATCATGTGGATGTCTTCCCCTCTTTCATTGTTTTATTGTCAGTTTGTACAGGTTACACATTCAAAAACCCTCAAAACAAATGGTCCCTAGCACAAAGACGTCAGCAAAGCATCAGACTAAGAGACGGAGAACAGGACAAGAAACAGAACAAAGATGAATCCTTCATTCAGTCTCCACATTATAACTACAACGTAGCTATACGCTGTTAGCTAGGTTCGCCGCTGTAACGTTGGTGGTGGCTTCCAGCTCGCCGTTGTCACACACATGTGGTGGTCAGCCCGGTGCAACGTAAGGTCCGGCAGGCCGGGTGTGGCGTTGTCGGTGGCGTTACAGCTGTGACCGTAGCAGGGCAGTGTGTGTACAGTTGATTCGGCGGTGAATAAATGTAACAGCTCCTCAAACCCGAGCCAACTTCCTGTATCAGCTCAGGCTCACTGAAGGTCAGCTGTTAACAGTACTCTCCTTTAAGTAATGAGCTGCTTCTCTGAGTTTTGCTCACATTTTTATTTCATGTTTAATTTACCTTTTAAACATTTAGTCAGCAGTATTAATCAGTAAAAATGATTAATGTTGGTTAATGGTTATTTGACATCTCTAGTACAGACATGCCCACTTTCTGATAGTCCCAGTCAGTCTGGATCAAGTCCTAGTCAAGTCAGCACTCTGACACACTGACAGCTGTTGTTGCCTGTTGGGCTGCAGTTTGCCATGTTCTGATTGGAGCAGATTGTTGATGCTAAAGTCAGAACCTGGGAGGGTTTCTGGACAATATCTGCCATTGATTAGTGTTGTTATTGATTTATTATAATAACTATATACATACATATTTGTCCACTCCCTTGTTGATAAGAGGATTAAGATAAGATAAGATGAACCTTCATCAATCCCCGGAGGGAAATTCGAGATTAGATGCTAGACTAAACATTTCAATTCAGTTCAAGCCTTTTATTGTCATTGTGAAGTACAATCAGATTACAGTGTTACAGTCCCAAGGACCAGGATCTGGGTCAAGCTGTGTGTAATGCTTCTGGTGGTCACATTGAATTAGCTGTGTTTGCACTGGTCTTAAGGTTGCTGTCACCATTCACTCCTTGGTCACGTTGGCCCAGAGTAGCAGCCACTTTTCACACCATGATGGTGCCTTAGCCTGCTCTGTTTTGTGAGTGAATACTGTGAGATGTGGTTTAAATTTCTAAAAGCTAGAAAGCCTTTGACCTGGCAGCTATAGCTCAGAGGGCAGAGCAGGTCGTCCCCCAATCTGGAGGTCGGCGGTTCGATCCCCAGCTGCCCCGGTCACATGTCGACGTGTCCTCGAGCAAGACTCTTAACCCCAAATCACACACCGAAGGCTGAGCCATCGGTGTGTGAACGAGTATTTCGATCAGATCCTGATGGGCCTGATGGGCCTCAGCAGCCTCTGATATCAGGGTGTGAATGGGTGAATGTGACGTGTGGTGCAAAGAGCTTTGAGTGGTCAGAAGACTAGAAAAGTGCTGAATGAATGCAAGTCCATTTACTTTGGATTATTTGTGGTTACCTGGGCTCAGGACTGAATTTCTATGCATATATATACCCAGTGTTCTGCCTGGGACTGTTTAGTGGTTTCTTGCCTTGATCATGTTGATAGCTACAGGAGGTTCGCTGCTAGCCACACCCACTACAACAAGCTGAATTGTACACTCCCTAAAACATCCAAAAAGACAAACTTTCAATAAACTGACGATCTAATACCCTCTGCATCATTGTGAATCAGCCACCTGTACTGACGGCAACCTTTATTGTGAGCAATTTGAGTTATCTAGTCTTTCTTTTGATTCTTTCCAGGCCAATAACTTTGTGGTGTTTGACGGCTTCTTCCTCAACAGATCAGGTAAGTTTTTCTCTACTCTGAACCCACTGTTTTTCTTCTCTGTGGTAATATGAGCGATGAGGTGTGGGTAAGTGGGTGGCTTCAGACATGACATCCTTACCAGCTGAACCTGTATTTGTTCAACATTGTTGGTATTTCATGACACAGTGTATATTGCATGCTGCAGCTTTAAAGTGAATTTTTGCTTTTTGCATCCCAACACGTTCATTTGTTTTGTTGTAGAAGAAAAAAACCCTCTTTAGAGAGTCTGTAAGTGAAAAAAATGGCATTCGACCAAAGAGTGCTGATCTGCTTTAATTTTAGTCCCAAAATGTTTTGTTTCACCAAACTCTCCCAGGCTCGCCGTCCTCTCCTCTGATGGATCAGGGGATGTACAGCTTTTTGTAAGGACTTTTATATCTCTTTTCTTTTCTCATATGTCCCCAGCATCTTCTCCTCCTTCCTTCGTTCCATAATTAGGTCCACATTATATGTATGATGATCATGGTCTCTTATTTTCATCCTCATAATTTCTCAGCCAGTGTCAGTTACTGCAGTCTTTCCCATCACCTGCATTTACCTACCTATACAGGTACAGTATATGTCATGTATTGCATATCATGGCATATATTGAACCCAGAGAGTCACACCCTGTA
Source organism: Pterois miles (assembly GCA_947000775.1). NCBI lineage: Eukaryota > Metazoa > Chordata > Actinopteri > Perciformes > Scorpaenidae > Pterois > Pterois miles. The sequence goes on along the minus strand of CAMQGK010000166.1, from coordinate 825,787 downwards.
GAACAACTCAAACCCCCACAGACCCACTGACTGACATGAATACCTGCCTGGTTCCTGATCCTCCAATGTCTCTAAATGTCTGTCAGTTTGTTAAAAGCCAGTTGAATGCGCTTTGTGTGACACTCTGCATCATTAAACCACATTAATGTAATCACTGTAAACTATATATCTAACTAAGAGTATTGCTGAGAAGATTGGTAGTCTCCAACACCAGCATCTAATATATGCCAAAAGACTGGATTGCTTTATAGCACAAAGCAGGAAGAGGAAGGTGCATCAAAGACCAATACAAGGCCAAAGGTCCACCAGGCCTGCAGGACATACTCCCACCCTTCTATGGTAGTGCTTGAATGTAAGCTTCTCTCTGAAGCAGCACATAGGACAGACAGTAAGGCTGTAGAAAAGGCGTCACTGTGTTCTGTTGGCATTCTGGCATAGTTTACTAGAAAGTACCGGGTCCTGACGTCCCCTCGGCTGTGCTCCATTGGCTTCTGTAACAATCAAAAGGTCTCTCTGGAAAAACAAAGCCTGTTCCTGTCATGATTTATTATCCACAATCAAAGATGAAAGAGCAGAGTAATCTAAAAGCAAAACAGTATTTCCTATTTGAATTATGAAGCCTGCAGCAGTTCAACAGCTGCTGAACTGTAGCCTGTGCTGTCTACATATTACCTGCACTGCTGGCCACTCCATGTCTTCCTCTCGTCCTGCAGTCCTACGACGGGCCTGTTGAGCTGGTCACATTTATCCCTAAAGGCTTGTGGGACGTGGTGTTAGTTAAAGGTGGCTGAAATGAGAACTGGTGAAGAAACAACAACAACGTATTATTCTCCGTAGAAACTATCGCTTGTTGTTTGCTAGCGTAGTTACAGCACAGGAGGCCACAGTTGGATTGAATTTCACATTACTTCTCCAAGAGAGGAGAGCCAGCTCTTAATTTGCTAGAACAAAACTACAGTGTGTGTCCAGCTTAGTGAGTGGATTATTGAGGAAAATATTAACACACAGATTTTAGACCACTTTAATCCATATAAACTATGATGATGGGAGTTTGCTGATTACGGTGATGTGGTGATTATAAACTGAGGCTTGTACTAGCATGTTATAATCTAGTAATATATTATTATGTGACAATAAAAGCTCCCAGCTGCATGCCACCTCTCTTGCACTGTGGTACTCTTGTACATGTTTTGTACCAACAGGTCACTTGACCATTGAGTGTTTTAGAAATGCAGCGACAGCAGGTGGACCAGTGAACATGTTCTTCTTCAACAATGATCAATGATCGGTGATAGGGTGAAAGGAAGCAAATGAAGGTCTGATACAAGCTGTAACTGTAAGGAACACCGGGCCTACATTTCTCCTTTTCAGACTTGTTTATAGATTAGATTAGAATAGTTTTATTGATCCCCCAATGGGGGAAATTTCCATGTCACAGCAGCATTGAGGGACCGGGGTAAAAATCAAGATAAAATTAAGAAATGTGCAGAAAAAATATAATATTAAAAATACAGTTAGTAATCAAGTAAAAATAAAAATAATAATAAATATTTACACTATGTACACATTTTCAAAATAATAATAAACATTTAGTATGGTATTTACATCCTTTTCCATTTATGGTGTTTGTACAACTGTACAAATTGTGTCTTATTGCACTTTTTATTGCACTGTGTGATGGATGTGATGCTGATGTGATAACATCTGCTGCTGATGGTGAGAATGGCGGCGGTAGCTCCTTCTAACAGGGTGGGGGTCTCGATCTGCTGCTGATGGTGAGAATGACGGCGGTAGCTCCTTCTAACAGGGTGGGGGTCTCGGTCTGCTGCTGATGGTGAGAATGACGGCGGTAGCTCCTTCTAACAGGGTGGGGGTCTCGGTCTGCTGCTGATGGTGAGAATGGCGGCGGTAGCTCCTTCTAACAGGGTGGGGGTCTCGGTCTGCTGCTGATGGTGAGAATGGCGGCGGTAGCTCCTTCTAACAGGGTGGGGGTCTCGGTCTGCTGCTGATGGTGAGAATGACGGCGGTAGCTCCTTCTAACAGGGTGGGGGTCTCGGTCTGCTGCTGATGGTGAGAATGGCGGCGGTAGCTCCTTCTAACAGGGTGGGGGTCTCGGTCTGCTGCTGATGGTGAGAATGACGGCGGTAGCTCCTTCTAACAGGGTGGGGGTCTCGGTCTGCTGCTGATGGTGAGAATGGCGGCGGTAGCTCCTTCTAACAGGGTGGGGGTCTCGGTCTGCTGCTGATGGTGAGAATGGCGGCGGTAGCTCCTTCTAACAGGGTGGGGGTCTCGGTCTGCTGCTGATGGTGAGAATGGCGGCGGTAGCTCCTTCTAACAGGGTGGGGGTCTCGGTCTGCTGCTGATGGTGAGAATGACGGCGGTAGCTCCTTCTAACAGGGTGGGGGTCTCGGTCTGCTGCTGATGGTGAGAATGACGGCGGTAGCTCCTTCTAACAGGGTGGGGGTCTCGGTCTGCTGCTGACCCTGACCCTGCGGTAGCAGTCCAGGACAGAGCCGGCCCTCCTGACCAGCCTGTTAAGGCTCTTCCTGTCCCTCTCTGAGCTCCCTCCTCTCCAGCAGACCACTGCGAAGAACAGTGCAGAGGCCACCACAGTGTCCTAGAAGGTCAGAAGCAGAGTTCTGCTCACTCCAAAGGACCTCCGTCTCCTCGGCAGGTGGAGACGACTTTGGCCCTTCTTGTACAGAGCGTCTTGTACGGAGTGGCAGAAGAGCTGGTCAGTGCATTGAGTGGGGGGAAGAGTGGGGGGGGGAACGTACACGGTGACGGCAGTGACCTCGGCAGCTAATATGGTCGCATGCTGACTGCCAGCAGCTCAGCATCTTTGGTGCAGCGCTGCTCTTTAACGCTGACGTGCCCGGGGTTACACCATCTTTCATTCACATACATCGCCTGAAGAGACGAAAGCCATCCAAAGTTACAAGTGAGTCCAGAGTTCATTCAGCCAGGTCTCCGTGAACAGCATGTTCAGGCTGTACTCTCACTGCAGCCTGGTCAGCGCTGTTAACTCCTCCATGTTAGGGAGAAACCTTCCGTTTCCCATGATGATGGATGGGAGCGCCGGTTTGTAGCGTCACTCCTACGCTTCACTCCGGCCCTACCTCCCCTCTTCCTCCTCCGAAGCTCGGCGGGGATGTCTGGTCTCTCCCATGACGGTGTACTGGCCTTACTCAGCGCCAACAGCTGTTCACGGGTGTAAACAATGGAGCTGTGGCTGAACGGGTCTCCAGATGTGGACTTAAAGTCCGAAAAACAGCAGTAATATAACTAGTAGAATCACTGTTGGCACATCCATGGCTGTATCGTGCAGATGTGGAACAACTAGTAAAAAGAAAAACGAAGGAAAAAAACAAACTACATGTAAAAAAGCTGAAAAATCTCAGAAAGTTGGTGGAGCTGCTGCGACAGGCTGCCACTCACACGGCGCCATCTTGTACCAAAAAACGGTAGTTCCCATACCGGGAGTTGAACCCGGGCCGCCTGGGTGAAAACCAGGAATCCTAACCGCTAGACCATATGGGACTGATGTGGTAATAAGGGATCCCATTGTCCTCGAAGTTGAAGGCATGTGCCAGTTGCTACTAACTGACCCTTTGCTGAGTCCCAACGACTGGTCAGTCATAGTGTAGCATCAGCCAGCTCTGACCAGGGTCTGACAAATAATCGGCTTCCATGCAGGTGTTTCAGATTTTCTTCATTTCCGGCTGCCGTAGTGGATTTGGAGCCTTCATTCTGCAGCAGCTGCACGATCACTTGTCTTTGCTTTAAGAGTTCGAGCACTACTTAGAGATAACTTCCTGTTGAAAAAAGTGCATTAGTGTATTGGTGCAGGTCAGGGGTCTCAGAGGAGCTCACACAACAAGCAGTTTGTAAATGTCGCTTCAGCAGTTTATATATAGATGTGACAACTTAAAGACATATATTTGTTTACATTATAAAACTATAAAAATATTAAAACAAAAATATGTGTGCATCAGAAATTTGCATCAGAAATTTGTGAACTTAATTTTTTATGTGAATTTCTTTTGACATTTATATACATCAATACTATTTTGTGTGCGTTGAAAAATATTTTTGTGGAGATAGTCATTTAGATATAAATCACAAATAGACTTGTGAATCCTTCTGTGTATATTTGTGAATACTGAAACTGATCTGGCACCATGTACAGTATACCAGTAAGTCCATTCATCATATACATTCTGAGATAGTCAGATGTTATCATTACTGATGTCCACATGAATATTAAAATCACCTGCAATAATTACTTTATCTGTTTTCAGGACTAAACTTGATAAAAACTGTTCAGAGAGAAGTTCAGAGTACGGACTATACAGATAAAACTGACTGGGTGTGAAAGACTAAGAACAGGGCTGAGGAATGAGTTAACACCATTGGAAGAATGTAATCAAATGTTTTATAGATTTTCATAACATCCCAAATCACAAGCAAATACTTGACTGTAGCACAACCATGCTGGGGAAGATGTGGGCCATAAATGTAGACCATTCACACGTACTGTGGCTTTATCCTGAAATTGCAGGAAATTGTTTGGGGAAATATTTATACAGTTATTATCAAAATTCTGGGCTATGATACAGTGATGTGTAGTATATAGTATATGTATAGTGATGTGTAGTACAGTACTTTGGTAATAGGACTGGAGATACTGTGTGAGGAGCTTGTAAGAAGGCCATCACCAAGAGATGGTACGAGACAGAACACAAGATGGATGGCTGAAAATAGTGAGTGAAATATCTGATGTGGAAGTGTTCACCCACAGGATCAGAGCGCTGTGGGAGAAATGGACGGCATTTACAGAAGAAGAAGAAGACGGCGTTAAATGGGTTTTAAGAGGAAATGTCTTCTTCACAGTGGTGGTGAATGAGCTCCACCGGTGCAAACAATATGACTGCTGTCAAACGCACTTCAGTGAATTTGATAAAGATGATTAAAACAGCATCTTCAGGCTAAAAATCAGTTTCAAACAGGATGTGAATATTGATTGTGGTTGTCTTACACTACACAAGTAACTGAACAAGAACAACAGTTCGGCATGGCTGAGTAAGACCCGGAGAAAGCTCTCCGGCGTCACCATGTCGTCATTGTACCGCAGTGGCAGAAGAAGTACTGATCTACTGTAGCTTATGAAGGACTGGGGGTGGGGGTCCTACCGTATCCTGAGTGTGCTCTCCTCCACAGTGGTCCAGTTGAGAAAGGTTCCCCTAAAGAAGCCGGACGGAGAGATCAAGCCCTACTCTTTAATGGAGAGAGAAGGTAAGCCATCATTTCACTGTTTTCACGGTGTGACTGATGAATATAAAGTCTTAAGTGTTGTCATGTTAGTAATTGATGAGGTGATTTATATCCAGCCTTTTACTGTCAGATGGGAATTGTGTTCTGCTGCTGGATTATTATTATTATTATTATTATTATTTAAATATCAGGGAATATAGAGACATCTGTTTCTGCTGTTTTAAAGGTCTGCTGCTGGATTATTATTATTATTATTATTTAAATATCAGGGAATATAGAGACATCTGTTTCTGCTGTTTTAAAGGTCTGCTGCTGGATTATTATTATTATTATTATTTAAATATCAGGGAATATAGAGACATCTGTTTCTGCTGTTTTAAAGGTCTGCTGCTGGCTTATTATTATTATTATTATTATTATTATTATTTAAATATCAGGGAATATAGAGACATCTGTTTCTGCTGTTTTAAAGGTCTGCTGCTGGATTATTATTATTATTATTATTATTATTATTATTATTATTTAAATATCAGCGAATATAGAGACATCTGTTTATGCTGTTTTAAAGGTCTACTGCTGGATTATTATTATTATTATTATTATTTAAATATCAGGGAATATAGAGACATCTGTTTCTGCTGTTTTAAAGGTCTGCTGCTGGATTATTATTATTATTATTATTATTATTATTTAAATATCAGGGAATATAGAGACATCTGTTTCTGCTGTTTTAAAGGTCTGCTGCTGGATTATTATTATTATTATTATTATTATTATTTAAATATCAGGGAATATAGAGACATCTGTTTCTGCTGTTTTAAAGGTCTGCTGCTGGCTTATTATTATTATTATTATTATTATTATTATTATTTAAATATCAGGGAATATAGAGACATCTGTTTCTGCTGTTTTAAAGGTCTGCTGCTGGATTATTATTATTATTATTATTATTATTATTATTATTATTATTATTATTTAAATATCAGGGAATATAGAGACATCTGTTTCTGCTGTTTTAAAGGTCTGCTGCTGGATTATTATTATTATTATTATTATTATTATTATTATTATTTAAATATCAGGGAATATAGAGACATCTGTTTCTGCTGTTTTAAAGGTCTGCTGCTGGATTATTATTATTATTATTATTATTATTATTATTATTTAAATATCAGGGAATATAGAGACATCTGTTTCTGCTGTTTTAAAGGTCTGCTGCTGGATTATTATTATTATTATTATTATTATTATTATTATTATTTAAATATCAGGGAATATAGAGACATCTGTTTCTGCTGTTTTAAAGGTCTGCTGCTGGATTATTATTATTATTATTATTATTATTTAAATATCAGGGAATATAGAGACATCTGTTTCTGCTGTTTTAAAGGTCTGCTGCTGGATTATTATTATTATTATTATTATTATTTAAATATCAGGGAATATAGAGACATCTGTTTCTGCTGTTTTAAAGGTCTGCTGCTGGATTATTATTATTATTATTATTATTATTATTATTATTTAAATATCAGGGAATATAGAGACATCTGTTTCTGCTGTTTTAAAGGTCTGCTGCTGGATTATTATTATTATTATTATTATTATTATTTAAATATCAGGGAATATAGAGACATCTGTTTCTGCTGTTTTAAAGGTCTGCTGCTGGCTTATTATTATTATTATTATTATTATTATTATTATTTAAATATCAGGGAATATAGAGACATCTGTTTCTGCTGTTTTAAAGGTCTGCTGCTGGATTATTATTATTATTATTATTATTATTATTATTATTATTATTATTTAAATATCAGGGAATATAGAGACATCTGTTTCTGCTGTTTTAAAGGTCTGCTGCTGGATTATTATTATTATTATTATTATTATTATTATTATTATTTAAATATCAGGGAATATAGAGACATCTGTTTCTGCTGTTTTAAAGGTCTGCTGCTGGATTATTATTATTATTATTATTATTATTATTATTATTTAAATATCAGGGAATATAGAGACATCTGTTTCTGCTGTTTTAAAGGTCTGCTGCTGGATTATTATTATTATTATTATTATTATTATTATTATTATTTAAATATCAGGGAATATAGAGACATCTGTTTCTGCTGTTTTAAAGGTCTGCTGCTGGATTATTATTATTATTATTATTATTATTTAAATATCAGGGAATATAGAGACATCTGTTTCTGCTGTTTTAAAGGTCTGCTGCTGGATTATTATTATTATTATTATTATTATTATTATTATTATTTAAATATCAGGGAATATAGAGACATCTGTTTCTGCTGTTTTAAAGGTCTGCTGCTGGATTATTATTATTATTATTATTATTATTATTATTATTATTATTATTTAAATATCAGGGAATATAGAGACATCTGTTTCTGCTGTTTGAAAGGTCTGCTGCTGGATTATTATTATTATTATTATTATTATTATTATTATTTAAATATCAGGGAATATAGAGACATCTGTTTCTGCTGTTTTAAAGGTCTGCTGCTGGATTATTATTATTATTATTATTATTATTATTATTATTATTATTATTTAAATATCAGGGAATATAGAGACATCTGTTTCTGCTGTTTGAAAGGTCTGCTGCTGGATTATTATTATTATTATTATTATTATTATTATTATTTTTAAATATCAGGGAATATAGAGACATCTGTTTCTGCTGTTTTAAAGGTCTGCTGCTGGATTATTATTATTATTATTATTATTATTTAAATATCAGGGAATATAGAGACATCTGTTTCTGCTGTTTTAAAGGTCTGCTGCTGGATTATTATTATTATTATTATTATTATTTAAATATCAGGGAATATAGAGACATCTGTTTCTGCTGTTTTAAAGGTCTACTGCTGGATTATTATTATTATTATTATTATTATTATTATTATTATTTAAATATCAGGGAATATAGAGACATCTGTTTCTGCTGTTTTAAAGGTCTGCTGCTGGATTATTATTATTATTATTATTATTATTATTTAAATATCAGGGAATATAGAGACATCTGTTTCTGCTGTTTTTAAGGTCTACTGCTGGATTATTATTATTATTATTATTATTATTATTTAAATATCAGGGAATATAGAGACATCTGTTTCTGCTGTTTTAAAGGTCTGCTGCTGGATTATTATTATTATTATTATTATTATTTAAATATCAGGGAATATAGAGACATCTGTTTCTGCTGTTTTAAAGGTCTACTGCTGGATTATTATTATTATTATTATTATTATTATTATTTAAATATCAGGGAATATAGAGACATCTGTTTCTGCTGTTTTAAAGGTCTACTGCTGGATTATTATTATTATTATTATTATTATTATTATTATTATTTAAATATCAGGGAATATAGAGACATCTGTTTCTGCTGTTTTAAAGGTCTACTGCTGGATTATTATTATTATTATTATTATTATTATTATTATTTAAATATCAGGGAATATAGAGACATCTGTTTCTGCTGTTTTAAAGGTCTGCTGCTGGATTATTATTATTATTATTATTATTATTATTATTATTTAAATATCAGGGAATATAGAGACATCTGTTTCTGCTGTTTTAAAGGTCTGCTGCTGGATTATTATTATTATTATTATTATTATTATTATTGTTTAAATATCAGGGAATATAGAGACATCTGTTTATGCTGTTTTAAAGGTCTGCTGCTGGATTATTATTATTATTATTATTATTATTATTATTATTATTTAAATATCAGGGAATATAGAGACATCTGTTTCTGCTGTTTTAAAGGTCTACTGCTGGATTATTATTATTATTATTATTATTATTATTATTTAAATATCAGGGAATATAGAGACATCTGTTTCTGCTGTTTTAAAGGTCTGCTGCTGGATTATTATTATTATTATTATTATTATTATTATTTAAATATCAGGGAATATAGAGACATCTGTTTCTGCTGTTTTAAAGGTCTGCTGCTGGATGATTATTATTATTATTATTATTATTATTATTATTATTTAAATATCAGGGAATATAGAGACATCTGTTTCTGCTGTTTTAAAGGTCTGCTGCTGGATTATTATTATTATTATTTAAATATCAGGGAATATAGAGACATCTGTTTCTGCTGTTTTAAAGGTCTGCTACTGGATTATTATTATTATTATTATTATTATTATTATTATTATTATTTAAATATCAGGGAATATAGAGACATCTGTTTCTGCTGTTTTAAAGGTCTACTGCTGGCTTATTATTATTATTATTATTATTATTATTTAAATATCAGCGAATATAGAGACATCTGTTTCTGCTGTTTTAAAGGTCTGCTGCTGGATTATTATTATTATTATTATTATTATTATTATTATTATTATTTAAATATCAGCGAATATAGAGACATCTGTTTCTGCTGTTTTAAAGGTCTGCTGCTGGATTATTATTATTATTATTATTATTATTATTATTATTATTTAAATATCAGGGAATATAGAGACATCTGTTTCTGCTGTTTTAAAGGTCTGCTGCTGGATTATTATTATTATTATTATTATTATTATTATTTAAATATCAGGGAATATAGAGACATCTGTTTCTGCTGTTTTAAAGGTCTGCTGCTGGATTATTATTATTATTATTATTATTATTTAAATATCAGGGAATATAGAGACATCTGTTTCTGCTGTTTTAAAGGTCTGCTGCTGGATTATTATTATTATTATTATTATTATTATTATTATTATTATTATTTAAATATCAGGGAATATAGAGACATCTGTTTCTGCTGTTTTAAAGGTCTGCTGCTGGATTATTATTATTATTATTATTATTATTATTTAAATATCAGGGAATATAGAGACATCTGTTTCTGCTGTTTTAACGGTCTGCTGCTGGATTATTATTATTATTATTATCATTATTATTATTATTATTTAAATATCAGGGAATATAGAGACATCTGTTTCTGCTGTTTTAAAGGTCTGCTGCTGGATTATTATTATTATTATTATTATTATTATTATTATTTAAATATCAGGGAATATAGAGACATCTGTTTCTGCTGTTTTAAAGGTCTGCTGCTGGATTATTATTATTATTATTATTATTATTATTTTAAATATCAGGGAATATAGAGACATCTGTTTCTGCTGTTTTAAAGGTCTGCTGCTGGATGATTATTATTATTATTATTATTATTATTATTATTATTTAAATATCAGGGAATATAGAGACATCTGTTTCTGCTGTTTTAAAGGTCTGCTGCTGGATTATTATTATTATTATTATTATTATTATTTAAATATCAGGGAATATAGAGACATCTGTTTCTGCTGTTTTAAAGGTCTGCTGCTGGATTATTATTATTATTATTATTATTATTATTATTTAAATATCAGGGAATATAGAGACATCTGTTTCTGCTGTTTTAAAGGTCTGCTGCTGGATTATTATTATTATTATTATTATTATTTAAATATCAGGGAATATAGAGACATCTGTTTCTGCTGTTTTAAAGGTCTGCTGCTGGATTATTATTATTATTATTATTATTATTATTATTATTATTTAAATATCAGGGAATATAGAGACATCTGTTTCTGCTGTTTTAAAGGTCTGCTGCTGGATTATTATTATTATTATTATTATTAATATTATTTAAATATCAGGGAATATAGAGACATCTGTTTCTGCTGTTTGAAAGGTCTGCTGCTGGATTATTATTATTATTATTATTATTATTATTATTTAAATATCAGGGAATATAGAGACATCTGTTTCTGCTGTTTTAAAGGTCTGCTGCTGGATTATTATTATTATTATTATTATTATTATTATTTAAATATCAGGGAATATAGAGACATCTGTTTCTGCTGTTTTAAAGGTCTGCTGCTGGATTATTATTATTATTATTATTATTATTTAAATATCAGGGAATATAGAGACATCTGTTTCTGCTGTTTTAAAGGTCTGCTGCTGGATGATTATTATTATTATTATTATTATTATTTAAATATCAGGGAATATAGAGACATCTGTTTCTGCTGTTTTAAAGGTCTGCTGCTGGATTATTATTATTATTATTATTATTATTATTATTATTATTATTATTTAAATATCAGGGAATATAGAGACATCTGTTTCTGCTGTTTTAAAGGTCTGCTGCTGGATTATTATTATTATTATTATTATTATTTAAATATCAGGGAATATAGAGACATCTGTTTCTGCTGTTTTAAAGGTCTGCTGCTTTCTGCCCTGCTGCTCTTTATGTTGATGGCCTGAGCTGATAATTAGTTTTTATTTATTGATTATTTTTTAATAACACAGTGACTCTTGTTCCTCATATCAGCCTCGTCTGCTGCTGTTCAGACAAACACTCCACTTATTTTGGCAAATAGATGAAAAGCTGCTCAAACTGAAATCGGCCTCCTTGCTGTACCATAAACACCGTTTACCGCTGTACCGAACCGAGCTGTGATTTTCGTGAACCGTCCCGCCTCTAGTGAGGATGAAAGATGATGGCAGTTTTACTGTTAAAAGGAGGAACAAAGAAAAGGAGAAATAGCAGGAGTAAAATCCACCTGCTGACTGTCTCATCTAGGAGATGGTTATCCTTTTTGGTTCACACATGAAGGAATGTGATGTGTACAGCAGAGGTGAATGAATAATCAGCATGTTGGTGTCCTGACTAGCATGCCCAGGGAGTGATGGAGTATTATCAGGACTACTATTGAAGGGGTGATGAGGAGTTACCTCCTCGCTGCACTAGAAAAACCTAAATAAGGTGCATCTGGCTGGAGGGAGACCACCTCAAAGTTTGTTTGTTGTTAGCAATATGGTATGTCATTGACAGTATTAATATTAGTTTAGTGTAGTACAACATTAAAGGCAAACATGCAGTACAAATGGAGGAAGACAGCAAGTACTTCTCACCTTTCTTTATAGAAGTGCATATTTAACAACTTCCTGTGGGGGCATTTGAGCAGTTTAAATCTCCACATCGGTTTCCTGTCCTCTGGCTCTGCAGAGCTCTGCTGTGTTCAGTCGTTACTGCAGTAGGAACTTTGTCTTGTCCTGTCCAGTGGTCCGTCAGGAGCAGCAGGCTCGTCCCTGGCCGTTCGCGCCTCCTCGCTCCCCCCAGCGGTCGGTATCCTCCCAGTGCTCCCCCTCCCTCAGCGTGGGATCCTCCCCCAGCAGGGCTCTACGAGCCGCCCCGGACCAGAGTCCTCAGTCCCCTCTCATGGAGCGCTGCAGGGCAAGACGCACCAGGTAAGAAAGAACACATTTACAGGTCTAAGAATGGGATCTGGATCTGTTGGCTTGAGAGACAGAAGAAATTCACTCTTTTGACTCCACAGTCAGCAGTACAGAAGTGTGGAACCAGTCCTGAAACAGTTTCAGGGTTCATTTTCCTATCGATGGGTTCCAGCTGCACTCTCTGCTATTTATCTTTCTATAACAATCTAAAATTTTGATGTGCATATTTTTCCATGTGACACTGAAGATGGAATGGAATAGTGATATTTTTCAAGGTGTTGTGTCGTAGCTAGATGTCATAGAGCTGGGGTAGAGATGCTGTCCCACTGATATCAGCTTACACCAGCGTAATTGTTTCTACACCATCCCTGCTGTCATTCAGCTACGTCATTAAAACCTCCGTATATTCATAGCATTTTACCGTTCCAACTTTCAGCTAGTGTGTTGTTGTGCTGTCCATATGCTCCGTATACAGGGGAACATTGCATCCCTTCAGCACCATAAAGTACAAGTTGTATTTGATGGAAACTTCTGTATTGTTCAACCTGGACCCAGTTTTCCCATGTTGTAATGTCTGAGTGACGAATGGGGACAAGAGTTTCTGAAAGTGGTCCACTACTGAGGGAGCACGCTGTAATGTAATCCTTCAGGGCAACTTTGCACCACCGTTGTAGAAAGACACCGTTTCTGGGAGAGATGTTGTGATGAACTGTTTAAATATCCAGTCCCTCCAGGACTTTGTGATGTTGCAATCGCAACCATTCACGTAAATTCAACCAATCCTAGCATCCTAGCAATCATAGCGATCATAGCAATCCCCCCTGTCCACGTCACCAAACTCACTTCCTCCTCCCTCCTGGTTTGAAGAAAATCTGTGCTCGCGTTTTTCTTCCACTGGAGTGAGTGGACTCAGGACCTGCCGCTAGGCTCCTATAGGCTCCTACAGGCTCCTACAGGCTCCTACAGGCTCCTAAAGGCTCCTATAGGCTCCTATAGTCTCCTACAGGCTCCTATAGGCTCCTACAGGCTCCTACAGGCTCCTACAGGCTCCTAAAGGCTCCTACAGGCTCCTATAGGCTCCTACAGGCTCCTATAGGCTCCTACAGGCTCCTATAGGCTCCTGCAGGCTCCTACAGGCTCCTATAGGCTCCTACAGACTCCTACAGGCTCCTAAAGGCTCCTACAGGCTCCTACAGGCTCCTATAGGCTCCTAAAGGCTCCTACAGGCTCCTACAGGCTCCTAAAGGCTCCTAAAGGCTCCTATAGGCTCCTACAGGCTCCTAAAGGCTCCTATAGGCTCCTACAGGCTCCTATGGGCTCCTAAAGACTCCTACGGGCTCCTGCAGGCTCCTACAGGCTCCTATAGGCTCCTATAGGCTCCTACAGGCTCCCATAGGCTCCTACAGGCTCCTACAGGCTCCTAGAGGCTCCCATAGGCTCCTACAGGCTCCTATAGGCTCCTACAGGCTCCTACAGGCTCCTACAGGCTCCTATAGGCTCCTATAGGCTCCTATAGGCTCCTACAGGCTCCTACAGGCTCCTATAGGCTCCTACAGGCTCCTATAGGCTCCTGCAGGCTCCTACAGGCTCCTACAGGCTCCTATAGGCTCCTACAGGCTCCTATAGGCTCCTACAGGCTCCTATAGGCTCCTAAAGACTCCTACAGGCTCCTGCAGGCTCCTAAAGGCTCCTATAGGCTCCTACAGGCTCCTATAGGCTCCTATAGGCTCCTACAGGCTCCCATAGGCTCCCATAGGCTCCTACAGGCTCCTAAAGGCTCCTACAGGCTCCTAAAGGCTCCTATAGGCTCCTACAGGCTCCTAAAGGCTCCTACAGGCTCCTACAGGCTCCTACAGGCTCCTATAGGCTCCTAAAGACTCCTACAGGCTCCTAAAGGCTCCTACAGGCTCCTACAGGCTCCCACAGGCTCCTACAGGCTCCCATAGGCTCCTACAGGCTCCCATAGGCTCCTAAAGACTCCTACAGGCTCCTAAAGGCTCCTACAGGCTCCTACAGGCTCCTATAGGCTCCTACAGGCTCCTATAGGCTCCTAGAGGCTCCTAAAGGCTCCTACAGGCTCCTACAGGCTCCTAAAGGCTCCTACAGGCTCCTACAGGCTCCTAAAGGCTCCTACAGGCTCCTACAGGCTCATACAGGCTCCTATAGGCTCCTACAGGCTCCTACAGGCTCCTAAAGACTCCTGCAGGCTCCTACAGGCTCCTGCAGGCTCCTACAGGCTCCTACAGGCTCCTACAGGCTCCTATAGGCTCCTATAGGCTCCTACAGGCTCATACAGGCTCCTATAGGCTCCTACAGGCTCCTAAAGGCTCCTATAGGCTCCTACAGGCTCCTACAGGCTCCTAAAGGCTCCTACAGGCTCCTACAGGCTCCTAAAGGCTCCTATAGGCTCCTAAAGACTCCTACAGGCTCCTAAAGGCTCCTAAAGGCTCCTACAGGCTCCTACAGGCTCCCACAGGCTCCTACAGGCTCCCATAGGCTCCTACAGGCTCCCATAGGCTCCTAAAGACTCCTACAGGCTCCTAAAGGCTCCTAAAGGCTCCTACAGGCTCCTACAGGCTCCTATAGGCTCCTACAGGCTCCTATAGGCTCCTAGAGGCTCCTAAAGGCTCCTACAGGCTCCTACAGGCTCCTAAAGGCTCCTACAGGCTCCTACAGGCTCCTAAAGGCTCCTACAGGCTCCTACAGGCTCATACAGGCTCCTATAGGCTCCTACAGGCTCCTACAGGCTCCTAAAGACTCCTGCAGGCTCCTACAGGCTCCTGCAGGCTCCTACAGGCTCCTACAGGCTCCTACAGGCTCCTTACCTTAGGCTCCTACAGGCTCCTACAGGCTCCTATAGGCTCCTACAGGCTCCTACAGGCTCCTACAGGCTCCTATAGGCTCCTACAGGCTCCTATAGGCTCCTACAGGCTCCTAAAGACTCCTGCAGGCTCCTACAGGCTCCTGCAGGCTCCTACAGGCTCCTACAGGCTCCTACAGGCTCCTATAGGCTCCTATAGGCTCCTACAGGCTCCTAAAGGCTCCTACAGGCTCCTAAAGGCTCCTACAGGCTCCTACAGGCTCCTACAGGCTCCTACAGGCTCCTACAGGCTCCTATAGTCTCCTACAGGCTCCTACAGGCTCATAAAGGCTAAATGCCAGTTAACGGTTAGAGGGTTATTTATTAACATCCCTAGCTTGAACCCTGACATGCCTGCTTGCCTGCTATACAGGATGTAGTATTTGTGACACCAGTGTAAAGTAGGGGGTGCGTTAAAGTAGGATGTTGTGTCAGGGATGGTCCATTCCTCTCAGTAGTCTCTTACTGTGTCCAGCCATCACTCTCCTATGCATTTGTTCTTTCTAAACACTGTTCCTTTCTTTCTCCTTCTCTTTCCCTTCCCCTTCATTTCTTTGTTCTCCCGTTCCACCCCATGCATCTTCATTTACCCATTTCATGTCCTCTGTCTCTTCTGCCACTGTCTGGTAATACTTCAATAGTTCCCTTAATCGATCCCATCTGGGCCTCCACTGACTAGCTGAGCTTACCACTGTTGCCTCTTCCCTTTAAAGGAAGGCCGGTGCTCTTTTAGATGTTTCTGTGACATGGATTGCATTTACATGCGCACTAGTGTCCTGGTTTTTAAGTCTGACTCTGTTTCCAGGTGTCTGATCCTCTGCCTGCCATCTCAGCTGCCAGTTTTGTAAGAACTAGTAGTGGATTAGGTCTTTCCATGCCTGGTAGTGCCCCGCTGTCTGCTGTAGCTGGTCATAAACAGGACACTAGTGTGCAGGTAACGGCAGTCTGCCTGGTGAGGGCAACGGGGCACCTCGCTCTTATCTGCTGGCCTTTTCGTAGACCCCATTAAACTATCTGCCATGAAACTCCACGTGTGAGTGTGCCTTTTGTCATCCGATGAATTAGTGTTAACCAAACAAGGTGGGTGGGATAAGAAAAAGCCTTATTTCCATTCGGTGGCTTATTATTTTTCACGAGTTTGGTTTCATTGGTACACCATGTGTGCGTGTTTACTCTCAGTTATGTTTTGTTATATTTTGGTTTACTTGGTTTTGTAATTATGTCCTTTTTTTTGCTCCCTTTTTTTCTTACTGTTGTCTTTCCTAACCATCCTTTGACTTTGACGTCCATCCCCTCCTGTTCTCCTGTCCTCTCTCTTTATACCCTGATCTGTATGTTTGGGGATTTCTTTTCACCCTCCTTGCTGGCTGTTACCATTTCTCTGGTAGCCAACAGGGTCTAGTAGCCAGATGCAGCCTGTACAGTCGGCACATGGACAGCAGAGCTGTTGGACTGCTGGACAGAGCCTGGCCAGGTACGTTACTGAGGATGTTAATCTCATGTTCCCACCTTGTCTAGTGTCTACCATGCATGGCTGTTATACTGCTCACATCAGTCCTATTGATTACTGCGTTATGCTGGTCATCATGTTCAGTATTACATTACAAAGAGTCACACTGTTGATCAGCGGTCACCTAATGAAGTTTACCTGATGAAAGTCTGAGGACCAGACATGGCTGATGGTGTGCACAGACACTGGACAGTGTAGGACTTCTGTCAGCTGTCTGTCAGTTATTATCTGGTGGGATGTGTTTGGGTGATAAAATGCTCTGTGGGAGCTTTGAGCTGCAGCTCACTGTCCTCATCAGGTGTGGTCGAGCATCAGTCCCTTAACGATGAGCGTTGTACCAGCTCCGGTCACTGATGAACAGCGTGACGCGCTTCGACGGCGGTATCAAATCTATTGGAGCTGTTTGTGTTTGTAGCCAAACAGCTGTTACATCAGGCTACTGTACAAGTCCAGTGTTTCCTCCAAGACGCTCCCAGTCTGTCCTCAGAGCGCTGGGCGGCGGCGAAGGTCATATCAATGGAGTTTTCATGTTAGTGTAAATTACACCATGCATTCATTTTAGGGTGTTTAATACTGTTTCAGTGGAAACATTTTTGTTTTGTTTTTTCTTGGAAAAGTTGAGATGTGATGTTGCTGAATGTTGCTGTAGATAGAGAGATAGATTAAAGCAGCTAGAATGGATGAGCAGAGCCAGGAGTCAGCTTTCCCTCCTCATGTGCTAGCACCTTGTGCCTCCTCAGGTCTGAGACCAGTGGGGGATCGGTCAGGTCTGAGACCAGTGGGGGATCGGTCAGGTCTGAGACCAGTGGGGGATCAGTCAGGTCTGAGACCAGTGGGGGATCAGTCACTGGGACACACTGACACACACTGGTCGGCCAGTACTCACACAGCACAAAGCAGGTATTCACACTACTGCACTAGACACCTGGACATTTACCTGTTGACTGTCAGGGAGGGTAACGAGCATGGAAGAAGAGAATGAAGAGGTTTAGTGTCTCCCTTTGTGCAGACGTTTGGGCTAAAACACATTATGAACTGTGGAGGAAGGAGACCAAGGACAACCGACGCCCTCTTTTTTCTGATGCGTCAGTACAGATATGAAAGAATTAGCCACATGAACATTTGGGGATGACACCTGTTCCCTCATGTCCAGCCTGGATGAGTCTGTCCATGTTCATATTTTTAAGACAAGCAGCTAAGAAATAAGCTAGACTATTATAAAGCCCTGGTGCAGGTTCAGACTACATGGTCAGCTCAGTACTGGCCTGAGCCAACAGGTTTTACCTGTTGTGTCTTATGGTAATATAACAGTTTCACCACACTTTGACATTAGATTTGACAACAGAAAGAGATGACTAAATGTGATTCCAGCTGGACTTTAACTAAACCATTTTGGTTGCCTAAACCAAAACAAAATCATGTTCATATTTATTTCTGTGAGTTCCTTTGGCAGGTAAAGAACCTGTTTTGTTGTTTAGGTCAGGAGACTTGGCGACTGTTTGGTTGCTCTCTGTTGTGTGTTTCGCTCACATATGTCTGCACATAGGGCTACAATGCAGTGACATTTTAAGGTATGTCCTCCATCTTCATCTGCTGACCCTGTACTGTCGTGCCCCTTAACCCAGGTCCCGCCCTCTCTCACCTCCACCTCTGTTTGCATCCAAGAAGGATGGCATCTGCAGCCAGACCTCCATAGGCAGCACAGAGATGCAGCTGGATTCAGATGCTGAGGCCTGTGGTGTTGAAGAGGAGATCAGAGTATTGGACAGTCCACAGCATCCAGCACAAGGCATGCTGGTCAACCAGAGACACGTGTTGGAGAAGGAGATGGACCGATGCAGCCAGGACTGCTCGTGGACTGTAGGAGAGGACCGCTACACCGCCCAGTGGGTGAAGCAGAAGCAGGAACACAGGAGCACTCGGCCCTGGTGATCAGAGACTTCACTAAATGGACAGAAAGTGTAATTCTGGATTCGATTCTGGAGCAGTTCAGTGGCCTCAGATCACAAATCACAGCAGAAGTTAATTTTGGCCTTCACATGTGTTGAGTAGACGCTACAGCTCTGACTTTCAAACTGCACTTCAGGGCCCAAACTGTGTTCTGGAAGATGTTCCCAGTCTTTCCAGTTTAAAAGGGCTTTTGTGACGTTTCTCTCCAGGATGAGTCATTTACCTGTTGACCAGTTCATCAGACACCGTCATCCAAACCCAGCTGAAAACATCTGACGCTGTATTAAAGCAGCAGCACTGAAGTGGACTGGGTTAACCAGTAGAGCAGCATGCGTCTTCCTGTTCTCCTGCTCTGCAGGGGCTAGATGCAGAAAACTCATCTTAAACTGTGTCCACGCACAAAGACAGAAATGTGCCTATGCATTATATTATTCACATTTATAAAGCCACATGCACGCCTGCCTCCGTCTTACAAATGTGCACTAGCCCCATTTCCACTCTGTTGAAGGGTGAGCTTTCAGCTGTCTTCACCATACCAACAAGTCCCTAATGTGGGTCCTTCAGGGGGTACTAGGGGTCTCCAGCAAAAATGGCAATAATTTAATTTCACTGTAGTTCCACCCATAAGGAAAACAATGGCACAATGTAGGACTATTTTGGTCGTAGGTTTCCTGCATTTCCTGTAGTAAAATATCAAAAAGCAAAAGCTGTATCAGATGGGGGATCCTGGAGAAAATCTAATCAAACTGATGCAAACATTTGTACATTTCCAGCAATATAGCCCAACAGGATGGTGGGAGCAGAGCTGTGTTTATTTAAATGTGAAAGTGAAATAAAATCAGTGAATTTGTGATCTCTATAATGATCAAAATAATTGTGATTATCATCTTGACCATAATCAAGCAGAAGTAACCCTTGAAGTAACTTAGTCAAGTTTTACTTTGTTTTCCAGATTCATTTTTATATTTTACTGTTTTCCTCACATACAGTCCTTTATCTTTTATTGAGGTACGGTAAGGTAAGTTATTCACATTATTAATTTATTGATGTTTTCAAGTTATACACACACATATGTATATATTCAGTTATTGCTCTACTTACTGTAAGCTGTCTGTGGCCTCTCAGATAGTACTGCAGGTTAGAAGTACTGCAGGAACTTTCCTGAATGATGACATAAGACCATGGTTTTCTTAACATGGCCATAGATGGTAGTGAAAGATGTTACGTCCACAGGTACAACACTGCGATGCCACATACACGGGATGGACCTGCTTTCTCTATAAAAGCCAGAGAGTGCACAACTTATCTCAAGACACTGACCAGGGGCCTGAACTATGAAGCCAGTTCAACATACCCGGGGTATCTTCTTGTTATCTGGCTGAACTCACCATAATAACCGGTCCTGCTAAGTGGACCTGTGATGGTGATTATCATCTTGGTACAATCAACCCAGGGTTTCTCACCAGGTGCAGCCTACGACCAATCACAAACATGGACAAGTCTACTGTCTGCAGAACGGCACATTTTACAAACCAAGAGTCAACTAATGTTAGACACATAACGCAGACTGAAAGTAACACAGTTAGCTGGTGGGTCTGTCTCAGTTTTAAGCCTAGTAGTGATTTTAAGCTACTGCCTCTCAATAACCCTCTGTTGCTTATGGCCCACAAGCAATGCTGTGTGCCTCTCATGTTGCTCTGGCTCTATCTATCTGGTGTGGAGAGGAGGTTGTGTTGTTCTGGCTCTATCTGGTGTGGAGAGGAGGTTGTGTTGTTCTGGCTCTATCTGGTGTGGAGAGGATGTTGTGTTGTTCTGGCTCTATCTATCTGGTGTGGAGAGGAGGTTGTGTTGTTCTGGCTCTATCTGGTGTAGAGAGGAGGTTGTGTTGCTCTGGCTCTATCTGGTGTGGAGAGGAGGTTGTGTTACTCTGGCTCTATCTGGTGTAGAGAGGAGGTTGTGTTGTTCTGGCTCTATCTGGTGTAGAGAGGAGGTTGTGTTGTTCTGGCTCTATCTGGTGTAGAGAGGAGGTTGTGTTGTTCTGGCTCTATCTGGTGTGGAGAGGAGGTTGTGTTGTTCTGGCTCTATCTGGTGTGGAGAGGAGGTTGTGTTGCTCTGGCTCTATCTGGTGTAGAGAGGAGGTTGTGTTGCTCTGGCTCTATCTGGTGTAGAGAGGACGTTTTGTTGCTCTGGCTCTATCTGGTGTGGAGAGGAGGTTGTGTTGCTCTGGCTCTATCTGGTGTAGAGAGGAGGTTGTGTTGCTCTGACTCTATCTATCTGGTGTAGAGAGGAGGTTGTGTTGCTCTGACTCTATCTATCTGGTGTAGAGAGGAGGTTGTGTTGCTTTGGCTCTATCTGGTGTGGAGAGGAGGTTGTGTTGCTCTGGCTCTATCTGGTGTGGAGAGGAGGTTGTGTTGCTCTGGCTCTATCTGGTGTGGAGAGGAGGTTGTGTTGCTCTGGCTCTATCTGGTGTAGAGAGGAGGTTGTGTTGTTCTGGCTCTATCTGGTGTAGAGAGGAGTAGAGAGGAGGTTGTGTTGTTCTGGCTCTATCTGGTGTAGAGAGGAGTAGAGAGGAGGTTGTGTTGTTCTGGCTCTATCTGGTGTAGAGAGGAGGTTGGGTTGTTCTGGCTCTATCTGGTGTAGAGAGGAGATTGTGTTGTTCTGGCTCTATGTATCTGGTGTAGAGAGGAGGTTGTGTTGCTCTGGCTCTATCTATCTGGTGTAGAGAGGAGGTTGTGTTGCTCTGGCTCTGTCTATCTGGTGTAGAGAGGAGGTTGTGTTGTTCTGGCTCTATCTATCTGGTGTAGAGAGGAGGTTGTGTTGTTCTGGCTCTATCTGGTGTAGAGAGGAGGTTGTGTTGTTCTGGCTCTATCTGGTGTAGAGAGGAGGTTGTGTTCTGGCTCTATCTGGTGTAGAGAGGAGGTTGTGTTGCTCTGGCTCTATCTATCTGGTGTAGAGAGGAGGTTGTGTTGTTCTGGCTCTATCTGGTGTAGAGAGGAGGTTGTGTTGCTCTGGCTCTATCTGGTGTAGAGAGAAGGTTGTGTTGTTCTGGCTCTATCTATCTGGTGTAGAGAGGAGGTTGTGTTGTTCTGGCTCTATCTGGTGTAGAGAGGAGGTTGTGTTGTTCTGGCTCTATCTGGTGTAGAGAGGAGGTTGTGTTGTTCTGGCTCTATCTGGTGTAGAGAGGAGGTTGTGTTGCTCTGGCTCTATCTGGTGTAGAGAGGAGGTTGTGTTGTTCTGGCTCTATCTGGTGTAGAGAGGAGGTTGTGTTGCTCTGGCTCTATCTATCTGGTGTAGAGAGGAGGTTGTGTTGCTCTGGCTTTATCTATCTGGTGTGGAGAGGAGGTTGTGTTGTTCTGGCTCTATCTATCTGGTGTAGAGAGGAGGTTGTGTTGCTCTGGCTCTATCTATCTGGTGTAGAGAGGAGGTTGTGTTGTTCTGGCTCTATCTATCTGGTGTAGAGAGGAGGTTGTGTTGCTCTGGCTCTATCTGGTGTAGAGAGGAGGTTGTGTTGCTCTGGCTCTATCTGGTGTAGAGAGGAGGTTGTGTTGTTCTGGCTCTATGTGGTGTAGAGAGGAGGTTGTGTTGTTCTGGCTTTATCTGGTGTGGAGAGGAGGTTGTGTTGTTCTGGCTCTATCTGGTGTAGAGAGGAGGTTGTGTTCTGGCTCTATCTGGTGTAGAGAGGAGGTTGTGTTGTTCTGGCTCTATCTATCTGGTGTAGAGAGGAGGTTGTGTTGTTCTGGCTCTATCTATCTGGTGTAGAGAGGAGGTTGTGTTGTTCTGGCTCTATCTGGTGTAGAGAGGAGGTTGTGTTGTTCTGGCTCTATCTGGTGTAGAGAGGAGGTTGTGTTGTTCTGGCTCTATCTGGTGTAGAGAGGAGGTTGTGTTGTTCTGACTCTATCTGGTGTAGAGAGGAGGTTGTGTTGCTCTGACTCTATCTATCTGGTGTAGAGAGGAGGTTGTGTTGCTCTGACTCTATCTATCTGGTGTAGAGAGGAGGTTGTGTTGCTTTGGCTCTATCTGGTGTGGAGAGGAGGTTGTGTTGCTCTGGCTCTATCTGGTGTGGAGAGGAGGTTGTGTTGCTCTGGCTCTATCTGGTGTGGAGAGGAGGTTGTGTTGCTCTGGCTCTATCTGGTGTAGAGAGGAGGTTGTGTTGTTCTGGCTCTATCTGGTGTAGAGAGGAGTAGAGAGGAGGTTGTGTTGTTCTGGCTCTATCTGGTGTAGAGAGGAGTAGAGAGGAGGTTGTGTTGTTCTGGCTCTATCTGGTGTAGAGAGGAGGTTGTGTTGTTCTGGCTCTATCTGGTGTAGAGAGGAGGTTGTGTTGCTCTGGCTCTATCTGGTGTGGAGAGGAGGTTGTGTTGCTCTGGCTCTATCTGGTGTGGAGAGAAGGTTGTGTTGCTCTGGCTCTATCTGGTGTAGAGAGGAGGTTGTGTTGCTTTGGCTCTATCTGGTGTAGAGAGGAGGTTGTGTTGTTCTGGCTCTATCTGGTGTAGAGAGGAGGTTGGGTTGTTCTGGCTCTATCTGGTGTAGAGAGGAGATTGTGTTGTTCTGGCTCTATGTATCTGGTGTAGAGAGGAGGTTGTGTTGCTCTGGCTCTATCTATCTGGTGTAGAGAGGAGGTTGTGTTGCTCTGGCTCTGTCTATCTGGTGTAGAGAGGAGGTTGTGTTGTTCTGGCTCTATCTATCTGGTGTAGAGAGGAGGTTGTGTTGTTCTGGCTCTATCTGGTGTAGAGAGGAGGTTGTGTTGTTCTGGCTCTATCTGGTGTAGAGGGGAGGTTGTGTTCTGGCTCTATCTGGTGTAGAGAGGAGGTTGTGTTGCTCTGGCTCTATCTATCTGGTGTAGAGAGGAGGTTGTGTTGTTCTGGCTCTATCTGGTGTAGAGAGGAGGTTGTGTTGCTTTGGCTCTATCTGGTGTGGAGAGGAGGTTGTGTTGCTCTGGCTCTATCTGGTGTGGAGAGGAGGTTGTGTTGCTCTGGCTCTATCTGGTGTGGAGAGGAGGTTGTGTTGCTCTGGCTCTATCTGGTGTAGAGAGGAGGTTGTGTTGTTCTGGCTCTATCTATCTGGTGTAGAGAGGAGGTTGTGTTGTTCTGGCTCTATCTATCTGGTGTAGAGAGGAGGTTGTGTTGTTCTGGCTCTATCTGGTGTAGAGAGGAGGTTGTGTTGTTCTGGCTCTATCTGGTGTAGAGAGGAGGTTGTGTTGTTCTGGCTCTATCTGGTGTAGAGAGGAGGTTGTGTTGTTCTGACTCTATCTGGTGTAGAGAGGAGGTTGTGTTGTTCTGACTCTATCTATCTGGTGTAGAGAGGAGGTTGTGTTGCCTGACTCTATCTATCTGGTGAGGTTGTGTTGCTGGCCTATCTGGTGTGGGGAGGTTGTGTTGCTCTGCCTATCTGTGTGGGGGGGGTGTTGCTCTGGCTCTATCTGGTGTGGAGGGGGTGTGTTGCTCTGGCTCTATCTGGTGTAGAGGAGGTTGTGTTGTTCTGGCTCTATCTGGTGTAGAGGGAGTAGAGGGGGTGTGTTGTTCTGGCTCTATCTGGTGTAGAGGGAGAGAGGAGGTTGTGTTGTTCTGGCTCTATCTGTGTAGGGTTGTGTTGTTCTGCCTATCTGGTGTAGGGAGGTTGTGTTGCTCTGCTCTATCTGTGTGGGGGGGTTGTGTTGCTCTGGCTCTATCTGTGTGGGGGGTTGTGTTGCTCTGGCTCTATCTGGTGTAGAGGGAGGTTGTGTTGCTTTGGCTCTATCTGGTGTGAGGGAGGTTGTGTTGTTCTGGCTCTATCTGGTGTAGAGGGAGGTTGGGTTGTTCTGGCTCTATCTGGTGTAGAGAGGAGATGTGTTGTTCTGGCTCTATGTATCTGGTGTAGAGGAGGTTGTGTTGCTCTGGCTCTATCTATCTGGTGTAGAGGGAGGTTGTGTTGCTCTGGCTCTGTCTATCTGGTGTAGAGGGAGGTTGTGTTGTTCTGGCTCTATCTATCTGGTGTAGAGAGGAGGTTGTGTTGTTCTGGCTCTATCTGGTGTAGAGAGGAGGTTGTGTTGTTCTGGCTCTATCTGGTGTAGAGAGGAGGTTGTGTTCTGGCTCTATCTGGTGTAGAGGGGGTTGTGTTGCTCTGGCTCTATCTATCTGGTGTAGGAGGAGGTTGTGTTGTTCTGGCTCTATCTGTGTAGAGAGGAGGTTGTGTTGCTTTGGCTCTATCTGGTGTGGAGAGGAGGTTGTGTTGCTCTGGCTCTATCTGGTGTGGAGAGGAGGTTGTGTTGCTCTGGCTCTATCTGGTGTGGAGAGGAGGTTGTGTTGCTCTGGCTCTATCTGGTGTAGAGGGAGGTTGTGTTGTTCTGGCTCTATCTATCTGGTGTAGGAGGAGGTTGTGTTGTTCTGGCTCTATCTATCTGGTGTAGAGAGGAGGTTGTGTTGTTCTGGCTCTATCTGGTGTAGAGAGGAGGTTGTGTTGTTCTGGCTCTATCTGGTGTAGAGGGGTTGTGTTGTTCTGGCTCTATCTGGTGTAGAGAGGAGGTTGTGTTGTTCTACTCTATCTGGTGTAGAGAGGAGGTTGTGTTGTTCTGGCTCTATCTATCTGGTGTAGAGAGGAGGTTGTGTTGTTCTGGCTCTGTCTCTACAGAGAAACCAGGAAGCTGCTTGACTTCCTCCTGGATCCACCTTCTCACTTATCATCATATATATTAATTTTTGTCATATGGATCGTCGGTGTTGTATTTTCTTTATGTTGTTACTCTGAACACATGACATCTGTCGTATATTTGTCCATCCTGAAGGAAGATCCCTCCTCTGTTGCTCTTCTTGACGTTTTTCTTATTTTCTCTGTTTAAAGGGTTTTTGGGGGAGTTTTATCGATGAGAGGGTCGTACTGACGCTGTCGACAGACTGTAAAGCCCACTGAGAAATTTGTGATTTATGATTTTGGGCTATACAAATCAAACTGACTTGGGTTGACAGTTGAAGTTGTCAAATGCAGGAAGGACAGCTGGCAAAAGAAAAAAAATTGCCAATGTGTAGCAGAGTTATTAATTTAAGGGAAAACTCAAAAGTCAGATATATTGTGGTCCAGATGGGGCAGTGATACATTACTAGCTTTCACAAGTGTCATGGATGAGTTAATTACACTTCATTAAACCCTTTGATAATGTCGTGTAGTATTAGTAGGAGTATTTCAGCCTTCTTTCAGCTGTGTCCCTGTCAAAAAGGGGGTAAATATAGATCCCTGAGGGGTAAAGGGGGTAAATATAGATCCCTGAGGGGTAAAGAAGAAGAAGAAGAAGATCTACCTTTATTAGTCCCACAATGAGGAAATTCAATTTACACTCTTTAAGGTACATGCAGACCTAAAGGGGTAAATATAGATATATAAATATAAATATAGGGGGTAAATATAGATCCCTGAGGGGTAAAGGGGGTAAATATAGATCCCTGAGGGGTAAAGGGGGTAAATATAGATCTGTGAGGGGTAAAGGGGGTAAATATAGATCCGTGAGGGGTAAAGGGGGTAAATATAGATCCCTGAGGGGTAAAGGGGGTAAATATAGATCCATGAGGGGTAAAGGGGGTAAATATAGATCTGTGAGGGGTAAAGGGGGTAAATATAGATCCGTGAGGGGTAAAGGGGGTAAATATAGATCCGTGAGGGGTAAAGGGGGTAAATATAGATCCCTGAGGGGTAAAGGGGGTAAATATAGATCCCTGAGGGGTAAAGGGGGTAAATATAGATCCCTGAGGGGTAAAGGGGGTAAATATAGATCCCTGAGGGGTAAAGGGGGTAAATATAGATCTGTGAGGGGTAAAGGGGGTAAATATAGATCCGTGAGGGGTAAAGGGGGTAAATATAGATCCATGAGGGGTAAAGGGGGTAAATATAGATCCCTGAGGGGTAAAGGGGGTAAATATAGATCCCTGAGGGGTAAAGGGGGTAAATATAGATCCCTGAGGGGTAAAGGGGGTAAATATAGATCCCTGAGGGGTAAAGGGGGTAAATATAGATCTGTGAGGGGTAAAGGGGGTAAATATAGATCCCTGAGGGGTAAAGGGGGTAAATATAGATCCCTGAGGGGTAAAGGGGGTAAATATAGATCCATGAGGGGTAAATAAAATAGATCCCTGAGGGGTAAAGGGGGTAAATATAGATCTGTGAGGGGTAAAGGGGGTAAATATAGATCCATGAGGGGTAAAGGGGGTAAATATAGATCCATGAGGGGTAAAGGGGGTAAATATAGATCCATGAGGGGTAAATATAGATCCCTGAGGGGTAAAGGGGGTAAATATAGATCTGTGAGGGGTAAAGGGGGTAAATATAGATCCATGAGGGGTAAAGGGGGTAAATATAGATCCCTGAGGGGTAAAGGGGGTAAATATAGATCCCTGAGGGGTAAAGGGGGTAAATATAGATCCCTGAGGGGTAAAGGGGGTAAATATAGATCCATGAGGGGTAAAGGGGGTAAATATAGATCCCTGAGGGGTAAAGGGGGTAAATATAGATCCGTGAGGGGTAAAGGGGGTAAATATAGATCCGTGAGGGGTAAAGGGGGTAAATATAGATCCCTGAGGGGTAAAGGGGTAAATATAGATCCCTGAGGGGTAAAGGGGGTAAATATAGATCTGTGAGGGGTAAAGGGGGTAAATATAGATCCCTGAGGGGTAAAGGGGGTAAATATAGATCCCTGAGGGGTAAAGGGGGTAAATATAGATCCATGAGGGGTAAAGGGGGTAAATATAGATCCCTGAGGGGTAAAGGGGGTAAATATAGATCCCTGAGGGGTAAAGGGGGTAAATATAGATCTGTGAGGGGTAAAGGGGGTAAATATAGATCCCTGAGGGGTAAAGGGGTTAAATATAGATCCCTGAGGGGTAAAGGGGGTAAATATAGATCCCTGAGGGGTAAAGGGGGTAAATATAGATCCCTGAGGGGTAAAGGGGGTAAATATAGATCCCTGAGGGGTAAAGGGGGTAAATATAGATCCGTGAGGGGTAAAGGGGGTAAATATAGATCCGTGAGGGGTAAAGGGGGTAAATATAGATCCCTGAGGGGTAAAGGGGGTAAATATAGATCCCTGAGGGGTAAAGGGGGTAAATATAGATCCCTGAGGGGTAAAGGGGGTAAATATAGATCCCTGAGGGGTAAAGGGGGTAAATATAGATCCCTGAGGGGTAAAGGGGGTAAATATAGATCCCTGAGGGGTAAAGGGGGTAAATATAGATCCCTGAGGGGTAAAGGGGGTAAATATAGATCCCTGAGGGGTAAAGGGGGTAAATATAGATCCCTGAGGGGTAAAGGGGGTAAATATAGATCCATGAGGGGTAAAGGGGTAAATATAGATCCCTGAGGGGTAAAGGGGGTAAATATAGATCTGTGAGGGGTAAAGGGGGTAAATATAGATCTGTGAGGGGTAAAGGGGGTAAATATAGATCCATGAGGGGTAAAGGGGGTAAATATAGATCCATGAGGGGTAAAGGGGAAATATAGATCCCTGAGGGGTAAAGGGGGTAAATATAGATCTGTGAGGGGTAAAGGGGGTAAATATAGATCCATGAGGGGTAAAGGGGGTAAATATAGATCCCTGAGGGGTAAAGGGGGTAAATATAGATCCCTGAGGGGTAAAGGGGGTAAATATAGATCTGTGAGGGGTAAAGGGGGTAAATATAGATCCCTGAGGGGTAAAGGGGGTAAATATAGATCTCTGAGGGGTAAAGGGGGTAAATATAGATCCCTGAGGGGTAAAGGGGGTAAATATAGATCCCTGAGGGGTAAAGGGGGTAAATATAGATCCATGAGGGGTAAAGGGGGTAAATATAGATCCCTGAGGGGTAAAGGGGGTAAATATAGATCCCTGAGGGGTAAAGGGGGTAAATATAGATCCCTGAGGGGTAAAGGGGGTAAATATAGATCCCTGAGGGGTAAAGGGGGTAAATATAGATCCCTGAGGGGTAAAGGGGGTAAATATAGATCCCTGAGGGGTAAAGGGGGTAAATATAGATCTGTGAGGGGTAAAGGGGGTAAATATAGATCCATGAGGGGTAAAGGGGGTAAATATAGATCCCTGAGGGGTAAAGGGGTAAATATAGATCCCTGAGGGGTAAAGGGGGTAAATATAGATCCATGAGGGGTAAAGGGGGTAAATATAGATCCCTGAGGGGTAAAGGGGGTAAATATAGATCTGTGAGGGGTAAAGGGGGTAAATATAGATCCATGAGGGGTAAAGGGGGTAAATATAGATCCCTGAGGGGTAAAGGGGGTAAATATAGATCCCTGAGGGGTAAAGGGGGTAAATATAGATCCCTGAGGGGTAAAGGGGGTAAATATAGATCTGTGAGGGGTAAAGGGGGTAAATATAGATCCGTGAGGGGTAAAGGGGGTAAATATAGATCCCTGAGGGGTAAAGGGGGTAAATATAGATCCCTGAGGGGTAAAGGGGGTAAATATAGATCCCTGAGGGGTAAAGGGGGTAAATATAGATCCGTGAGGGGTAAAGGGGGTAAATATAGATCCATGAGGGGTAAAGGGGGTAAATATAGATCCCTGAGGGGTAAAGGGGGTAAATATAGATCCCTGAGGGGTAAAGGGGGTAAATATAGATCTGTGAGGGGTAAAGGGGGTAAATATAGATCCCTGAGGGGTAAAGGGGGTAAATATAGATCTGTGAGGGGTAAAGGGGGTAAATATAGATCCATGAGGGGTAAAGGGGGTAAATATAGATCCCTGAGGGGTAAAGGGGGTAAATATAGATCCCTGAGGGGTAAAGGGGGTAAATATAGATCTCTGAGGGGTAAAGGGGGTAAATATAGATCCCTGAGGGGTAAAGGGGTTAAATATAGATCCCTGAGGGGTAAAGGGGGTAAATATAGATCCCTGAGGGGTAAAGGGGGTAAATATAGATCCCTGAGGGGTAAAGGGGGTAAATATAGATCCCTGAGGGGTAAAGGGGGTAAATATAGATCCCTGAGGGGTAAAGGGGGTAAATATAGATCTGTGAGGGGTAAAGGGGGTAAATATAGATCTGTGAGGGGTAAAGGGGGTAAATATAGATCTGTGAGGGGTAAAGGGGGTAAATATAGATCCATGAGGGGTAAAGGGGGTAAATATAGATCCCTGAGGGGTAAAGGGGGTAAATATAGATCCCTGAGGGGTAAAGGGGGTAAATATAGATCCGTGAGGGGTAAAGGGGGTAAATATAGATCCATGAGGGGTAAAGGGGGTAAATATAGATCCCTGAGGGGTAAAGGGGGTAAATATAGATCCCTGAGGGGTAAAGGGGGTAAATATAGATCCGTGAGGGGTAAAGGGGGTAAATATAGATCCCTGAGGGGTAAAGGGGGTAAATATAGATCCGTGAGGGGTAAAGGGGGTAAATATAGATCCATGAGGGGTAAAGGGGGTAAATATAGATCCCTGAGGGGTAAAGGGGGTAAATATAGATCCCTGAGGGGGTAAATATAGATGGGTATTGTCTGTGAGGGGTAAAGGGGGTAAATATAGATCCCTGAGGGGTAAAGGGGTTAAATATAGATCCCTGAGGGGTAAAGGGGGTAAATATAGATCCCTGAGGGGTAAAGGGGGTAAATATAGATCCCTGAGGGGTAAAGGGGGTAAATATAGATCCCTGAGGGGTAAAGGGGGTAAATATAGATCCATGAGGGGTAAAGGGGGTAAATATAGATCCCTGAGGGGTAAAGGGGGTAAATATAGATCTGTGAGGGGTAAAGGGGGTAAATATAGATCCGTGAGGGGTAAAGAAGAAGAAGAAGAAGAAGAAGATCTACCTTTATTAGTCCCACAGTGGGGAAATTCAATTTACACTCTGTTTAACTTATACATAGTACATGCACACAAACACACACACACATGCATTAATGGAGAGATGTCAGAGTGGGGGGGCTGCTCCTGACAAGCGCCCCGAGCAGTTGGGGGTTTGGTGCCTTGCTCAGGGGCACCTCGGCAGTGCCCAAGAGGTAAACTGGCACCTCTCCAGCTACCAGTTCACACTCAGTTTTTGGTCCATGTCGGGACTTGAACCGGTGACCCTCTGGTTCCCAAGCCAACTCCCTACAGACTGAGCTACTGCCGCCCCCGGGGGTAAATATAGATCCATGAGGGGTAAAGGGGGTAAATATAGATCCCTGAGGGGTAAAGGGGGTAAATATAGATCCATGAGGGGTAAAGGGGGTAAATATAGATCCATGAGGGGTAAAGGGGGTAAATATAGATCCCTGAGGGGTAAAGGGGGTAAATATAGATCCGTGAGGGGTAAAGGGGGTAAATATAGATCCGTGAGGGGTAAAGGGGGTAAATATAGATCCGTGAGGGGTAAAGGGGGTAAATATAGATCCGTGAGGGGTAAAGGGGGTAAATATAGATCCGTGAGGGGTAAAGGGGGTAAATATAGATCCGTGAGGGGTAAAGGGGGTAAATATAGATCCCTGAGGGGTAAAGGGGGTAAATATAGATCCCTGAGGGGTAAAGGGGGTAAATATAGATCCGTGAGGGGTAAAGGGGGTAAATATAGATCCATGAGGGGTAAAGGGGGTAAATATAGATCCCTGAGGGGTAAAGGGGGTAAATATAGATCCCTGAGGGGTAAAGGGGGTAAATATAGATCCCTGAGGGGTAAAGGGGGTAAATATAGATCCCTGAGGGGTAAAGGGGGTAAATATAGATCCCTGAGGGGTAAAGGGGGTAAATATAGATCCATGAGGGGTAAAGGGGGTAAATATAGATCC
This sequence comes from Pterois miles, assembly GCA_947000775.1. Classification (NCBI taxonomy): domain Eukaryota; kingdom Metazoa; phylum Chordata; class Actinopteri; order Perciformes; family Scorpaenidae; genus Pterois; species Pterois miles. The sequence goes on along the minus strand of CAMQGK010000166.1, from coordinate 794,226 downwards.
ATGAGGGGTAAAGGGGGTAAATATAGATCCCTGAGGGGTAAAGGGGGTAAATATAGATCCCTGAGGGGTAAAGGGGGTAAATATAGATCCCTGAGGGGTAAAGGGGGTAAATATAGATCCCTGAGGGGTAAAGGGGGTAAATATAGATCCCTGAGGGGTAAAGGGGGTAAATATAGATCCATGAGGGGTAAAGGGGGAAGCACCCACAGCATACAGCCTGCTGTCCTTCCTGCATGTGTGAGTTTGAACTGTGTTGTTTTTAGTCTGGATTACGACTGCAGCTGTCTTTATTTGTGTAATATCAAGCAGTCGGCACACAATCGGCTCTGATTGGTCAGTGGGCGGTGCTTTTATACAAGTTGATCTCTTATCTGGAACATAACCTGCACCGGACCAGGTCAGTTGTTCAGCATCAGTTACCATGGCGATCTACCCCGGTAAGACGAACTCCTGTTGGGTATCCTACGAGCAGGCAGGTGTGAGAGGTGCAGATATCAGCCTGATCTCCGGCTAAACCCATTACCTTAAATTCTATAATAATGCTGGGTCACAATTAGCCTGCCTCACCTACAAAGGTAGCTGGCTTGATTGAAGCAGGTCTATTGGAGATAGGCCATACCTTTTCCCTCTGTTTCATTAGGGTGTTTGAATATTTAGCATTTTTCTTGTTAAATTGTCATCAGCGATATCATGCTGTTGCTGTCATCGCCTACAAACACACTTCCTGTATCTGAAAAGCCCTCTAGCCGTTCACTTTATGTGAAACTTGCAGAAATTGTGCTGAAATCAATAACCTGCCCAGTTCTTCGAGTGTAGCTGTCTCCATCGTATGGAGCGAGTATATTACTACAAGTATATTACTACAACTATATTACTACAACTATATTACTACAACTATATTACTACAAGTATATCTGACTGGAACTTTGATTCAAGCACAGTGAAGTTTTTATGTCACACATTCTTCTTCTCCTTTTCCCTCCAGGGGTCTCCACAGCCAATCAGCTGCCTCCATCTCATCCTGTCTCCTGTCTCCTGTCTCCTCTTCTCTCTCACCAGCTACTTTCATGTCCTCTTTCTCTACATCCATAAACCTCCTCTCTGGTCTTCTAGGCCTCCTGTCTGGCACCAATATACTGACTATCTGTCCTCTGGACATGTCCAAACCATCTCAGTCTGGCCTCTCTTTATCTCCAGAGGCTCTACCATGTGCTGTCCCTCTGATGGACTCCTTCCTGATCCGGTCCATCCTGGTCCCTCCCAAAGAGAAGCTCAGCATCTTCACCTCCTGTCTTTTCCTCAGGGACACTGTCTCTAAACCAAACAGCATCGCTGCTCTCACCACAGTTTCTACACCTTTCCTTTCATTTTAGCTGAAACTCTTCTATCACACACACACCTGACTCTTTCCTCCACCCGTTCCAGCCTGTACTCGCTTCTTCACCTCTTTTCCACTCTCTCCATCGCTCTGGACTGTTGATCCTCAGTACTTAAAGTCCTCCACCTTCTTTATCTCTCCATCCTGTAACCTCACTCCTCCACTCGGGTCCCTCTCATTCACACTCATGTACCTTCATTCCTCTCCTTTCCAGGGCAAACCTCCACCTTTCTAGCTCCTCCACCTGTTCCCTGCTCTCACTGCAGATCACCATGTCATCTGCAAACATCATAGTCCATGGAGATTCCTGTCTGACCTCGTCCGTCAGCCTGTCCATCACCATAGCGACCAGGACGGGGCTCAGAGCTGATCCCTGATGCAGTCCCACCTCCACCTTGAACTCCTCCGTCACACCTCCAGCACAGCTCACCACTGTCTTACAGTCCTTATCCATGTCCTGCACCGCTCTAACATCCAGACCTCCTCATCCAGTCCCACAGCTCCTCTCTGGACTTCCTGTCTTCAGCTTTCTCCAGGTCTACAGACACTATGCAGCTCCCTCTGACCTTCTCTGTGCTTCTCCATCAGCATCCTCAAAGCAAATCCTGCATCTGTAGGACTCTTTTTGGCATGAAACCATACTGCTGCTCACCAATGCTCACGTCTGTCCTTAGTCTGGCTTCCACTACTCTTTCCCATAACTTCACTGTCTGGCTCATCAGCTTTATTCCTCTCTCTTTATTCCTCCCTTGTTCTTAAAGATGGACACCAGCACACTTCTCCTCCATTCCTCCGGCATCTTCTCTCTATCTAAGATCCTGTTGAACAACCCAGTCAGAAACTCTACTGCCACCTCTCCAAGACACTTCCACACCTCCACAGGTATATCATCAGGACCGAGCGCCTTTCCACTCTTCATCCTCTTCAGTGCCCTCCTCACTTCATCCTTACTGATCTTTGCTACTTCCTGGTCCACAACAGTCCTTCTTCTCCTCTTCCTTCTCTCTCGTTTTCCTCATTCATCAGCTCTTCATTCTTTCCACACCCAGTCCTCTCCTACCTGTCTCCCTGATCACATTAGCTGTAGTTGTCCAGTCATCTGGAAACTCCTCCTGACCCCCCAGAGCCTGTCTCAACTCCTTCCTAAAAGTCAGCCAACACTTTTTCAGCCTCCACCATTTCATCCTCTGCTCTGCCTTTTCCCTCTTCATCTTCCTCACCACCAGAGTCATCCTCCACACCACCATCCTGTGCTGTCTGGCTACACTCTGGCCTACCACTACTGCAGTCACTGGTCTCCTTCAGATTACACCACCTACACAAGGTGTAGTCCACCTGAGTGCTCCTACCTCCACTCTTATAGGTCACCCTGTGTTCCCGCCTCTTCTGGAAGACAGTATTCACTAGAGCCATTTCCATCCTTTTAGCTGAGTCAACCACCATCACTGGACGGACAACAATCAAATTATATATATACACACAAACACATTAAATCCAGAACATAATGGTCTAAGTCAAACATCTCTTATTATCCACAAACCATCACCCTGAGTGGTGATGTGTGTCCACATAGTTCCTGTTCTGCTGCACTTTAAAATGAATTAAATACATCAGCAGAGCCGAGTGAACAGGCTACTGTCTAATACTAAAACCAGTGGTGGAATGTAATGTACTGTTGGAGGTTGGAGGTACTTGTACTTAACTTTAGTATTTATATTTTAGGTAATTTTATAACACATTTCTACTCCATTACACTACACCTCAGAGGGAAATATCGTACTTTTATTTACACTATTAGTTTCTAGTTACTGCTTGGCAGATTTGTATAAACTATGGTGCATTATTAAGTAGTAAATAATTATTAAGTATATGAAAAGTTAAACACTCCACCTTTACCAGCTGCAACATTAAAATATGCAGTGACAAAAATGATAATCCATCCATCCAGCTTCAACCACTTCTCCTGTTAGGGGTCTCGGGGGTCTGGAGCCGATCCCAGCTGGCGTTGGGTAAAGGCGGGTTCACCTGGACAGGTCTCCAGTCCATCACAGGACACATAGAGACAGACACCATTCACACCTACAGGACATTTAGAGTCATCAGTTAACCTGCTTGTCTGTGGACTGTGGGAGGAAACTGGAGAACCCGGAAAAACCCCACTAACACGGGCAGACCATGCAAACTCCACACAGAAGGACCCCAAGCTGGATTTGAACCTGCGACCCTCTGGCTGTGAGACGACGGTGCTGATAAATACAATGATGCCATAATATACAGTTTATTGTTCCAAAATTGGCCCTTCTGCATAATGACTACTTTTACTTTGGTACTGTAAGTATATTTTATGCTAATGCTTGGCCTTTCTGAGTTGAACTGCAGTACTTAGGACTGTACCACTCCAAGCCGGAGTGGGAGGCTATGGAGAACTACATTACAGACCACCTGGCAGCTGGGATCATTCGCCCCTCCACCACTGCTTCAGAGGTGTAAGCAGCATCATGGTGAGAGAAAACGGCCGCCTCTCACAAGTCTCTTTGCACTATATTCACCAAACTCTGCCCAATCCGTAAAGGAGATGAGTGGGAGACGGCGTTCATTGCACCTCCGGGCCACTTGGTGATGCCCCTGCTGTAAATAACTAAGACATGCTAAACTGTTTTCTTTCTCAGCACTGGGGAGGTTAGGGGGTCGGGAGAGAGTCAGTACCTCCGAGCCTGAGGCCGTGGTTTCTTCTGGAAACGGTGGATGTGTCCTCTGGGTTGGGAGGGAGTCTTTGCTTCAGGTGAGGGAGTTTAAGTATTTGGGGTTTTGTTCACTAGTGAGGGTAAAACACAGCAGGAGATGGACAGGCGGTCCAGTGGGGCATCTAGTTGTAGGTCCAGTACTGCCGGCGCTGTACTGGACCATTGTGGTGAAGAGTGAGCTGAGCCGGAAGCCAAAGCTCAGGATTTACGGGTCCATCTATGTTCCAAACCTCACCTTTGGTCATGAGCTCTGGGTCAGGACCGAAAGAATGAGATCACAGATACTAGTGGCCGACATGAGCTCCCTTCGTGGGCTGTCTGGGCTCAGCCCCGTGAGGATGAGGAACTCAGACATCTGGAGGGAGACTGGAGTACAGCTGCCGATCCTTCACATCGATGGGGGCCAGCGGAGCTGGTTTGGGCATCTGATCAGGATGCCTCTTCGGTGCCTCCCTTTGGAGGTCTTCCAGGCACATTCAGCTGGTAAGAGGCCCCAGGGTAGACCCAGAACATGCTGACGACATTATACTGTATATCTGGTCTGGACTGAGCATGCCTTGGGGTCCCCCAGGAAGAGCTGCAAAACTGTGCTCTGATGTCCCTGGTTAGCCTGCTGGCCCCCGACCCGGCCCGGTGGATGGATGGATGGATGGATATGGATGGATGGATGGATGGATAAACAGTCTGTTGATGAGTTGATGCTTTTTTCCCTCTAAGATTTGCTCCAGCTTTGGATATTTATATTAGAAATGTGGAAAAAGATGTCAGACTCACCAAGTCTAGTACCAGTCCTGTGCCTCATGTGACCAGGTTCTCAAACCTGTGCTAAGCAGCTACGGAGCATTTTCATTTGAATTTTCTGCCATCTCTTCAGCAGCAGAGGCTCCTTCAGCTATGAAAACATTCAATGGTCCCACTTGCTCAGACTTAAAGCAACCGCAACATTAAATGTTTCTGAATCTTCCACAATGAAAAAGGTCCAAGACCAGTTTGACTTTGGCCCACAAAAACAGTGTTGGTAGTGACCTAATACGATTTCAGAGAGGAGCTAAGCCCGGTTTACAGACCTGTATAACCAGCAGGTGCTTAGGAAGGCTTTCTGAAGTGCCAAAATCATCCCCGTCGGACAGAGTTTGAGCCGTTACCCTCAGGTCGTCCTTTTAAAGAGCCTGTTATGAGGACCAAGGGACGCGTCTTCTTTGTCCCTGTTGTCATTCACATGCTCAACGGCAGCTGTTGTCGAGCTGCAGATTGCTATTTTCCTGTAAACTACGTATTTACTATGTAAACCTGTTCTAATGTACGTACTACAGTACATTAATAACACAGCGGTTCCACGGACTGAGCTGCTGCCACTGTCTGCTGCAGGAAATCCTCACCATGCTGCTGGATGAATACATGTGGAGGTCCTTCTGTCTGCTCACCAGTCCAGTATGATACCCGAGTTCCAGTAGAGACCAGAACACAACCTTTTGTGACATAATAATCCAGACTCAAGGTCCACTTCTTAGCTTCCAAACGTAGGTTTGCATGTTCTCCCCATGTTAGCATGTTAGCATGTTAGCGTTGTTTTCCTCCCACAGTCCAAAGACATGCAGGTGAAGTTCATCGTTGGCTCTGCATGACTGAAGACTCAACAGACCCATCTGCTACAAAAACTGGATTTTATTTATTTCTCTTTAAAACGCTCACCTAACAAACTCGTATGCTGTTCTCCGTTTCTTTCAAATGTTCTTCCTCATTGTAGGAGGCGTTGGGTTTTTACAGGAAATGCTTCTCAACACACTCATAACAAACATCGTCCTGAAGTTACTGAGTGTTTTCTGAGGCGTATACAGTTTATCTGTAGCTGCGTCGTCATTTCACCTGTCAGGCTCTCTGCTCAGATTTTCCATCTTTGTACATGAGTAACTTGCAGAGTACTTTGACCTTTTTTTCAGCAGAGCTCATTCTTGTTCAGCTTGTTTTTCCTTTCCGTCAGCAGAAGAAATTCAGACCACGGGAATATTAGCTGCTTACAAGGAGGATGTTTAATGATTAAAATGAGACCTGCATAGTTTCACAGGTCATGTTAACTCATGAAAACAAAACTGTCATCTTTGCTTTTCCATATATGCCAACGAGAAGCCACATAAAGGAATAGTTGAACATTTTGGGAAATGAGCTTATTTTCGTTTGTTTTTTTGGGGGGAAACACAAAGGCATGAAACATTCATATTAATTTGAGCATCTCACTCCAAAAGAAAGCATATTCATTTCACTGACTCCTACATTTAACTCCTGCATACAGTGTCTAATATTTCTACATAAACTTCCTACACAGCAGCTCTATCGTTACATATATATATTTAAGTTTCTGAGCCACAATATTTAGGTTGTCCTGGAAACCACCGAGCCACCGAGTCCAGCTTCCTCCCCATGTGGCCTCTAGTCGGCCTCTCTGAGCAGGGAGAGGTAGACGCTGGACTGGAGGAAGCGAGGATAGCAGTCCGTGTCCAGCAGCGAGTAGATGCGTTTCTGTGCATGAGACAGGGAGGTGTGGGAGGGAGCCTGCAGCAGCTGGAGGGTCAGATCCCGGGTCTTACTGTCCAGGTTCACCTACAACACAACGGGTCACTCAGGAGGGACACGCTCATGCAAAGCTTGGCTTTACTAGTTAATGTCTGTCACTGTTGGCTTATTTCCAGCTGTCTGAACGTGGGACTGCTTGTGGGTCACGACCTCTGGACCCCTTTTAAAGTGATGTGGGATAGAGGAGAGAGGAAGAGATGCACAGCAACCACAATAGTGCAACAGCTATGAGCAGTAATACAAACAGGATTAATAACAATAATCAATAGCAGTGAATATAATAAAGTAATGATAGAAATATTAGCTGTAATAATAATATAAATATAACTAATGCTAATAGTAAAAAGGCAGATAATAATGATAGTAGAAGTGATGCGGGTGCAGCAGATCCTATCAGGTCTATGGATACCTGTGAGACAAGAAAGCACAAAGTCTCCGGGAAAGAAACCATGAATTCATCCAGATGGAGAGGGAGACAAGGACAGAGGAGCTCAGTGTGACATAGGAAGTAGTACTAGTAGTAGCAGTAGTCTCTGCCTATAGCCGCAGAACTAGGGGCTGGTCCAAGGCAGCCTGAGCCAGCCCTAACTATACGCCTTATCAAAGAGGAAAGACTCTAGGAACCTCAAATAACTGTTTAGACCAGGGCTGGGCAGTTATTGTTCATGGGGGCCACATGAGAAACCCAGACTGGTGCCGGGGGCCAAACAAATACTGCCAGACATCACCTCTACTGTATCACTATAGGAAACAGACTGTCATTCTGATTGATCAGCATTTATTCTACTGAAAATCCCTCCAGACAGCAGATTATTAATAAAATGACTTTATATAGAGGAGTCTATGAACCGTACAGGACTGACTGGTTAGGGGAGGAATGTTTCCCCCCAGGGATTAATAAAGTACTATTTCATCTTTTCCTGGATCAACTGGAGAGTCTTAAGAGACTTACTGGACTAGCCTGATAAGGACTGCAGTAATCTAGTGTGGAAGTGATGCATGGACTAATTTTTCGTTTTCATCCTTTTGAGACAGGATGTGTCTAATTTTTGAAATGTTATGTAGGTGAACGAAGACAGTTCTTGAAGTTTGTTTAATGTTGAGTTAACGGACATATCCTGATCAAAGATGACTCAGAGTCTTTACAGTGGTGCTGGAGGCCAGGGCAGTGCAGTATCATTAGATAAATTATTTCACAGGCGTTCAGCTATTCTATGATTTTACTGCTATTATTCAGCTGCTACTGATGCAATGCTGTGACATTAAACCTGAACTGTCCACACAAGCTTCCAAAAACACAGGGAGGGTCCAACAGACACAGAGCACATTGTTTGGACGGAGATGCATACTTTGAGAAATAAAACAGCTGAATAGCATTGGGAGGAGAAGAAAGGGAATGACAAGTTGCAGGGCCTGAATTACACTTCCTGGTTCACGGAGAGGTTTCATAGTTTCAGGTGCATGCAGCTGGACTGTACCTCACGGGGGGCTCCTGGCTGGATGTAGGTGGAGCAGATGTCCTTGGCCCTCCTCTGCAGGCTGAAGTTGTTGGATGAGTGTCGGTACTGTTCACAGGCCAGATAGAACTGAAGATTCTCCTCACTGAACTCTGAACGCAGGAATGCTCCGAACACTGAAACACCAGCTGAGAGGGGTGGGGGGGGGGGGAGGAGGAGGAGGAGGAGGGGGAGGGGGGGGGGGGGGGGGGAGGAGGAGGAGGAGGGGGAGGGGGAGGGGGGGGGGGAAGAGGAGGAGGAGGGGGGAGGGGAGGGGGGGGGGAGAGGAGGAGGAGGGGGAGGAGATAAGTGAGCATACCTGAGGACAATCACACACAACACTGACTCACCTCCTCTCAGGACTTATTATTACAAACATAGTGAAATAAAATCTCTTTATGACAATCTGACCAGGAAGGAAGTGAAAGAACTAGATCCTGAGTACAAGCAGCCGAAATGGGTTTTCTGAGGAGGGAGGCTGGTTTTCTGAGGAGGGAGGCTGGTTCTCTCAGGGGGAGGCTGGTTTTGGCTGGGGGGGAGGCTGGTTTTCTGAGGAGGGAGGCTGGTTCTCTCAGGGGGAGGCGGTTTCTCAGGAGGGAGGCGGTTTCTCAGGGGGAGGCGGTCTCAGGAGGAGGCGGTTCTGAGGAGGAGGCGGCTGAGGAGGGAGGCTGGTCTCAGGGGGAGCCTGGTTCTGAGGAGGGAGGCTGGTTTTCTGAGGAGGGAGGCTGGTTCTCTCAGGGGGAGGCTGGTTTTCTCAGGGGGGAGGCTGGTTTTCTCAGAAGGGAGGCTGGTTTTCTCAGAAGGGAGCCTGGTTTTCTCAGGGGGGCGGCTGGTTTTCTCAGGGGGGCGGCTGGTTTTCTCAGGAGGGAGCCTGGTTTTCTCAGGGGGAGGCTGGTTTTCTGAGGAGGGAGGCTGGTTTTCTCAGGGGAGGCTGGTTCTCAGGAAGGAGGCGGTTTCTGAGGAGGGAGGCTGGTTTTCTGAGGAGGGAGCCTGGTTTTCTCAGGAAGGAGGCTGGTTTTCTGAGGAGGGAGGGGAGGCTGGTTTTCTGAGGAGGGAGCCTGGTTTTCTCAGGGGGGAGGCTGGTTTTCTGAGGAGGGAGGGCTGGTTTTCTCAGTGGGGAGGCTGGTTTTCTGAGGAGGGAGGCTGGTTTTCTCAGGGGGAGGCTGGTTTTCTCAGGAGGGAGCCTGGTTTTCTCAGGAGGGAGCCTGGTTTTCTCAGGGGGGAGGCTGGTTTTCTCAGGAGGGAGGCTGGTTTTCTCAGGGGGAGGGGTTTTCTGAGGAGGGAGGCTGGTTTTCTCAGGAGGGAGCCTGGTTTTCTCAGGGGGGAGGCTGGTTTTCTCAGGGGGGAGGCTGGTTTTCTCAGGGGGGAGGCTGGTTTTCTCAGGAGGGAGGCTGGTTTTCTCAGGAGGGAGGCTGGTTTTCTCAGGGGGGAGGCTGGTTTTCTCAGGGGGAGGCTGGCTCAGGGGGAGGCTGGTTTTCTCAGGAGGGAGGCTGGTTTTCTGGGGGAGGCTGGTTTTCTCAGGGGGGAGGCTGGTTTTCTGAGGAGGGAGGCTGGTTTTCTCAGGGGGGAGGCTGGTTTTCTGAGGAGGGAGGCTGGTTTTCTCAGGGGGGAGGCTGGTTTTCTCAGGAGGGAGGCTGGTTTTCTCAGGAGGGAGGCTGGTTTTCTCAGGAGGGAGCCTGGTTTTCTCAGGGGGGAGGCTGGTTTTCTCAGGGGGGAGGCTGGTTTTCTCAGGAGGGAGTCTGGTTTTCTCAGGAGGGAGCCTGGTTTTCTCAGGGGGGAGGCTGGTTTTCTCAGGAGGGAGGCTGGTTTTCTCAGGGGGGAGGCTGGTTTTCTCAGGGGGAGCGGTTTTCTCAGGGGGAGGCTGGTTTTCTCAGGAGGGAGGGGGTTTCTCAGGGGGAGGCTGGTTTTCTGAGGAGGGAGGCTGGTTTTCTGAGGAGGGAGCCTGGTTTTCTGAGGAGGGAGGCTGGTTTTCTCAGGGGGGAGGCTGGTTTTCTCAGGGGGGAGGCTGGTTTTCTCAGGGGGGAGGCTGGTTTTCTCAGGAGGGAGTCTGGTTTTCTCAGGGGGGAGGCTGGTTTTCTCAGGGGGAGGCTGGTTTTCTCAGGAGGGAGGCTGGTTTTCTCAGGAGGGAGGCTGGTTTTCTCAGGAGGGAGGCTGGTTTTCTCAGGAGGGAGGCTGGTTTTCTCAGGAGGGAGGCTGGTTTTCTGAGGAGGGAGGCTGGTTTTCTCAGGAGGGAGGCTGGTTTTCTCAGGGGGAGGCTGGTTTTCTCAGGAGGGAGGCTGGTTTTCTGAGGAGGGAGGCTGGTTTTCTGAGGAGGGAGGCTGGTTTTCTCAGGAGGGAGTCTGGTTTTCTCAGGGGGGAGGCTGGTTTTCTCAGGGGGGAGGCTGGTTTTCTGAGGAGGGAGGCTGGTTTTCTCAGGAGGGAGGCTGGTTTTCTCAGGAGGGATCCTGGTTTTCTCAGGGGGAGGCTGGTTTTCTCAGGGGGGATCCTGGTTTTCTCAGGGGGAGGCTGGTTTTCTCAGGGGGGATCCTGGTTTTCTCAGGGGGAGGCTGGTTTTCTCAGGGGGGATCCTGGTTTTCTCAGGGGGGAGGCTGGTTTTCTCAGGAGGGAGCCTGGTTTTCTCAGGAGGGAGGCTGGTTTTCTCAGGGGGGAGGCTGGTTTTCTCAGGAGGGAGCCTGGTTTTCTCAGGAGGGAGGCTGGTTTTCTCAGGGGGGAGGCTGGTTTTCTCAGGAGGGAGCCTGGTTTTCTCAGGGGGAGGCTGGTTTTCTCAGGGGGGAGCCTGGTTTTCTCAGGGGGGAGGCTGGCGTCTCCCTCAGAGATAAGGTGAGGAGCTCAGCCATCCCTGAGGGACTCGGAGTAGAGCTGCTGCTCCTTTAGAGGAGCCAGTTGAGGTGGTTCGGGCATCTGGTAAGGAGGCCTCCTGGGCGCCTCCCTAGGGACCAGCTGGGAGGAGGCCCCGGGGACGACCCAGGACTAGATGGAGAGATCAGGACTAGGTGGAGAGGAGGGGTGACAGATCACTTGAGTTGAATGATATAGGCTCCCAGAGCAGCCGTCAGCAGGAAAGATGGCGGCTGGACACAGCTGTGGAAACGGAGGCAGCGAGAAAGGGCCACCTCCACCCTCATAGAGAGAGAGAGAGAGAGGATGGCAACTACCTCCACCCTCATGGAGAGAGAGAGAGAGAGAGGATGGCAGCTACCTCCACCCTCATAGAGAGAGAGAGAGAGAGAGATGGCAACTACCTCCACCCTCATAGAGAGAGAGAGAGAGAGAGATGGCAGCTACCTCCACCCTCATAGAGAGAGAGAGAGAGAGGATGGCAGCTACCTCCACCCTCATAGAGAGAGAGAGAGAGAGGATGGCAGCTACCTCCACCCTCATAGAGAGAGAGAGAGAGAGGATGGCAGCTACCTCCACCCTCATAGAGAGAGAGAGAGAGGGATGGCAGCTACCTCCACCCTCATAGAGAGAGAGAGAGAGAGGATGGCAGCTACCTCCACCCTCATAGAGAGAGAGAGAGAGAGAGGATGGCAGCTA